>CM053783.1:190122552-190570052 GCA_028749045.1 Cupressus sempervirens | reverse complement strand
CCTTAGGGCCATAGAATTATGCATAGGGGTATTCCTAAATTGAGGGAGATTGTTGGAAATATGGATAAGTAAGTGGAGTTCAAGGTTTTCATTTATGGCAACATATATATTTGAAGTGATGATAAAATGTACAGCTAAAGATCCTATGTTCAAAAATAGAAAATTGTCTAAGTGCTAGATAGTTTTAATATTAATACAAACACATTTTTTGATATTTAAAAATATATAGTGATAATTAGCACTTGTAGAGTTGAGGATGGGTAGTAAAAAATGTCTTGATGATGTGGTCAAGAGTACAGATTAATACGAGCAATACAAAACAAGTTATAGGCCAAATACTAGTAAGGGCAGCGAATAGAAGATAACAGAGTATAAGAGAAAAGAGTTAATAACATGTTAATGAATTATTTCAATCACTAAATAATTACTTAATTATTTAGGGATGACATTATATATGTTCACCCTAAGTCAGCATGGTCAAATTTTGTATATAGCCAAACATGTGGAAGCATCAAGCTAACTAGACAGTGTTTTGTAAAAGAAAAAGGTATAAGTAATAAATTCTTACTTGAAAAGTAGTGTTCATGGATGTGAATGGAGAGTATGTATGTCATATGCAAAATTATGTGAAATACCTTTGATGCAAATTTTGATGTAAGATCAAAGACATGGAAAGTACATTAGTGAGCAGAAAAGGGGTTATTGTATCTATCTCATTTTGTTTAGGGTGCTAAATTGTATAGTTGCATGGTAGGATAGTGCACTCCTCTTGCATACATCTATAATTGTATAATTACCAACTCTTAATAGGGTTAAAGAAACTCCTAATATGCTTGAGGCTTTCAATAGGGCCTAGTCCTCTAACAAGGACCAAGACACTATATATACTTCATAGAATCATTATAGAGTCAATATCCTTAAAAGTATTGTTTTGCTTTGTGGATAATATTGTGGCTACTATCCCCACTAGGGTTGTCCCTTGGTGAGGATTTCCCTAGTTAACAAAATATGGTGTTCCAAGTTCTCTTTGTGTATGTTTTTATTTACTCTTCAACATTATTGGTTCACTTCATATGAATGTTGTAAAGTAATTAATAATATCTAGTTGTTGGAAAAAGTTTGTAGAATAATTAATCACCCTAGATGTACTATATATTTATAACAAATATATAAGGAATGTGACTAAAGTTGGGAAAGGATTGAAAACATTAGAATATATTGAAGAGGAGATGAGTGTTGGAGCATTTATGGATAAAATTAAAAGTTTAATACAACCATGTATTCATCATTTTTCTTACAATTGGAAAGCTCAACAATCTCAAACACTTATAGATAACTTTCCCCTTGGATCCATTTAATTAGTTTTTTACATTGCAGAAAACTATTCTTTCATTCATCAAAAGGCTATTCAATCATATTACTATTATTTAGATCAAGTAACTATTATGGCACAAGTTTTTTATCATCATGTATAGTTAGAATAGGATGGTATTCAAAGAATATATGTAGTATGGGTCATCAAGGGGTAAGTGCACCAAGTTGTGGTGCCAAAAGGGGGGTATAAGTGAACACCTTTTTCCTAAAATCAGCAATTTTTGAACTTCAACAAGAATTTGAAGATAGTTATGCTCAAAATTTTAAGATATGACAAAAACAAAAGTCATAGTCCTTTGAATCTAGTTTCTAAACTACTATTTTTTTTTTCAAAATGGTTTCGTTTTAGGTTCTCAAAAAAGGAGACCACACAAAGTGGTATTGTTTATTCCAAAAAAAACATAACACAGTACAAAGTGTGTCCCCCCTAAAATTTTGACTTTTTTTTGAAAATTCTTTAATTGCTGTAGTCAAAAGTTAGTTAACACTAACTAGTTTATCCCAAATTTTTTGGGTAATTTTATAATGTGTTTTTTTTTTTAATGAAATTTTTAACTAGACACGTCCCAAAAATGTGAAATATCACTAAAAACTAATCTAAAATCAAAACTATTTTTTTTCAAAGTGTGTAGAATGGAGTCTAGTTTCTAAAAAACTAAGTTGTTGCAAAATTTGATGAACAAGCTAAAATCTATAGCCCAATTAGTACATGGTGGTTTTTGACAAAAAATTGACATACATTCAAAAGAAATTATAGATGAAAGGCTTGAAATAGTTCAAATTAAAAATAAATTATATGGTTATATAGCTAACAAAGATACCTACAATGTCATGTAAGCTAATGTTATCGATGCCCAACCACAAGGAATCCTGAAGGAGAGCACACAAGAAAAATCAATCATTTTTTGTATGCTTGTAGCAAAACATGTATCAGACCTATTTATAAACTCCAAACCTCTGGATAGGATCTCTAAGGCAAAACCAAGCCTTAGGCTTGGTTTTAATGCAAATATTTGAATAGCACGTACACCCTATAGCGTGTGTGCACTATAGCATGCATGTGCTATTTAAAGCTTTTGAATTTGCATCTCAATAGAGCATGCATGCTATAGTGTGCATGCACTATTGAGACCTAATTAGTGTACAGAGAAGGAAGAAGAGATGCAAAGCACGAGCAAGAGAAAGGGGGGATGGCTATGTGTGTGAGAGGGAGAGAGAGATAGAGAGAAAGTAGGGAATGGGAGAGAGGAGAGAGAGAGAGAGTAGGGGATGGGAGAGAGAGGAAGTGAGAGAGACTAGGGGTGGCAAATAGAGTACAAGATGGGAGAGAGAGGAAGTGTGAGAGAGAGAGAGTAGGGGTGGCAAAGAGAGTATAGGATAGGGAAAGAGATTGAGAGTAGGGGATGGGAGAGAGAGGATGTGTGAGAGAGTGAGTAGGGGTGGTAGAGAGAGTATGGGATGGTAGAGAGAGATTAGGTAGTGGGAGAGAGAGTGAGAGAGGGAGAGAGGGAGAGAGGGAGGAGGATGGGAGTGTGTGTGAGAGAGAGTAGGGCATGGGAAAGAGTGTGAGAGTGAGAGAGAGAGAGTAGGGGTGGTAGAGAGAGAAAGTAGGGGATGGGAGAGGGAAGAGAGAGAAGGGGATAAGGGAGAGAGAGTAGAGAGGGAGAGAGTGAGAGAGATAGTAGGTGATGGAAGAGGGAGTGGGAGAGGGAGAGAGAGGGGGGATGGGAATGTGTGTGAGAGATCTAGAGAGTAGGGGATGAGAGAGGAGAGAGAGGGGGGATGGGAGTGTGTGGTGTGTGTGGTGTGTGTGAAAGAGAGAGAGTAGGAGATGGGAGAGGGGCGAGAGAGAGTAGGGGATTAGAGAGAGTGAGTAGGAAGTGGGAGAGGGAGTGGGAGAGAGAGAGGGGGGGGGAATGCGAATGTTTTTAAGAGAGAGAGAGTATGGGATGGAAGAGAGAGGAAGTGTGATAGAGAGTAGGGGTGGCAGAGAGAGTATAGGATGGGAGAGAGAGATTGAGAGTAGGGGATGGGGAGAGAGAGAGAGTATAGGATGGGAGAGAGATTGAGAGTAGGGAATGGGGGAGAGAGAGAGAGAGAATAGGAGAGGGAGAGGGAGAGAGAAGAGGATGAGAGTGCATGTGTGTGAAAGAGAGTAGCTCAAGAGAGAGTAGGGGATGGGAGAGAGAGTAGGTGGTGGGAGAGGGAGAGAGGGGAGATGCAAATGTGTGTAAGAGAGAGAGAGAGAGATTAGGGGATGGGAGAGAGTGTGAAAATGTGAGAAAGAGTGGGGGGTGGTAGAGAGAGAGTAGAGATCAAGATCGAGAGAGAGTGAGAGTAAGAGTGAGAGTGAGAGTGAGAGTGAGAGTGAGAGTAGGCAGTGGGATAGGGAGAGTGAGTGAGAGATAGAGTAGGGGATGGGAGAGGAGAGAGAGGGGGGGATGGGTGTGTGTGAAAGAGAGAGAGTAGGAAATGGGAGAGGGGAGAGAGAGATAGAGAGAGAGTAGGTAGTGGGAGAGGGAGAGGGAGAGGGAGAGATAGGGGGGATGGGAGTGTATGTAAGAGAGAGAGAGAGAGAGAGAGAGAGAGAGTAGGGGATGGGAGAGAGTGTGAGAGTGTAAAAGAGAGTAGGGGTGGAAGAGAGAGTGAGAGTATAGGATGGGAGAGAGAGTAGAGAGGGAGAGACTGAGAGAGAGACAATAGGTGAAGGGGGGGAATGGGAGTGTGTGTAAGAGAGATAGAGTAGGGGATTGGAGAGAGAGAGTAGGTGATGGGAGAGGGAGTGAGAGAGGGAGAGAGGGGGGAATGGGAATGTGTGTAAGAGAGAGAGAGTAGGGGATGGGAGAGAGAGTAAGTGCGAGAGAGAGTAGGGGTGGAAAATAGAGTACAAGGTGGGGAAGAGAGATTGAGAGTAGGGGATGGGGGAGAGAGAGAGTAGGAAATGGGAGATAGAGTGGGAGAGGGAGAGTGAGAGAGAGGAGGATGAGAGTGCATGTGTGTGAAAGAGAGAGTAGGGAATGGGAGAGGGAGGAGAGAGAATAGGGGATGGGAGAGAGAGAGTAGGTGATGGGAGAGGGAGTGGGAGAGGGAGAGAGAGGGGGGATAGAAATGTGAGAGAGAGAGAGTAGGGGATGGGAGAGTGTGTGAAAATGTGAGAGAGAGTAGGGGGTGGTAGAGAGAGAGTAGAGAGGGAGAGAGTGAGAGTGAGAGAGAGAGTAGGCGATGGGAGAGGGGAGAGAGAGTGGAGAGATAGAGAGAGTAGTGGATGAGAGAGACTAGGTGATGGGAGAGAGAGTGGGAGAGGGAGAGGGGGGTAGGAGTGTGTGTAAGAGAGAGAGTAGGGGATGGGAGAGTGTGTGAGAGAGTAGGAGGTGGTAGAGAAAAAGAGAATGGTATGGGAGAGAGTGAGAGTAGGGATGAGAGAGAGTGTGAGAGAGAGTAGGGGGATGGGAGAGAGAGTAAGAGTAGTGGATGGGAGAGAGATTAGAGAGGGAGAGAGAGTGAGAGAGAGAGAGAGATAGTAGGTAGTGGAAGAGGGAGTGGGAGAGGGAGAGAGAGAGGGGGGTGGGAGTGTGTGTGAGAGATATAGAGAGTAGGGGATGGGAGAGGAGAGATGGTGAGAGAGATTAGGCAATGGGAGAGGGAGAGAGAGTGAGAGAGTAGGCAGTGGGAGAGGGAGAGTAAGAGAGAGAGAGTAGGGGATGGGGGGGGGAGAGAGAGAGAGAGAGAGAGAGAGAGAGAGAGAGAGAGAGAGAGAGGGAGAGAGGGAGAGAGAGAGAGAGTAGGGTATGGGAGAGAGAGTAAGTGTGAGAGAGAGCAAGGGTGGCAGATATAGTACAGGGTGGGAGAGAGAGATTAAGAGTAGGGGATGGGGGAGAGAGAGTAGGTAGTGGGAGATGGAGTGGGAGAGGGATAGTGAGAGAGAGAGGGATGGGAGTGCATGTGTGTGAAAGAGAGAGAGAGTAGGGAATGGGAGAGGGGGGAGAGAGAGAGTAGGGGATGGGATAGAGAGAGTAGGTGATGGGAGAGGGAGTGGGAGAGGGAGAGAGAGGGGGATGGAAATGCATGTAAGAGAGAGAGTAGGGGATGGGAGAGTGTGAAAATGTGAGAGAGAGTAGGGGGTGGAAGAGAGAGAGTAGAGAGGGAGAGAGTGAGAGTGAGAGAAAGAGAGTAGAGAGAGACTAGGTGGTGGGAGAGGGAGAGGGAGAGGGAGAGAGAGGGGGATGGGAGTGTGTGTAAGAGAGAGAGTAGGGGATGGGAGAGAGTGTGAGGTGGTAGAGAGAGAGAGTAGGATGGGAGAGAGAGTGAGATTAGGGGATGGGAGAGAGAGAGTAGAGAGGGAGAGAGAGAGAGGGGGGATGGGAGTGTGTGTGAGAGATCTAGAGAGTAGGGGATGGGAGAGGAGAGAGGGTTAGATAGAGTAGGTGGTGGGAGAGGGAGAGAGAGAGTAGGTGTTGGGAGAGGGAGAGTGAGAGAGAAAGTAGGGGATGGGAGAGGGGAGAGAGAGAGAGAGAACAAGGGATGGGAGAGAGGAGAGAGAGAGAAAGAGAGAGTAGGGGATGGGAGAGAGAGGGGTGATGGAAGTGAGAGAGAGAGTAGGAGAGTAGGAGATGGGAGAGAGAGAGAGAAGGTGATGGGAGAGGGAGTAGGAGAGGGAGAGTGAGAGAGAGAGTAGGGGATGGGAGAGGAGAGAGAGTAGGAGATGGGGATTGTGGTATAGGGAGAGATGTGTTTTGACATAGTGTGTATGAACTATAGTGCATAGGCACTTTATAGTGGGTACACTTTATAGTGTGTACACACTATGTCAAATCACCCAAAAAAGGTAAAAAAGCACGTTTGGGTCCCATTTCATCCATTCTTTACTTTTGGTTTGTTATGCATACTATTGTTCTGATAGAAAACATGGGTTTCAACATAGAAAACACTATTTGAAGACTTTTTAAAGCTAGCAAACACCAAATTCAATCATTGGATACGTGATTTGAAGACTTTTTGAAGCTAGCAAACACCGAATTCAATCAGTACAAAGTTGCCAACTACCAAATCTCTCTCACATTTTGTCATGGGATTCAACTGTTTGCTTCATTAGCTCCGGGTGGCTGGGTAAACCCTATTCCCAACCTTGTCTCATCTCGTTCAACATTCGAACATTCTTGGGCACACCAAACTAGAATGTCCCTAAGGGTCACTAAATTCCATAGAGCTGCAATCTTTGATAGGGCATATCTCAAAGCTCGTGCGAGGTATGGATATGATTCTAGTTCCTATAGGACCATGTTATAGAGATCTACAATAACCTCTCTTTCTTTTTAGAGATCATACTCTATTTTGATTTTGTGATGCCATCTCAGGTGATGTTGAAACTTGTAGTGTTGGCTAGGACAAAGTTGCCAAGTACCAAATCTCTCTCACCTTTCATTGTGGGATCAAACTATCTACTCCATTAGCTCCAGGTGGCTGGGAAAACCCTATCCCAACCTTCTCCCATCTCATTTAGTGCTCAAATGTTCTCAAGCATGCTGAACCAAAATGTCTCTAAGGGTCACTAAATGCCATAGGGCTGCAATCTTTGACTGGGCATATCTTGGAGCTCATGTGAGGTATGGATGTGATTCTATTTCCTATAGGATTATGTTGTGGAGACCTATAATAACCTCTCTCACTTGTTAGATATCATACTCTATTTTTATTTTGTGATGCCATCTTGAGTGATGCTAAAACTTGTAGTGTTGGCCAGTACAAAGTTGCCAACTGCTAAATATCTCTCACCTTTTGTCATGGGATCAAACTATTTACTCCATTAGCTTTGGGGGGTTAGGTAAACCCTATCCTCAACATTGTCTCATCTTGTTTAGCACTCAAATGTCCTTGGGCACATCAAACTGAAATGTCCCTAAGGGTCACTAAATGTCATAGAGCTATGATCTTTGACAGGGCATATCTCAAAGCTTGTGTGAGGTATGGATGTGATTCTAGTTCCTATAGGACCATGTTGTAGAGACCTACTCTAAACTCTCTCACTTTTTGGAGATCATACTCTATTTTGATTTTGAGATGCCATCTTGAGTGATGCTAAAACTTGTAGTGTTGGCCAATACAAAGTTGCCAACTGCCAAATCTCTCTCACCTTTCATTGTGAGATCAAATTGTCTGCTTTGTTAGCTTTGGGTGGCTGAGTAAACCCTATCCCCAACCTTTTCTTATCCTATTCAGTGCTCAAATTTTCTCAAGCATTCCAAACCAAAACATCCCTAAGGGTCACTAAATGCCATAGAGCTGCGATCTTTGATGGGGCATATCCCAGAGCTCATGCAAGGTATGGATGTGATTTTGGTTCCTATAGGACCATGTTGTAGAGATCTACACTAATCTCTCTTTCTTTTTGGATATTATACTCTTTTGATTTTGTGATGCCATCTTAGGTGATGCTAAACTTGTAGTTTTGGCCAGTACAAAGTTGCCAACTACCAAATCTCTCTCACCTTTTGTCGTGGGATCAAACTGTCTACTTTGTTAGCTCCATGTGGCCGGGTAAACCCTATCAAAATGAATAGTTTTAAGGTCAATGATTAGAACAATACAAATAGTTTACAATGTTCATGGATATGTGAGCTTGGATATGTGTTGCAAGATGAGTATAGACCTTATGTCTACAATTGCAATAATTTATGTAATGATTTGAGTAAGTTACAGATGTTTTAGTAAAGACTCATTTTAGGCTAGTGATAGAGAAATATGTCAAGTATTGTTACTATATTTTGGTTATAACTTTTTGGTGACCTAGAATTAGGGTTTGGGAGCATAAAGCATGGTAGAAGACTTGGAATAGTACATGATTTGGGATTTGCAATTCATTTGGTTTGTGTTGTGATGATCACTAGCATGTGGCATACAAATTACTACTTCTAGGAGCTAAGGGGATGGTGTAGTTTATTGTTTGGATTGGCGAGTGTTAATTGATAAGTAGGAATCTAATGAGTCCTGAGTGTTCTATTCATTCTCATAAGAGATGGGTTCATGCAAACTGCTACTCATGCAACATGGGTCAATGAATTTGACTTAGAAACAACATAGTTGAATCTTGATAGAAATATCACAATTTGACATGTTGTGGAATATATATATTACTTATCAATTAACAAGCTTAAGGGGATTACTAGTGAATGGTTCATAAGGCACAACACTTGATGAAGCTTTTACAAATGGAGTTGCAAGAAGGGTGGTTTTAATCATGAGGGGAACTTTTTAGTTAAGTGCACTTGAGTTGTAGTAGTACTAGGATGGGTGACCTCCCAAGAAGTATTTTTACTTCACCTCTCTAAGAATCAATTAGATTCAATTAGTGCTAAGTGTTCTATTAATTATCATGAGAGATTAGTTCCTGTAAACCACTAAGCATGAAACATGGGTCAATAATTTTTCTCAAATACTACACAGTTGAATTTTGATATCAATATCACAATTTGAATTCTTGTAGAAATGTCTCCTACTTATCAATCAATGAGCTTAAGGGGAATTCTAATGAATGGTTCATAAGGCACAACACTTGGTGAAGGTTTTGCAAATTGTGATGTAGGAAGAGTGGGTTTAACCATAGAAGAAACTTTATAGTTAATTGTGCTCAAGCGAGAGTAGTACTAGGGTGGGTGACATCTTGGGAAGTCCATGTACCTCAACTCTATGAGAATCACCTAGATCTAATGAGTGCTAAGGGTTCTATTCACTCTCATGAGAGATGGGTTATTGTGTCCCACTACTCATGAAGCATGGGATAATGAGATTGACTAAAAAAGTACACACTTGAAATTCATTAGTACTATCACAATTTGACTTGTGAAAAAAGATCTAAGCCTAAATATCAATAACATAATTTGCTAGACCATTTGACCTATCTTGGCATATACATAGATATCAAGTCTCCATGGTGATTGATTAATTTATGAGGTGCACACATACACAAATAGGAAAATCTATGAGGAGAAGCAAAGTATTTTTTTAGTAGGATTGACTAGCATGCTAGACAAACCTCCTAAACCATTCAATTATATCCTTTGTCTAGTTCATATTGAAACACACAAATATTACTAAGGAAATCATACCCCTTTTTGTTTTTTGTTTTGTTAATGATGTTCCTCTTGTCATGATTTTGGATTGATAAGGACTCAAGTCTATAGAGGGTTTGATTTTTTCCTTGTCTCTTAAGTTTTGACAAGATTATCTTATACATTTGATCTATTTTACAAAATTTGCACAAATGAGTTGGCATTACCATGTGACAACTCTGCTGCATTATGGATTTGCTAATTTGCATGCCTCAGGATTTGAACCAATACGTGAAACTTTGGAATTTTCCTTCCCTTGTCCTAACCTAATCATTGAATGCATTGGTTTGGTCTTTCTCACTAGATTTTTGGTACTTCCTTTGTTAAGGTGACCTAATTGGGGCAATTAGGCCTGTACAACAATCCAATTTTGGAAGGCTTGTAAATGGCTTTAGCACTTGTCCTTTTGGGGATATAAAAAATTCAATAAAGGGTACTTGGAATGCTAATTAGTTCTTGAGGTCTTTTGGAAGATATGGTACTTGTTTCCCAATTTGTCTTTGGAAGGGCTAGTAGCCTAGATGCTGCATTATGAGGACAGAGTTATGAAATTCATGTTTAGATTGTTGTTTCGCCATGGTTCCTTGGTTTTAGTGTTGGGAAAAACCCCTTAACATGCTGATCAACCTTATTTGTGAGAATCCACATTCATGGGTGTGAAGCCAAGTTTTCTAGTGTAAAGTTGTATGGATTAATGATGACCACTTAGTGTTATTGTTGTGTCAAGGTGTAGAAGTTGGGTGTATAACCTATCTTGTTCGATTGACATCACCATTCTGTTTATTGTACCCTAACCTCTGCATCATTCTACCTATAAAATTCTATCTTCTATAAGGTACAACATTGACCAATTGTGCATATAAGGAAACATATGCATTGGAATACATGTGAGTGCCCATTACAATTGGTATTCTATGATGGCCGATCTAACATATGGAATTAATGAAACCTTGAGAATCATATTAGGCTCTACATCATAACTAAACCTTGAAATTAATGTAATGTATTGTTTTCAGTTTTAGATTTGTTAGATGTTTGTAATAATAATTTATGATAAATGTTTAGATGCATAACATAGAAGGCATGCTTTAAACATGAACAAGAAGATCATAAATCAATATGACTATGACATAAATTGAAAATGATAAATTTTTGGCTATATATAATAATTTATGTTTTGAATTGAAATTTTGTTTTGACTCTTGAAGTATGATTATTTCTAATATATATATATATAAGTTATTTAAAAATTAAAATAGACTAGTAGTAAATTTAACTTGCTTGTAAGTTTTGTGGCCTATCTACACCTAAAGAATCAAAGGCATCACAAGTCTCAATTTCAATAACCACAATATTACAAGAAATCCATCTAGTAATCTAAGAAATCTAGAGTAATTCTTCCTTGTATCCCCCTAATAGGGAACCTAAGAGATCACATGACTAATAAGGGTAAAAGTGGAATAAATTTTATTCTATTTTTAACACAAAATTGAAGCACATACATTTTATTTTCAATTCTTCTAACATTAAATATTTTGATATATCTCATTGATTAAATATATGAATATTCTATATTAACTCAACAATGAAGTTCTTATAGGTTCCCAAATATCACTGCTAGAAACACATACATAAGTTCCCATAAGTAAAAATCATCATAAATATATCTATAAGAACATATCTAATTTAACATCATACATTAACATATCTAATTTAATGTCATACACGAACATATCTGATTTAATGTCATACATGAACAAACATATCATATATTAACTAATAATGTCATAAGTCTAATAATGTCATGCATCAAATAAATGTCATACATCAAATATAAAATGTTATATATACATCAAATGTATATCGAATATGTCCATTGACATAAAATCCAACATATATGTCCACTGATGCCTATGCATATACATGTCTATCAACTATATCATCTCCTTCCCACAAGGGGAAGGAAACAAATCTCTCAAGGTCTTTTGTCTTCATGTGGAGGGATACGGTGGCAATGATGGGGTCTTCCTCACATGCTTGCTTATCCTCTTGTTGAGGCACTTCTCTAACTCGAGCTGATAAAAACAAAGTAGAGATGGATCAATAATTATTATACAATGAAATCAAATATATGTACACACAAAAGTAATTATTTTCTTACTGCCATCAAATAGTCGCTCTACACATCCACCTCAAAGGCTCATGGATGATCAGGTGTAAGGAGACCCTACAATAATTCAATCAATATAATCACTTATAAATAACATTAGAAATTTTGATACTAACTATTATAAAAACCAACTAAAAACAAGAAAATTCTTTCATACCTCAGTCAATGGCTGTGAACTAGCCATAGTTGCAACCACTCCACGATCGACGAACTATCAAAGATGAGGAGTGTTCAATGTCATGAGCTACATGTCATACAATACATGTTACAGGTAACATGAAACATGAAATGAATATAATCAAATGAATTAAATTAACATGAAACAAATGCACCTCTATGAAGCTCGAATGATGTATATGCTTTGAGTTCTTAGTAAATGTCAACAGTCTTGTAGAGAACTAATGTACATGCATACTTTTTTTTTTCAATCCTTAATATGATTACTTAATAAATATATGTATTAATTTAAATGATTAAATTTATACATACCTCTAGACTCATGGATGGGGCAAAAAATGGGGCTGGGGGATTGCTACTAGGTTTGCCAATACTTTGACCCTAAATTTTGAACAATTTCAATAGATGCTAATTAATTAATCATTCACTATACATATGAAATGTGATCAAATTAATAAATTATAATTGTAATTTACCTATGTGTCAATGCAAAATGTGTCATTCAGGAACTGATTAGTGATGAGCCCATCATCTGCACCATCTCCAAAATGAGTGCTAAATGTGCATAAGGATTTGCATGATGTCCACATGTGACCATAGTGCATAGAAGGCTCCCCCTCAACTAATGGACTTGTGCAATGAATAAGGGTTTGCATCAAAGCATTAATGGTCCCTAGAGCGCTAGCCTCTACATATTCCTTCACAACTGAAGGAATAGTCACATGCTCACCCTATGGCTTGACCACAGGTGCCCTAACTACATTAGGATCACAACGTTCCCTCAACCTCTCAAATGATGAACCCCCACCTCTACCTTGGAGTCTAATATATCAAAATAATTGGGGATCCCCCCAAGGACAAACTCACAATACAATTTATTTAAAAAATATATGGGGACCTCGTGATTGTTGCAAGGAGTGGCATCAAAAACCATCCACCATCTATATCAAAAATTATTTCTAATAACATCTTGTATGTACCAATGGATGGGGAACCATTTAGTACCCTCTCTAACAGTATTTTGTTCACTGGGTTTTCTAAATAATGCACATATTGTACCTTTTGGTATTTTTTGTTTTGTTTAACATCTTGATATGACAATTTATTTGCATAAAATATTTTTTGTTCATCCCTCTTAACTTGCCAAGCATCTAACTGACCACTAATAGAAGCAACCATGGTCTTATTAGATTTGAGGGACGATGCCAATTGAGCTCTCATTGGATTGGTTTGTCTACATTCTTTCAACTGATCAATGAGCCCTTCTAATTCAATTTTTCCTCTTTCTATTTCATTTATTATATTTTCTTGAATGCCAGGTGGTGGTCTTGCAATTGGTTCAAGTTGCAAATTTTTTTGTTCTTCCTGTGAAGGGTTTTGGTTTTTATTTTCTTGAGGGCTTTGAGCTTCTTGGGGATTTGCCGGTTCATTATTGATATTTCCTGATAAGAAATCAATTAAAATATAAATAAATAAATAAATCTAAAGAAAAATTATTAAAACCCTACAAAACAACATAAAAAAATAACAAATAATGCAAAAAGAAATTTAGATAATATAAGGCGTGCTAGTAATCTCGAACTTCAACGGCAACGAGGCATATTGGCAAGGCAGGTGGTGAAAAGTGTGATTTTTTGCAATTTGCATATGCACTGCTATGAGGAGAGGTAAGATAAAGAAGTGAAAATGAATGGATTGTGGGTATGCAACCCATTTATAATATTTTTCTTTTTTAAAAGGGCGTACGCGCTATTGAAAATTGAAAAAAAAAGGGTGTCACCTTTTTGGCACCACAACATCATGCACATACCCCAAGAAAGAATATTACTTCTACATAATTGATAATAAAAAACATGATATTCATAATGTAGAACATTGTTTTGAGAATATTTTAGCATATATCAAAGAAAGAGGAAAACGTATCGATAAACATTATGTTTGGTCAGATGGGTGTGCTATACAATTTAAATCATCTAGACCATTTTATGCACTTTTTCAATATCATTGTAATGAAAACATACCATGCATTTATGGAGTTTCTTTGAAAGTGGACATGGCAAAGGTGAAAATAATGGTGTTGGAGCTTGCATCAAACATATTCTACAAAAGTATCAAATAAATTATAAGGGATTTCATCTAAATAATGCACATGATGTTTTTAAATGGTTCAAGACACATTTTGAATCAATCAAGGTTGGTATATCATCAAGAATTAGTCAAGTAGTACCATGTCGAGTCTTTTTGAAAATATTAGGTAAATGTGTGCATGTGTATATATTTTTTATTATCTAATTTAAGTTTTACAAGTTGTACATTAATATATATTTTTGTCTCTAATTTTATTTTATATATTAAATATGTGTCTTTAGGTGTGGAATGAAAAACTATGCATGGTTGCAAGAGGAAGGAAAAAAACATGATCCTTACCTTCTTTTATGAGTATCAATCATTACAATTATACATGAGAGACTATTCATGTTTTTGTCATTGCATTGTTGAGAATTACAATGAATCCATCAATCATAGTCCTGCAAATGTAAGTCTATGGAATTTGGTGCCTCTTGTTGTTAATGATACAATTAATGGAGATTAAGATGAAAATTTTGATGACATTCCTTTGATTTCTGCTTAGTATAACCATATATCTAGATTAGATTGAATGGGTTACTATTAGTTAGCCTAAAAATATAGAAGTAGTGAGTTACTATTTATTGTGTTGCACTACAGAAAGGAAAAAGTTAAGTGAACTTGAAGAATGTGATAGAATGTTATCCCTCATAGGTACATTTTATTAATATATATAAATGACATGTATTTATTATAAAATGATGAATTTATTTATTACATGTGCATATTAATTTTAGTTTTAAAAGCATGGTGTGCATGTTCAATTATTTTGGATGAAACATATCTCAACCAAAACATATTAGTGAAACATGGAATTCACTTTGTTGATTACCCACTTGGCAATAAGTTCTTCAATACAATCACCATTTTATTTCTACATCCATATCTCTACATCTAGTTTAACATAAAAGTGGACATCACAAGAAGAGATTCAATATTGAGAACCATAAGAAAATATTAAATGTTCTCCATAAGAATGTGGAACCACTTGGGACTACTTGAGATATTTCATATTTGTAGCACTTGCTCAGATATTTTATATTTCTAGGACTTTTTGGGATATTTGATCATGTATTTTAATGCTGAATAATGTAAATGTAATTATAAACTAGAAACATACATATTTCACATGTCTAACCATAAATTGAACCAATCATGTACATCTAAGCATACACTAAATACATATATCACATGGATCATAAAATAGAAAAATATATCACATGTCTAATCATAAATTGAAGCAACCATGCACATCTAACCACAACTAAATTCATATATCAGATGGACCATAAACTAGAATCATATAACACATGTCTAATCATATATGTATTGATAATCCACATACACATGATCCTCTTAAGTGTCAATTAGAAGGCATTTTATTCGTATGTGTCTAGATGACTCTCTAGTTTAGGACACATGCACATGTTTACTATCTCATTGATCTTGTCAAGACATATACATTTATGATTTGACATTTATATATGTATTGATGTTTGCACATGTATGTTTATGATTCATTTATGATTAGACACGTGATTTGTTTAATTTGTGATTAGACACGTGATTTGTTTAATTTGTGATTAGACATGTGATATATTTTATAATAAATACATGTAATCATAAATTAAACAAATATATAATCACATGTAATATATTTTTCTTGAATTTTTTAATGAATATTTTTTTATTATTAATTTTTAATTGGCTATAAAGGAAAATTTTAAAACCTCTCATGTACAGACACCATAATTTGATCAAAATTTCACTTTTTTCACTTTTTTCTTTTTTTAACTTCAAAAAAATTGAATGTAGATTGATGACATATAAATTAATTTAAGAAAAAATATAAAATAAAAAAGTTATTAAAGTTTTAGTGAACGTTTCTATTTTACATTTAGGTACCACCTTTGATTAAAAAATAAAAATAAAATAGTAAATAAAATCATAACTCTATAAAATTTATATTTCTAAAATCAGGACAATGAGAGCTCTAATGGGTTTTTGTTTCGTAAAAAAATTTGATCAGGAAGACCCTCTAAAAATTATGGCAAGGCATAAATTTGTTAGTTCAATGCCTTAGCCAAATCTTGAGAGGCCAAGGCATAGGCTTGGTCTCACCAAGCCTGTCCCAAACCAAAATCCGAGGCAGGAAAAAAAAAAATCCTGCCTCATGTTGTAAGAAACGGGCACCCATTATTTGAATTTCAAAAAATGGGTACCCATTTTGAAAAGCTAAAAGCGGCATATAAAATCCGCCGAAAACTTTTTAAAATGAATTTTTAAGAAACGGATACCCATTTTTTACTTTTAAAAAATGGGTACCCGATTTTTAAAAAACATGTACCCATTTTTTATTTTTTAAAAACGGCTTCCCATTTCTTAAAAAATCAAAATTTTAATTTTTTTAGAAACAGGTACCCATTTTTTGAAAATAAAAAATGGGTACTTGATTTTTAAAAATAACGGGTGCTCATTTTTTAAATTTAGGGTCGGGCAGCCGAGCCGAAAATGGGTGCCCATTTTCTAAAATCGGGTACCCATTTCTAAGAGGTCTCATTTCGTGAATTTGACTTCTGTGGAATTGCGACCCAACTTTATGCATTCACCCTTAAAATTCAACAATTCGTTAGACATATACATGTATATGTACATTGGAACTAGTTTAAAATATTTGTACAAATTTAAATGCATTGATACAATTGTATGTTTCTAGTATTGAATTAATTTAAATTTATATTTAAAAATCACAAGAGCACTAATGGGTGTCATATCCATCATATTTATACCCTCATGAGTAGTAGATGTTACATCAATAACATATCTCTTTCCACTATGATGAGCGCCCAAACTGATAGAAGCTTGCTTTACTAGCTATGCCTACCAACTAATAATTCATAGTGAAATATGAGTACATAAATCTATACTTGTGAATATAATTTTTTTATTATAATAATGTTATGTAAAAGAGATACCTAGGTCAGAGTAGAAAGAGGGTCATCAATAGAAAATCCATCACCAATAGTCTCAATCCTCTATAATAGTGAGGAGTGCACAGAAGTAATAAGCTAGGATGGAAGTGGTGTGGAATTAGTAGACTAAAATAGCATGTCCATGTAAGATCCTATCTCAATGGGAACATGAATCTTACTCAAATCTTGCAATTGTTGATCAAGAACCTTAGGTCCATCAGTAGAAATAAAAACTCCTCAACCAACTCTTAAGGTCCCCTCAGGTGGAGTTGCTATAGACTATTGCACACTTGAGTGTTAAGCTAAGTGTTGAGTTGAGTGCTAAGCCCTAGATTGTTGAGCACTAGAGTGTTGTGTAGAGTGCTCAACACCAAAGTTTTATTTAGACTATTGTGTGCTCTGGTGTGCATGACCTAATGGCATGCCATGGGCCACTCAAAATATAGGCCTCTGTGAAATTGTCTCTGCAAATCTATGTGGAGTCATCCCCTATTTATCTATGATGTATGAATATGTCTGTAAAAGATCATGTAGAAGATGCAAGGCCATCTCCATATTTGTGTGCTCTTGATTGAGGCCATGCATATCTCCTTGGGTAGGAATGTGTACAACTCTATAGACCTCAATAGTGGGAATTATAGTACTCGATAATACATCTTGAGATGATCTATGCTAACTAGGTCTACTCAAAAGATATCTACCAAGAGTGTTAGATGTAATGCACCTAACAAATGTAGTGTACCTATTTGATCAACTACACCCATCTAAGAATAAATAATAAATCTATATATAGTAGTAGCCATCACTAGAGTCACTACTCAGGTCCTACATCACAATAATACATTATGATTAGGAATAGGATGAGTTGGTTCATGGTATGCATCACAATCACCAACTTGATCATGTCCCTAACCATAATATCCTAGAATATACAAATAGTTGATGCAATGCCCTAGAAATGAGTCTTTATATATAACAAATAGGAAAAATATAATGAAGTTTGGATGTTATTAGGATAAAAACCATGTGTTTCTAGGAATCAAGGGTATATCATACAAGAAATATGTGGCACAACACATCTAGTAACCTTATATGCCCCGATCTGGGTCTTCCCCTCATAAAATGGGTACACCTATGATTTGATATTCTCTTCTAAAACTAGGCTATGAACCTACTCTAAGCTCAAAAAAAGTCTTATCTATAGATTGTGGTGCAAATTCACTCTATGATCTATGCTTGTTAGTAGGCTCCTTAAGACTAGTCAAAATCTACTAACATATACCTCTATATAGATGATTCTTGAGATCTCTCAATAGCTTATCTTAGTAAAGAAACCTCTATGGTCACAATGTGGAATATAGTCATCATATTAGGAATGAGTAGGTGGATAGATTATACTTAAAAATGTGATCCATATCCTTTCCCCACAACATGTCCTTGTCCCAGACTCTCTCCCTAACTATGACCCTCTCCCTATCGCTGATCCTAAGTCTAAGGAAGAAGTTGTCCATAATCGTTGTATGCCATCTATGAGAAACATCTATAAAATAAATTTTAACTTAATATTATGAGAACATAAGGGGTCAAAAATAGGATTCCATATAATTACAAGAAGATATATTTAATAAGGGTTGATGATATGTTCTATAAGTAATCTAAGGTCTTAAGAGGCCATGTATTACATCCTATTAGGTCTTACTAAGAATATAAGGTATTCATAGGTCACATTAGGTGTTAATACAAATAAATAATATGTAAGGTAGATAGGGGGAGAAGAGAGAGAGAGAGAGAGAGAGAGAGAGAGAGAGAGAGAGAGAGAGAGAGAGAGAGAGAGAGAGAGAGAGAGAGAGAGAGAGAGAGATAGAAAGTGAGAGATAGAAGAGAGTGAGGAGTGAGAGTTAGGTGAGAGAAAGTGAGAAGAGAGATTGTGTGAGGATAGAGAAAGTGAGGGGAGAGAGGGAGAGAATGAGGAGAGAGTAAGGAGCATAGAAAGAGAGGAAAGAGTAAGGAGTAAGAAAGAAAGGAAAGAGAAAGTGAGAAGAGGGAGAGAGTAAGGAGAGATAAAGTGAGAGGAGAGAAAATGAGAGAGTAAGGAAAGAAAAAGTGAGGGGAGAGAGAGAGGGAGATAGAGAGAGAGAGAGAGAGAGAGAGAGAGAGAGAGAGAGAGAGAGAGAGAGAGAGAGAGAGAGAGAGAGAGATTTTCTACATATCCTAGGTTTTTATTTATTTTTATTCATCAAGAGTTTTAAATGTTTATGTTTTCCACATCTACATAGTCCTATTTTTTGTTTTTGTTGCCTAACTACCTAACATTTAATATTTCTAAACATATTATTTCTTCCAACTAGAATTTTAACTACTTTTTTACAATATTTTTAACATGTAAAATAAAATATAATATATAAACATAAAACTAATTAATGTATACTAAAAAAACCAAATATTCATTAAAAATAACTAAACTTTCATAAAAAAAACTACTAAACATTTATTAAAATTAATAAACTATTCATTGAAAACTCCTAAGCATTCATTTAAAATAATTAAATATTAATTAAAAACATAGAGATGAAATAAATGAACATACCTAGTAGGCTGAATGGTTATAGAAAGTCAAAAATGGTAGGCCAGAATGAAGATGCAATTGAAGATGTCTTAAATTTATTGCTAAGCTCTTCCATGAAATTGTAGTCATAAAAATCAAATGTGAAATGGTGAATAGGTAGTAAAAAAGTCATTCCTGATGGAAAAAATGTGGTTTTTATGGCATCACATGAAGCCTTATGAGGCTAGTGGCCCCTTCACACTTTTCCTAAACCCTAAAGCTTCATGCAAAGTTGATGGGGACACAACCCAGCTCAGAATGGACACAATAGGAAAGGGAAAGTTTTATTTCCTATGAAAATATGCTATTACATGCAATACAGAGAAAATGAACTTCTACACATGCCCTATGGGCTTACAATAGCACAAATTTGGAGATAAATTCTTCTCCCAGTACCTTTTCTCAAACTCCACTCTGAACTACCTTTTACAATGCCAGAAATGTCCTTAAATAGACCCCAAAGGGTTAAGGATTAGGAATATGTTCTAGAAAGTGCTAGTTGGCATCCATAGATGAAATAGAAGGTTCTAGAATCTGCGTTAGAAGTCGGCACAAAATTAGAAGAATCTCAAAATGGTAACCGAACTTTTGGGGGGCATAACTTTTGAACCGTAGCTCTGATTGACAAACCGTTTACATTTTTGGAAAGCTCTTGAAGCGCTCTATAGACCTATGGAACAAATTTTCTTGTCCCCCATTTTTTGGCCCTGTACAAGGTCATTTAATGCCCTAAATCTGACTTTGAAGCATTCTTAGGAGGTCTCTAGAAATCGAAAAACTACCACAACTTTCAAACCGTGGTGACTTTTGACCTGATTCTTTTTTTGGAATGCTCTAAATTACAATTACAATCATATAACCAATTTACACCTCATAGTTCACCAAAAATGATGGCTCAATTACATACTCCTATTTTTTAAGCATTTTTGCATATCCTACAGTGCTCAAATACTCTAACCTAGAACACTAATAGTGGAATTGTGAGAGTTGGAACCTTTATTTGACCCAAATGGGTATCCAAAAATGAAAACACATGAAACAAAAACTAAGTCTAAGTACATTTTTTTTGGGTGACACTGGATTGCCCTTATACCTCTAGATGCTCCTGCATCAGACACCTAGGGTAGATTGAAAAGTGACCCTGTAACTTTATGGATGGTAGAGAAAATCCCAACTGAGAAAGCTTAGCTGCTGATATCCAAGTTGAGTCCTCGATCATTCGACCTTTCCACTTTATATGCATTTCCTGAGTCATGTTTCTTCAAAATTTTGTAGGGGCCTAATTTCTTCATCTTCAGCTTGTTTTAAGTACCTACTGGAAATATTTCTTTTCTTAAGTGTACCATGACTAGATCCCCTACTTGGAACTCCTTATGTCTTCTCCTTTGATCAGTCCTAGCTTTATAATCTTGATTCATCTTGGTAATGTGTGCCTGGACCTCCTCATGTAGGCGCTTGATATGTTCAACAAACTCTTCTCCTTTAGCACTTGTCCTCTCCCCTTGCTACATCTTCCTCAATTCTGGTGCAATCCTTGGGCTACTTCCATATACAATTTGGAATGGTGATATACCAGTACTCCTATTTACAGAGTTATTGTAAGCAAATTTTGCCTGTGGTAGAATCAAATCCCATCCCTTGGGCTTATCCCCAACTAAACATCTCAGCGAATTTCCCAAACTTCTATTTACCACTTCTGTTTGACCATCAGTCTATGGGTGATGTGTGGAACTAAATTTCAAGTCTATTCTCAACTTCTTCCACAATGTCCTCTAGAAATACCCCACAAATTTAGTATCTCTATCAGAAACTATACTCCTTGGGAGACCATGTAGTCTCACTACCTCTCTGAAAAACAAGTCTGCAATATGGACAACATCATGAGTTTTGTGACAAGGAATGAAATGTGCCATTTTGGAGAACCTATCAACCACCACAAATATTGAGTCATTACCCTTTTGTGTCCTCGGTAATCCAAGAACAAAATCCATACTTATGTCCTCACATGGTTTTGATGGGATAGGCAATGTTTAATATAGTCCAGTATTGTGACTAAATCCCTTGGCCACTTGACACACCTGACAACTTTGTACAAACTTCTTCACATCTTGTGATATCTGAGGCCAAAAATAATGTTCTCTAAGAATGGCAATGGTCTTGTCTCAACCAAAATGTCCTACCATCCCTCCACTTTGCTTCTCCTTAATCAGATTTTCTCTCATGGAACTCCTTGGAATGCATAATTGACTGCCTTTGAACAACATACCATCCTAAATCAAATAGTCTAGCCACTTAGTTCTATCTACAGAAACAGGCTCTTTACAAGCTTTCCATGCTTCAGCAAAATCAAGATCCTCAGGGTACAAATTCTTGAGTTCATCAAACCCAACTACTTCAACCTGCATTACTGTGAGCAACAACTGCCTCCTGCTTAATGCATCTGCAACCCTGTTAGATTTTCCACTTCTATGCTTCAACACAAATGTATAGCTCTGCAAGAATTCTACCCACTTCATATGCCTCTGGTTCAATTTACCTTGGCTATTTAGGTACTATAATGCCTGGTGATCAGTATATAAAATTTATTCCTTTGGAAATAAATAATGTCTCCATTTCTTTAAGGCTTGAACTATTGCATAGAATTCTTGATCATAAATAGAATACTTCTTCTTTGCAACATTTAATTTTTCACTAAAATATGCAATAGGCTTACCTTCTTGGCTCAATACAGCTCAAATAGCATTGGCACTAGCATCACAATCCACCTGGAACACCTTTCTAAAATCTGGAAGTGCCAACATAGGTTGTTCTGTCACATTTTTCTTCAGCAATTCAAAACTTCTCACAGCTACTGCAGTCCACTTGAACTCTTTTCTATCCCCTCTTATTGTGTCAGTCAGGGGTACACATATGCCATTGAAATTCTTAATGAACTTTCTGTAAAAACTAACCAAACCATGAAATGATCTTACATCAGTAGTAGATCTTGAAGTAGGCCATTCCAAGATGGCTTTTACCTTTTCTAGATCCATTTTAAGACCTTCAGGTGATATAACAAACCCCAAGTAGACTAACTCCCTTTTTGCAAAGATACACTTCTTCATATTAATTAACAGTTTATGTTCCCTTAACCTTTAAAGGACACTATGTATATGTAATAAATGTTCTTCCGAAGTCTTGCTGAAAATTAAAATATCATCCATATAAACAATAAAATTTTTTCCCAAGAACCACATGAAGGTGCTTGGGGCGTTCGTCAATCCAAAGGGTATGACTAACCACTCATAAAGACCCTTCTTGGTCTTGAAGGCAGTTTTCCACTCATCTCCTTCTCATATCCATATCTGATCGTAGCCACTTTTGAGATCTATCTTTGTGAAGTATTGAGCTCCACTCAAACAGTCCATAATATCTTCCATCCTTGGCAAAGGAAACCGATACTTGATGGTTATCATGTTTATAGCTCGAAAGTCTGTACACATCCTCCATTCTCCATCCTTCTTTGGTGCCAATACTATAGGTACTGCACATGGACTTAGGCTCTCCTGAATCAAACCCTTCCTCAATAGCTCCTAAACTTGTCTGTTTAGCTCCTCAGTTTTAGTAGGAGTCATCCTGTGAGCAGCCTTGTTAGGCAAACTAGCTCTTGGGATTAAATCTATCTGATGATTGATTTTCCTTACCAGTGGCAATCCTTCTAGAACATTATCAAAGATGACATCTCCAAACTCACCTAATAAATTTGAAACTTCAAGTGGTATTTCACTACTACCTTCCTTATCTTTTCTAGGAATCAAAGCAAAGCACATACACTGATGTTTCATGCCATCTAAAAAATTCCTTCCATCAACAAGAAAAATCCTAGCACTGCTACATACCTTTTCACCTTCCTTCTTCATGGGCTTCAGTTTGTGGTGAACTCCATCCTTTTTTAGAGAGTATGTGTTTGCATGACCATCATGTACTGCATGTTTGCCAAACTGCCATAGTCTACCCAACAATAGATGGCAAACATCCATTGGAATAATATCACAGAGAACTTCATCATGGTAAGTCCTAATTTTGAACCTTACTAAACATTGTTCACTTACTAGGACCTTATGATCATCCTTCACCAAAGTGATCCGATAGGGCTGGGGGTGTTTCTCCCTCTTGAGCTTTAGCTTAGAGACCATCTCCTCTGATACCAAGTTATTAGTGCTATGACCATCAATGATCACATCACAACATTTATCCTCACACTTGCACCTGGTATGGAATAGACTCCTCCTTTGTCCTAGTTCAATCTCACCACTTAGTAGGACCCTTTCATTTACTAAAGTCTCTCCTCTTTCTGCATCCTTTGAATGTGATGATTATGCATCCTCATTCATATGAGCAACCCTAGCTTGGCCTTCAGTTCTCCTATCTATCCTTCCTTGATGTTGAGGGCATTCAAAGGCACGATGACCTTCTTCATTGCAATGGAAATAGGTACCATAGAAGCTTCCTCTTCCTTGTCCATGTCCTCTACCTCTTCCTCTTTGATTTCCAAAGTCTTGATCATGGGAGTGATTGAAACCATCATTCCTCTGGTTCCTGCTAGTACCCACATCTTCATTTTTCTTTTGGGTCTCATTTTGACCTCCAAATGACTTACCATTGCCCCTTCCTCCTTGACCACACCCTCTTTGTCTTCCTTCAAACCTTTTATTTAGTTTCTCTTCAACTCATAGGGAAAACTAGTATGCTTCTTCAACACTAATCATTCTCACCAGACTTAATTCCTCCTAGATGCTAGGTTGCAACCCACTGATATAACGAGAAACCTTCTCCTTATTTGCTTCTGCATGCCCAGCTCTAATGAAAAGTTAGTAAAACTCCTCCGTATATTCCTGGACTGATCTTCTTGCTTGCTTTAATCCATGCATCTTCTTAAATAGATCAAGCTCATAGTCAACATGAATGAACTGCTTCTTCAATTTGTCCACCATGTGATCCCACCTTGTGATCTTATCCTTTACTCTTCTATTTATTTCTAATTGAACCTCTTGCCACTAGATCTTGGCATGGCCTTTTAGTTTGGCCTTTGCAAACTTAACCCTATCCAGATCCCTGATATCCTCATATTCAAAGTACTCTTCTAGTTCATTGATCCAGTCGATCAACTCATCTGGTTTTAGATTTCCTGAAAATAAACCCACATCAATTGTAGATCTTTTCCAAAACTTATCAATGGCCCTAAAAAGCCTTTCCTCTTCCTAATTTAGAACTTCCCCATCAACTTCCTTTTTTGGTCCAAATTCTTCTTTGTCATCATCCTCACTTTCATCACCTGCAGCAATATTTGCTCCCCTACAGAGCTCCTCTTGCAATGCTTGGACTTGACTTTGGAGGGCTCTAACCTCCTCAGGATTAATAGCTCTGGCCCTTCCACCACGCTCTCTTTGTGGAGGCATCTTCAAACCCACAACCACACAGTCCTAGTGCAAACTGCCTCACAATCGGTGCTTTGTCTACACACTCAGGAAAATCCGCTCTGATACCACTTGATGGGGACACAACCCAGCTTAGAATGGACACAATAGGAAAGGGAAATTTTTATTTTCTATGAAAATTTTCTATTACATGCAATATAGAGAAAATGAACTTCTACACATGCCCTATGGGCTTACAATAGCATAAATCTGGAGATAAATTCTTCTCCCAGTACCTTTTCTCAAACTCCACTCTGAACTGCCTTTTACAATGCCAGAAATGTCCTTAAATAGACCCCAAAGGGTTAAGGATTAGGAATACATTCTGGAAAGTGTTAGTTGGCATCTACCGACCAAATAGAAGGTTCTAGAATTTGCATTTGAATTCGGCACAAAATTAGAAGAATCCCAAAATGGTAACCGAACTTCTGAGAGGCATAACTTTTGAACCGTAGCTCCGATTGACAAACCGTTTATATTTTTGGAAAGCTCTCAAAGTGCTCTATAGCCCTATGGACCAGCTTTGCTTGTCCCCCATTTTTTGGCCCTATATGAGGTCATTGAATTCCCTGAATCTGATTTTGAAGCATTCTTAGGATGTCTCCAGAAATTGAAAAACTGCCATAACTTTCAAACCATGGTGACTTTTGACCTGATTCTTTTTCTAGAATGCTCTAAATTACAATTACAATCATCTAGCCAATTTACACCTCCTAGTTCACCAAAATGATGCCTCAATTACATGCTCCTAGTTTTTAAGCATTTTCACGTATCCTACGGTGCTCAAATACTCTAACATAGAACACTAATAGTGGAACTATGAGAGTTGGAACCTTTATTTGACTTAAATGGGTATCCAGAAATGAAAACACATGAAACAGAAACTAAGTCTAAGTACTTTTTTTTTTTTGGGTGACACAGGATTGCCCTTATACCTCTGGATGCTCCTGCATCAAAAGTGATTTGGTAGCTTCGTGTGAAGGCCTTGTTTTGTTTCAACCATCTCAAAATTGAAATTCCCACATTCATTGGATTTTTTTGTGATGAAAAGTGGGAGGAATTTCTATGGCCTAACCCAAGAAAATAATTATTTTATTTTAATCTAAAACTTCTAAGAATTCTCTCAAATAAGAATTCTTTCAAATGTTAAGCAACTAACTATATGATAAAAAAAAAAATTCTAAATGTATTTTGTTTAATAGTAAACATTTTTTTTATGAATATTTTCTTTCTTGAATGTGTACAAAGTAATGATTCAAGATTTAGATATGTAATAAGTTTTCATACATTTATGATACTCTTATAGATAAATAGTGTTTAAATCTACAAGACACATTTCAAGCAAAAGAAGGTATTATCAATCAATCTTCTAAATTTCATATTATTCCTTAAAAGGGAGAAAACTTTTAGAAAAAAGTAAAGTACCCATGATTAAAGAAGCATCACCATCCACCTACTATAATGTGGTAGATTATTTTATTGAAGAGCATGCAAAATACAAAAAATTAGTAAAGATTCTTAACAATTTTTTTAGAAGGTACATTAATGTATTTATAATATTAGAGATTTAGAAAAGGTTTTCTATAGAGGATCACAACTTAAATTTAGAAAAATACTTTTTTATATTATCATATTTGAATCATCCTAAGTTCAATTTTTTTCTCATGCATGATACACCTAAGGAAGATTAGAAGAAAGGAAATCATGCAACAATTATTTTTGTAAGTGAGCTTCTAGTGAAAATAAAGGATTTGAAAATTGGAAGATACTTATTTCTTAATGATCCACTAATAGGAGGAACATATTGTCTTTTCAACTTGAAGAATTTTGAATGTACATTGTTTATTTCTCTTGTTATTTTCCATCTCTTTCTATGTGTCCACATGTGAGGAAAATACTATTATGTATTCATGTGCGCGAGTCATCTATATTACTAAAAATACAACCCATCACCTCCTAGAGAATGTATTATGAATAATAATGACTGGATCACTAATGTGTATAATGCAAGAGAATCTTGGGTGTAAGAGAAATCTTTCATCAACAAATAATATTTTATTTCACTTGTTTTAGTAAGAGTTGACTTAATATACAATTGTTGTACATAGATGCTTGCTACTTATTAAGTTAGTCATACAAGCTGAAAATGTCCTAATTTCAGTGGTGGATAGTCATTTTGGATATATCGGCCTACCAGTTGAGGCTCAGTGTCATATCATAGATATTCATGGACTTATTATGAATTTTTGGTTTGCAATTTTTGTATATAAACTTCAGGCTCACCATTGAAGCCTTAAATGTGCCTAGATGAGGCCCAAAAACACATTGGATGGGCACTTGTGCCATCACATAGTTGTAGATCATAGGCCGAGGTTTCCAAAAAGTAGTTATAATAGGCAATCAGAGCAACAATTTGAGAGCTATAGACTTCCAAAGTTAGACTGACCAAAATGTCCAAAATAAATGTCAAATGTGTATTTGGCTAACTTTATATGTATTTTTAGGGCCTATTAGCCCTAGGAATTAAGTTTGACTATCTAGAACCTTCCCAAGAAACATAAATTGCCTATTTAAGAAATAAATGAACATTTTCTAGGACAACTCTAGTTCATAATTCATAGCTTTTTCCTATAGATTATGGTAATGAAGGTGCCCATGAGGGTTAGTATATTGTAATTTTTAACTCTATAATAATATATTTGCAATGATAATAAGAAGCCCATATTTTGTTCTCACAAATTATTGTTGTCTATTATGGGGAGCACCCTCCATCCAATACCATCAAAGGTTGAGTTCCTAAGTAGGAAAATATATTCAACATTAGATCGAAGAGTTCTATAGAGTTCTCATTAGAACTAGCCATGCAGAAGTTGATATGGAAAAAGTGGCATGTTATCTTAATGGGTTAAGGGCAAGCATTCAAGCGGAGTTTAGTCTTGTTCGAGTGACTAGTATTAAAGAGGCATATTATTTTTCACTGAGAGTTGATGAGAAGCTAAGAAAATAGTTTGATTAAAAAAGTAGTGGTAGAGGTCATAGTGGAAGATTTGGTAGATGGTGTGATGGAGGTTGACATGATGATCAAAAGAATAAGAATGAGGCTAGAAGTATCAATTAGAGTTAGAGGGGAAACAATTCCAATCATTTCCATGACCAAAATACTAGAGATCAAAGAGGAAGAGGGCAAGGACCTAGAAGAGGAGGTTTTCATGGAAAATGCTTCCATTGTAGAGAAGAAAGGAACAGAGAAATTGAATGTTCCTAATGCCAAGGAAGGACCAATACAAAAAAAAAGGCTAGGCTAGAGTTGCACATGTTGATGAAGATGCTTATGAAGATGTTGAAAGAGAAGTCCTAGTTAATAGAAGAGTTATTCTAAGTGGAAAGAATAAACCTAATCAAATAAAAAGCTTGTTTTACACAAGGTGTGAATGTGAAGATAAATTTTGTAAAGTGATCATTGATGGTGGAAGTACTAACAATATGATTTCAGAAACAATGGTCACAAATTTGAAGCTAAAGAGTGAGAAACACATAGGCCCATATCATATTTCTTAGGTACAAGATGACCACAAGGTCATGCTCAGTGAGCAATGCTTAATGAAGTTCAAGATTAGAAACCACCATAATGAATTTCTTTGTGATATCAAGGTAAGTGGACCAAGTTGTGGTTCCAAAAGGGTGTCATAAGTGGCCACATTTTTTGTAAAATTAACAATTTTGGAACTTTAACAAGAATTTGAAGATAGTTACGCTCAAAATTTTTACATATGACAAAAAAAAAGTAGTAGTCCTTTGAATCTAATTTCTAAATTACTATTTTTTTTTCAGAATGGTTTAGTTTTAGGTCCTCAAAAAAGGGGTCACAAAAAGTGGTACTATTTATTTAGAAAAAAACATAACATAGTAAAAAGTGTGGCCCCCCTAAAATTTTAACTATTTTAAAAAAAATTATTTAATCGCTCTAGTCAAAAGTTACCTAACACTGTGTAGTTTATCCCAAATTTTTTGGGTAATTTTATAATGTGTAATTTTTTTAATGATTTTTTAATTGGACACATCCCAAAAACATGAAATATCTATGTGCTCTCCCTAGAAATGATTGAAACCTAATCTAAAATCAAAAAATCATTTTTCAAAATGTGTAGAATGGAGTCTAGTTTCTTAAAAACTAAGTTGTTGTTGAATTTGATGAACAACCTATAATCTATAGCCCAATTAGTATAGATTAGTTTTTGATAGAAAATGGACATACATTCAAAATAAATTATAGTTGAAATAAAAAATAAATTATATGGTTATATAATAACACAAAGACCTACAATGTCATGTAACCTACTTTTACTAATGATCAACCATGAGAAAAATTGAAGGAGAGCACACAAGAAAAATCAATCATTTTGTGTATGTTTGTAGCAAAACATGTCTCAAACTAGTTTACAGACTCCAAACCTTTGGGTTGGATCCCCAAGGAAAAACCAAGCCTTAGGCTTTGTAGAATCCAAAGCTTTAAATAATTCATGTGCTTAATGAAAATCAAATTCTATAGTGTGCACATGCTATTTAAAGCATTATGAAAATTAGGCCTTTATAGTGCATGCACACTTTAGTTTGTATGTGCTTTAGTGCATACACACTCTTGAAGCCTAAATTTAAATAGAGAGGGAAGGAGAGAGGTAGAGAGGGTAGAGAATGTGAGAGATTAGAAGATGTGGAGAGAGTAGGAGGTAGGATAGGGAGAGAGGGAGGGAGAGAATGATAGAGAGAGAGTAGGGGATAGGAGAGAGACAAGGGGATGGTTGTGTGTGAGAGAGAGTATGGGATGTGGGAGAGAGAGAGTGAGAGAGTAGAAAGAGTAAGGGATGAGAGAGAAGAGAGATATAAGGGGAGTGAGAGATAGAGATTAGGGAGGGAGGGAGAGGGAGAGAGTAGGGGGTGAGAGAGATAGAGAGGGATGAGAGTGGGTGTGTGAGAGAGAGAGTAGGGGATGGGAGAGAGACAGCGAGAGGAGGGGATGGGGGAGAGAGAGAGTAGAGAGGGATAGAGAGAGTTGAGAGGGACAAAGAGAGTGAGAGAGAGTAGAGAGGGAGAGACAGTAGTGGGTGGCAGAGAGAGTAGGGGATGTGAGAGAGAGAGAGAGAGAGAGAGAGAGAGAGAGTAGGGGATAGGAGAAAGAGAGAGTAGAGAAGGAAAGATAGAGTGAGTGAGAGAGTAGAGAGGGAGAGATATAGTGAGTGAGAAAGAGTAGAGAGGAAGAGAGTGGGAGAGAGAGTAGGGGGTGGGAAAGAGATAGAGAGAGTAGGGGATAAGAGAGAGTGAGAAATATTAGGGGATGTGAGAGAGAGATTAGGTAGTGGGAGAGGGAGTGGGAAAGGGAGAGTGAGAGAGAGAGAGTAGGAGATGGGAGAGAGTGAGAGAGAGAGTGGGGGAGGGAGAGAGAGTAGGGGGTGGGAGAATGAGAGATGGAGTAGGGGATGGGAGAGAGACTAGGAAGTGGGAGAGGGAGTGGTAGAGAGAGAGATAGAGAGAGGGGGGATGAGATTGCATGTGTGAGAGAGTAGTGGATGGGAGAGGAGATAGAGCAAGAGAGAGAGTAGCTTGAGAGATAGAGAGGGTAGGGGATGGGAGAGAGAGAGTAGGAAATGGAAGAGGGAGTGTGAGAGGGAGAGAAAGAGATAGCAAGGGAGAGGGAGCAAGAGGGGGATGGGATTTGTGGTGTGAGAAAGAGTAGGGGGTGGGAGAGAGTAGGGCATGGGAGAATGAGAGAGTAGGGGATGGGAGAGAGAGTGAGAGAGAGTAGGCAATGGGAGAGGGAGTAGGAGAGGGAGAGAGAGGGGGGATGAGAGTGTTTGAGAGAGAGTAGGGGCTGGGAGAGAGAGAAAGATAGAGTAGAGGGTGGGGGAGAGAGAGAATGAGAGAGATTAGGGGGTGAGAGAATGTGAGAGAGAGAGAGAGGGTAGGGGATGGGAGAGAGAGGGAGAGAGAGTAGGCAATGGGAAAGGGAGTGGGAGAGGGAGAGAGAGGGAGAGTAGAGGATGGGAATGTGTGTGTAGGAAAGAGAGAGAGTTGGGGATGGGAGAGGTGAGAGAGAGTGAGAGAGAGTAGCCTTAGAGAGAGAGAGAGAGAGTAGGGGATGGTAGAGAGAGAGAGAGAGATTAGGTGGTGAGAGAGGAAGAGAGAGAGGGGGATAGGAGTATGTGTGTGAGAGAGTAGGGAATGAGAGAGGGGAAAGGAGGGAGGGAGACAGACAGAGAGAGAGAGAGAGAGAGAGAGAGAGAGAGAGAGAGAGAGAGAGAGAGAGAGAGAGAGAGAGAGAGAGAGAGAGAGAGAGAGAGAGAGAGAGAGAGAGAAGCTTGAGAGAGTAGGGAATAAAAGAGAAAATAGGTAGTGGGAGAGGGAGTGGGAGAGGGAGAGTGAGAGAGAGGGGGGAGATGGGAGTGTGTGTGAGAGAGAGAAGGTGGTGGGAGAGAGATAGAGATAGAGAGAGAGATAAAGGGACTAGGGGATGGAAGAGGGAGATAGTGAGAGAGAGGAGGTGGTCATGGAGGGAGTGGGAGAGGGAGAATGAGAGAGAGGGGGATGGGAGTGTGTGTGTGTGTGAGAAAGTAGGGAATGGGAGAGGAGAGAAAGTGAGAGAGAGTATTTCAAGAGAGAGAGAGAGAAAGAGAGATGTAGAGTAAGGGATGGGAGAGAGAGAGAGTAGGTTGTGAGAGAGTGAGAGGGGAGAGAGAGGGGGGGATGGGAGTGTGTGTGTAAGAGAGAGGTGGGATAGGAATGTGTGTGAGAGAGATTAGGGGATGAGAGAGAAGAGAGAGAGCGAGAGATAGATAGAGTAGGCAAAAAGAGAGAAAGAGGGGGGGAGAGAGAGAGAGAGAGAGTAGGGGATGGGAGATGGTGGGATAGAGAGATATTTTTTCACATCATGCTTTAGAGGACAGACATGCTATAGTTTGTATGCACTATATGAAAATAACAAAAAATTGTTATAATGAAAGTTTCCATCCCTATTGTTCCATATTCTATTGTTTGTCTATTGTGTGTTTTGTAGTTCTTATAGAAAATACATGTTTCATGTTATTGGAATTTAGCAAAAACCATTTTCAATCATTGGATACACTATTTGAAGGCTTTTTGAACAATCTTTCTGTTTGAAGCTAGCAAACACCAAATTCAATAATTGGATACACTATTTGAAGGCTTTTTGAATATTCTTTCTATAGAAAAGGTCAATGCAATCCTTTTTAATTATTCTTTGTTACTATATAGAGACAAATTTGTTTATAATTTAACAAGTTGTTTAATATATATTGTGTATTCATTGTGTTGGTGTGATTTTTCGTAAGTATAGGAAATTTTTTGGTATTTGGGTGAAAAATCAGTTATGTCTTTGTTTTGTGGTGCCCTCGTTTTCAAATTTAAAAAAAAGGTATTTTCTTCAAATATTCTGGCGAGGTTTTTATCCTAAATATTTTATTTACATTAGAATGCCTTTTGAAAACCCTTTGTGTACCTTTAATTGCGATATTCTATTTGAAAGGATGCCAAGTTGAAGTGTTTTTCAATCACCGTTGATCTATCAGAGATCAAGGGTCAGCGCATCCCCACATTATAGAGTTGTAGGTTTTTTAAATAATGAGGGGAGGCACAATGATGACATGTAGCCTCTGATGTTAAATGAGATCCAGTACGCTGCAAAAGCTCCTGTATGTCAGATTTGTCAGTACTTTTGTACACATTTTGTTTTACCACGATATCATTGGTGGATTCATTGGCAGAGCTATGAAGATTACTTACCAAGCCATATCACTGTTGATCCTGTCTTGATCAACAGTTGATGCATCCCCGCATAATAAAGATGCAAGTTTTTAAGTAATGCGGGGAAGCATAGTGGTGACACGTGTCCATGATGATGTCAAACACTTGCTTGCTCAAAAGAAGATATGGTATCCATTGGTGTGAAGTGTTGTCAGATAGTATAAGCTAATATGGCAATTTCCTATTGGTCAGTATAGCTAGCTGGTCATTAATATGAAATAGATTATTCCGATCGTCAATCCTGTCTTGATCAACGGTTGATGCATCACCGCATAATAAAGATGCAAGTTTTTAAGTAATGCGAGGAAGCGCAATGATGACATGTAGCATTTTTCAAAAAAGATTGTAAAGCCTTGTTATTTTTAAATCAGGACCGTGCGATCTGATAAAATCTACGGATGGGATTCAAATTTGAGTGGAAATTGCAGGCAATGGTTACTGAGAGTAAATGTGATCCAGACCTGGTGCATGCGGTTTTAATTAATAAAAAGAGTACACGATTTCACCATTAATGAATCACCAAGGTACAGAAAGAAAAGGGTATTCAAGATTTTAGAGCTAAGGCACAGAATTTCTCGGTTAATACTCCAATAAAATTGTAGAAGACATCATATAGTGCAGAAGTGCGATTTCTGGCGGGTAAGTGCTCTGTGACTTTCTGAGTAAAATTTGAAGTATCTGCTGTTGTGAATTTTCCAAAGTTTCATTAAAAATGCCGCCCCAAAAAGAGTTTACTGGACAAAAAGATTATCTAAAATGTTCAGTGCATGATGATTTTCTCGAAAAATTCCCTTTATCAGTGCATGAAATAACAAAGGGAAGGGAGGTCATTCCAAAAAACCCTAGATTGGTTGTAGCAAAAGGATTTTATGACAAAGCTAATTGGATAAGGGATGCCCAGGTTTCCATGGGAGGTTTGGAGTTGTTTAAGAAATGGTTTTCAGAGCAAAAATTGGACAATCCTATGAGCAATGTATGGGAATTTGACATTGGAAAATTAGTAGTCCCCAGTGTTTTCTTTGATAGTGATTTATTGATGGACCTAGCAAAGAGGTATGATCCTATCACAGGGTGGGTAAAAAATCATTTAGGGCTCAACCTTTTTAGGGTTTTCCTTGAATTGTTCAGTGAGGTTTTCAACCTAAACCCTAACCACGCTGTGCATGAAATCATTGATCTGGATGACTTACAAGCTAGATATGATGCACAATGAGTGTACTTGAGAACAAGGCCACTACAGGAGCATGCTGCTAGGGTTGGAAATTTGCCTGTGATCACAGCCAGTACTCCAGAGCCATTGTTAAGAAGACATTTCAATCTAAGAGTTCAAGCACTATATTTTTCTCTTTGCAAGATCTTGGGGATAGATGAGGGTGATCAAATTCCAGGTTCTGTGGTCCTTATAATTGCTCAAACACTTCAATTTGGAATGAGTACCATTCTGGATTTTTCCACTTTCCTAGCAAAAGAGATTCACAACGGGCTGGTTGGAATAGTAAAGGGGAAAGTAAACAAACCATTCTGTTGGTATTCATTGATGATGCATGTATGTTTATACAAAGGATATACTTTCTTCTCCAAAGGTATGGAGTTAGAAACCATAAAGGATGGAGAAAGGAATCCAATACAATTATGGAGTGTGGATATGACTTCAGAGGCCACTGATGCTAGTTATGTAAGATTTGACAGGTATTTTGCATCAAAGCTTAGACTACTTTTAAGAGGAGATAGCCCTAGAATCCCACAAGAATTATTAGAATTGGTCAGACCCAAGGACCATGCTAAAGGGCTACTTGTTAGTCACAACTGGGGGGATATAATTGCCTACACTGTTTCAACAGTAATAAGAGTTAATGGTTTCTTAGGAAAACCTCATGTGTTACCTTTTCATGTACCTTTGAAGATAGGGATAACTGAGCTCTTATGGCAGATACGTACTATAGATGAGAGGGAATTGGTCAAGAAGGGTACTTTCTTTCCAATGGTTACTCTAGTGCATGATTTATTTTTCTTAAAAAGGGGTGGAAGCATTTAAATTTGTTTTTGAATAAATATAACATGGCAGAATCTCACGCCAGATTCATTGACCTTGAAGGATTCTATGATCTATTAAGAGAAAGGGTGAGAGCTTCCCATATGGTACATCGGGTTTACTATCCGAAGGATATAATCAGAAATATTTTCACATTGCAGGAGCAAGAATTAAGGAAAGAGAAATGGATAGTTTTCAGTAAAAACTTGGAGTTCATTATTGTTTTTGACCCCCAATACGACCCATTGAAAGATAAGAAATACTGGGGAGATAAAATGCAGGAATTAATGAATAATTTTTCTATAATAATTTAGGTTATGAATGAAAAGAAAGATATATTTATTAAGGCATACCCAGACAAGGCAGCAAAAATACAAAGAAGAATGAGTGGTAGAAATGTAGTAACTCCTGGCCAATATACATTGTAGAAAAGGGCAGGTTATGTCATGGTTTAGAGTGTGCAACAGGTACCCACTCATGAGAAGCCAAGGCCAAGAAGTCCATCTGCAACCAGCTCTCCAAAAAGATGAAAATTGGAGCAGGGGTCTTCTTCTTCTCAAAAAGAACAATACTCCCCAAGCTACTCTCCAATCCAAATAGATGATGAGGCATCTCTAAAGGAACAGCTTAGACAAATGGGAGGAGATGGGGATGTGTTTGTCACTTCTACAGACCTGAATGTTGGAGAGCCACAAGAACCTCCTACACCTTCCTTGGACCTAACCATTGCTGATTACCAAGGTAAGGAAATTGACCCAATTGTTGCCCAGGCTTCTGAAAGATTTATTAATGATGAAAATTTTGTAAGATCTAGGGCTTTTGCTCAGTTTTTATGGAGATTAAATATAAAGAATTTTGAGAAAGCCTGTGAGAAGATCAAGGCTGAGCAACCAAATAAATCTAACCCGGTTATCAAGGAAGAGGTAAAATCAAATTTTTTTAGTGATTTTTCCCAGTTCACTCTTGAAGCTGGAAGGCAAATAGTTAGACAATCAGGAGTCCTCCTTCTACCAGAATGGGATATAGCGAATGCTATTTTTTTTGATTTAGTAAGGAAGCAAAAGGATGTTCAACTGACAACTGCTAAAGAAGTCTTACAGGCTCATAGAGGGATCAAATTTAGTGATGACCACCAAGCCCTTGTTTTGTGGTCCATAGATAAGAGAGAAAGTACCAGGATGCATGAGTTTCCCACTGTAGAACATACTAGTACATTGACAGTATATAGGGATGGTGAGGTAAGTAGTAAACAAGTAAAGGGAATGGCTTTAGAAATGCTAAAATTGGGTGGTGTTGTATTTGGACAAGAAGAAGATAAGTTTTCCCAACTCAATGCTAGCTTTGAAGAAGTTTTGAAGGCATATGAGGAAAGGGGTATACAGATACAATCATTGGAAAAAAAAAATGTCTCAAATGGAGAGGATACTGGGGAAAAGAAAAATGGGAGAATCCAGTGCACCTACAATTGCATACCCTTCATAGCCATTGGTTGGATTTGGATCAACCCCTATTATTGAAATACCTGACACCCCTGAAAGGCCCCGATTCTATACTGCAGAGGAATTTGAAGAAGAAAAAACAAAATTGCATGAGTTGCAGATAGAATTGAGAAATCAATATGAAGAGAAATTAAAGTAGGGTGTAATATATCTGAGGGATAAAATACAATGGTCAACTTTTTTTGATCAGTTGACAAGAATTGCAGCCCTCATGGATGAGTTGAACAGGGATAAGGATAAACTGACTCTTCTTGCACAGAAATGGAGGGAGAGAAATAAAGATATTACAATCATATGTATATCTGTAGTCCAAATGCCTTATCATCAAGTTGAGAAGATTTTTGATTTATTAAATAAGCTAGAGAATTTTAATGATGAAAGAGATTCTTTACAGAGAAGATTAACACTCTATTTTTCCCAATACATTGCTGAAAATTTCACCCTATTTCCTTGTGCTTTAGAATCTGTTGATACAATAAAAGAAAAGGAAAAGTGGAAAAGGGAGATGGATGAGTTATTAATTGAAAGAATAATAAACATCATAAGTGAAACTAGCCATTGGTTCTGGGCAAAGACAAATGAAGAGCTAGTAAAAATATAGTTATTTTATACTGCTATGAGGAAAGAATTTGATGTTTTAGAAGAAAATGCAAATTCTTTAATAATGATACAAAGAGAAGCTTTGAGCTTTGATTGGCCAGATGATGATGCTTTTAATAAATTGAAAAATTAGTTTCTAGAACAAATGTCAGAAGATGAGGAGGAGGAAAATGTAAAAGTAAAAGTCACCCCCAAAGTTAATAATGAGGACATGGAAAATCCCTAGGTTGAAGTAAATTTATAGGTAACTGAAGACGATACATCACTTTCAAACCTCATGGCTACTTACTCTGAGGATGAAGAATAATTGGAGAATCATATCCTATCTTCTTGTTAAAACAAATAAGAAGTATAACAGAAAGGGACCCACCCAGGATGGTTTGATGTGTTAGCTTTTCTGTTATTTTTTTTTTGTCTTTTACTACAAACATTCATTAGTATCTTTTAGGGGACACATCTCACTCTCTTTATCCTGAAGCTTGTTTCATCTCACATTATTTAAGTGAGATTCCAAGGCTAAAGAATGGTCCGAATTCTATTTCTTCTAAGTATCGTACTTAGTCTGGTTTTTGGTCCAAATTTTGAAAGCAAGTTTGTAATGTATTTTTCTGCAAACTCTCTGAGAGTACATGAATATTGAATGAGCTGTGTTTCTTTTTGAAGGCCATTCTAAGTCTACTGTAAAGGATATACCATTTTAAAAGGAAATGAATAAAACTTATGGACTGTCCCCATATCAGTTCTTTCTGAATTTTGTCTCCTTTTAAATACTTAGCTACCTTGATGTTGTATGAGTAAAAGCTTGTGCAATTGAATGCAATCTAGTTAGGTTGTATATCCATTTATCATTGCTATTAATTCAATGGATTAAATAAAGGCTTTGATGAATGTGATAAGATTCCTTAAGTATTGAAAAGGATTTTTGAATGATAAGTTCTGATAAGAATTGCTAATAGAATTTGTTGTAAGGCAACAAATTAGATCTAAAAATTTGCTATAGACTCTGAACCCCAATGGATTAGGCACTGATCAAGTCATTTCAGATGAAGGACAAATATCTTACAAATGGTTATTCAAACGCATCATCAAATCAAATTTTACTTTTATTTCTTGTAGATCTTCAAAGTTGGCCAGCACTTGTCTGCATGGAATGTTTTAGCTTCATTTAGCCATTGTTGTTGAAAACATCTGCAGATCTATAGAAGACTTATTGGCGATATCTTTTAATGGGATGTGTTTATCAAGTTAGTAAGAATTATGTATATGTTTAAGGATCTTGAAATGAGAATCAGAATGAAACTAAGAATAATCCTCATACAGTTGTTTTAGTTTTGAACCATCCCTGGGTACACCCACCCTAGTTTTGCAGAGCCAAAAGAGTAGAAAACCATTTGTGGTTTTGTTGAAGTTGGGTCCAAATACCTTACATGTGCCATTGTTAATAAGAATAGGCCGGTCTTTAGATTGTGTATGTACTATCATTTTGGTATTAAGCATTTTGTCTCTTAGTAATTTTAGTACTTTTTAAAACACCAACACATTGAAATAATTATAATTTGTATATGTATTTAAATCATTTGTAATTTAAAAATTGTAAGTAATTTAGATGTTTCAATAATTTGACATATAAAAATCATCATCATGCCAAGGAAGAAACCAAAAACTCAAACAATAGAAGAGAGGGAAAGAGATTTGGTAATTAAAAGAGATAAAATTAAACTACTACATAAACAAAGAAAATTGCAAAGCAATAATGAAGAATTGTCTTTCCAAGATGAACAAGAACCACCGATACAAAGAAACAAAGAGGTAGAATTGGAAAGACAAATAGAACGAATGAGAATGTTATGCACAAGAAGATAATTGAATTGTGAAGGTACACCATCTTCTAATGTTGGAGTCATATCATCATCTCATGTTGAAGAGACATTAATTTATACATCTGATTGTCATGTTCAACTACCACAACATCAACATATCAAGTAGGTGATATTCCATCTTTTTCATCTTATTGCGAAGGCACAAAATCTTCAGTTCAAGGTATGAAAAAGACTCAACCTTATGTTGATGTTCAAAATGTTGAGGGAATGAAAGAGATTATATCCCCTTCTAGAATTCATTTTAGAAGAGCAAATATTTTGATTGATATTGATACTAACATTTTGAAATCAATGCCTGATAAGATTAGCAAGCATAATTGTCAAAGAAAAGTTAATTGTATGTGGAGATTATTCTTTGAAGATTTAAATATTATAGGTCAATTCCAATTATTTGTTGAAATAATGAGAAATTTTAAGTTTAGTCCTATCATGAAGATTCTTGGGCTAAGAATGATAGATGATTCAAATGAAGAAATCATTGCAAAGAATCTAATGAGTGCTTATGAAAAAGTGGGTTATAAATCATACACCAAAGATAGTAATATCACAAGATGATTACTTACATAAAAAATAGTAAGTACCCAAATGAAGAAATCTTAACTCATCAAAAAGACAAGAAAAACATCAAAAATTGGTAGAGGTACTTTAAGGAGAACCATGATAAGGCATGAGATATTGGAAGATCCAACCAAAAATGAGTTATGGACATTTAGTGGTAGACTACCATGAAAGTGAAGCTTTGAAATCATTGATCAAAGATTTTTCAAAAAATAATACACATGTTTCTCCTAATCAAAGAGATGTTGTAAGAAGGAGGATTGGTAGCCAAAATCACAACCCACATGTGAAACATTTTTTAGACTCATCTTAGACACAATTTCTTGCACAATTTATTGGTATGTATTCTGAAATTTGAATAAGTCAAAGATTTTTTGAGATGGGTGAACCTTTTTATGTGAAGATAAATCACACATGCACAACTTCTTGTTGTAGGATACATATTGAATTTTCTAACCTTATTGATTTTTTTAGGCATATATGTGTGTTTTTTCATTCTAAGTTTAGTTTGTAGGATTGTGACATGAATGAGCCACCTAGATCTTTAAGGGAATTCATATCCAACATTTTATGTAAAATAGGGGATGGATAACAATTTTACAAGACATCATGCTTGGATGGTACATGCTTATTTTGTGGTTCTTTGCAACTTTTATCAACTTGTCAACATATGGATAGTACACATACAATTGGAAATGAAATAGTAGATTATAAAAAATATAAGATAGTGGCATATGCTCTAAAAGATGGGAAACACGGTAAAAGATATGATTTAGTCATTGAAAAGATTCTAGTGTATGAGGTAATGAAGATTTTTCATGATAAAATTATTTACAAGTATGCAAGGCATACATGTAGAGATCGATGGCTCAATTTGCAATTCAAGTTGTTCAAGGATACATTTCCACTAGATATGATTGTTTTGGTTGTGGAATTCATAATAACTACACACTACAACCACAAAATCAAGTGCAAGAAAAGTATTATACTTCTCATAAAGTTTCCGTATTTGTTCACATAACATTCATGCATTCACCTACAAGTACAGAGGATGACATGAAGATTTTGAGGGAGTACTATTTTTACATCAATGATGATCAATCACATTCTATGGAGTTTGTACATGGTTGTTTTCAACTATTTTATCGATATTTGGCTAATAGAGGCATAGCATATTGTTAGCACATTATTTGGTCAAAACATTGCACATCTCAATTCAAGAATGCATGAATTTTCTATTGGTTAAGCAGGATACATAGGTTGTCTAGAATTCAATATATGTGGAATTTCATAGAGGCTAAAGAAGGAAAGGGAGAGCACAATGGTGTAGGTGCATGCATCAAAAGAGCCTTAGCTTGTGAAGAACTAAAGTACAAAGATGGAGCAATATTGACATATGAAAAATTCATCATCCAATGGTGTAACACTAAAATGGGTCTAGGTAAGGAAGGTGAGTCTATAGTTCATAGATATTTTTGGTTGATAGATAATACTAACATTGCACCATGTGAAGATTGTTGCACACTAACAAGATCAAGTGAGTTGCACTCTTTCAGAAGCTTTGATGTAAGTTCATGGAGTATCCACACACAAAAAATGGCATGCTATTATCCATCATGTGTAGAGGAAAATTGGGATGAGTGTGAGTCAATTGAATGGGTGGACAAATGGGATATATTGGTTCTAAACCCAATTGACACCTATCATCCCCATAAGCACTAAAAATGATAGAGATGGATTCATCCATTGACTTTGACCACTTGTCTAATCTAGTGAAACATGGTTATATACATACATACATACATACATACATATATATCATTGTAATTTCAATATGTAACTTTATAACTTTTAAGTAAATTTTTTTTGAATTAATGATTGCATTTTGTACATTTATCATTGTAGGCCAATAGATTATTATTTGTTTCATTGTGTCCAAGCCAATTTGTTTTTGTATCACTCAACTATAGATGTTTAAGGTTTAGAGTATCATATTGGTGAGGTCATTGTAATCAACACATGTCTTAGACAATATTCTCTGAAGAACACTAACTTGTGGTTATTCGGGCATTGGTAAATAGGGAGAAATATTCTTTATTATTCAAACCTTGTTGTTGCATCAAATTTCCACTTGATAAAATATGGTAGAAAACCACATAATAAGACTCTTTAGAAAATTCATGAGTTAGACCACAAGCTAATACTTGAGACATTAAAATGTAGAGCAGATCTAGTTGGTTCATTAGATTGAATAGGGAGAGAGGGAGAGGGAGAGAGAGAGAGGGAGGTAGGGAGGAAGAGAGGGAGAGAGTGGTGTAGGGGCACCTTGAATCATAGGATCCTCATCTTTTCATTTTTTTGTGTTATGCTCAAAGTGATCCTTCTAAGTAGAATAAAGGTCATTAGACCTAAGTGTGGTAGTTAGGGTATTGGATGTCATTCAATGTCCTTAGAAGAGTCACTATTTTGGCCTAAAAATCAAGGAATACCTTGCCATAGGGAAATGAGTAAGCTAAGGGATTATTCATTAGCTTAGGGAAGGGTCCCTAGCATGGAATTACTAAGGGAAAGCCTAAATAACAAGTTAGAAGTGTTAAGAAGACCAAGCAAGAAAAATTGCAAAAGTTGCTATATTGCAATTTTCTAGTTTTTGCAAAATGCTGATTTTGCAATGAAATTGTGGATTTTTCTATTAAACTTGAAGGAGGCTGATTCAAACCATAAGGATGAAGGGGAAAGACCTAGGAGGAGATATAAAGACTTTCCAAACCCTAAAATGAGAGAAGTTAATATCATTGTGTATAGTTAGCATGCTATAGCATGATATTTGAAGGCAAAATTATTGAGTTTTTGAGTTTTAAGGATTTTTTGAATTTTTTTTTGTAGAGTGTACTAGTTTCCATGGTAGATTGGGTTGTTTACAACAATTTTGTTTTAGGAAGTTCAGTATGATTGTCTTTCTTTTCATAGTTTTAAAAATCTATCTCTTTTCACCAATCTACTATCCTATTTTCAGCAACTTGTATTAATAATGATGTAACTCACTATCCCACAATTGGAATTATATGGCCTCTTGGGGATAGTGAGTATACACAATGTAACATATTGTGGCAAAAGCAGGGCACTTCAAAAGTTGGCATGAAATTTTAACCTCTTTCCCTAGGTGAGCTAGAACATGTCTGGCAAGTGCATCCAATAAAGAAAAGGAACATCATTGAAGGATATATATGCATATATGAACATTAACCAATAAAAAATATGAATGAATATGAATATTGAGAATTATATACAACAAATATTTTTCTAAACCAAACTCAATAACTCATCCATAATAGTCAGACAATTAAGAACCAGATATATATGAACCAGATTATTCTTACATATGTACATAGTATTATTGACCAAATAAGAATTGTAAAATTGATATTGCACATAGTCTCTATTACAACAACATGGAAGCTTTGCAATTTTAATACTTATATTCTTTAATAGAAAATATTTACAAAAAATGGCATGTACTTGTATGAGGACATTATATATTACAAAAATATCACACTGAAGCAATTGGCTAGCCGATTGAAAAATAGAAACTAAATGCAAGTGGGAAGATAAAGATACCTTAATAAACTAGTATCCTCTTTACTCAAGAAACATCTTGGTCACTGGTATAGCAATAGGCAGTAGAAGTCTTCAAACAAGGAATGGTAGAACTTCTCAAATTCCCTCAACACCCAAGGTGAAGGGTCCTTGTGCCAAATACCTATCATAGGTATGGAGATGGGCTTATAGGAAGGTTATCAAAACCCCACAAGACAAGCTGACATAATCACTAGATCTACCAAAGTTCTAAGCACCAAAAACTCAAAATGTACTAATGGATTCCCTTAGCCAAAGAGGGGTCAAACCCAAAAATTTTGATATAAAGACTAAGGGTCACCTATAGTCACTAATATGGCCTATTGTTGGATACAATTTCTTAATTGTGTGTTGTCTTTAATGTTACAAAAATTTCATATCAGTTGACAGATAGTGCTTATCGAGCTAAATTTATTAGAAAAGAAAATTTTAGAGTCTATCAAGCATTCCTAGAAATTATTCTATGTAGACAATGTTTATCAAGCTCACTTAGACATCGAAGCATTTTATGGAAGAAGTCAGTAGTAACCAAGCTCACAAGGTTAACAAAGGAAAGTTAGTGTCTACCAAGTTCACTCAATCTCCAAAGGATTTTGCAAAGATCGCAGTGTTAATTGAGCTTCTATTGGTTAACACTAGAAATCAATTTAGGAATAGTGTTTACCAAGTAGGGTCAGCCAATGAAGGATTTTGTTAATCTGAGAAATAAAGTTTAATTATTTTATGTAATGATTATAGTTGACTAAGGTAATGATTATTGGTAATTGTAACTTGTAAATGAGCCAACTTGACAATTTGTAAGGCATAAACAAAAGGTCAAGTTGAGAATTCTAAAGTGTAATGACTGAGCACACAAGTGTGTTGATTGTTTGAAGAGGAAAGGATGAGAAAACTTTGAAGGATGGTTAGATATCCTTGAGGAGTAGCAAAGTTGTATTTGATCAAAGAGGATCTAGTGAAGAAAAACAGAGATTTATATCAGCAATTCAGTTGTGTCTCATTCAAGTCAATTCATTGTTACTTTCTCAGCATTGTAGTAGTGATTCCTAAATATCTTAATATAGTTGGTTTAATAGCCATTTGTAAATCCTCTAAAAAGGTGGCAAAGTTCTATTGAATTGTTCTAAATACCTTTTGCAAGGCCACTCCTAGTGGGGTGATTAAATCCTCTAACAAGGTCACACCTAATAGTGTGTTTTTGTAACCTTTAATAGGGTTGGCTCCTAATAGGGCTCACTTTAGAAGAGTGAAAATTAGTAGCTAGTTACTTGGTGGTTTTTATCATATTGGGTTTCCATGTTAAATCGGGTGTCTCATGTGCTCATGTTCTTTCTTTTATGGTTGCATATTAATCACTATGAATGCTTAAAGATTTGTTAAAGATAACATACACTGCATTTACCGAGTTACAACATTTTTTTGTATGATTTCCAAGTGAAAATAGTAACTAGTTTTATAAGACATCTAAGGGATCTATGGATTTTTTTTTGTGGTAACTGATTCACCCCCCCTCTTAGTTACTCCATCTATATTTCCAAAAATTGGTCTTAGAGATTTTGGTGATTGCAAAAAGGATTTCAAGGATCTAAGCTAAAGATCAAGATGTCTTACAAGAGGAAAATTCTAAGGCATAATAGGGATAACTTTTCATCATGGAAATGTCTCATGAGACTACATCTGGCTTCCATTAGAGATAAAAAATTGAAATATCTTGATGAAGAATATTCAACTCCTACTGGTATACTATTTGTTAATAACATTTCTAAGAAGAAGACTCATAACACCACGATGATAGACATTGCATCTGCCCTAACCTATGAAGAATTTGATGATATCAAGGATTGCAAAACTAACTTTTCTATGTGGAACAAGCTGAAATAAATCTATGGAGGTGATGACAATGTGAGAAGAGCCAAAGTAGAAAGTCTAAGAAGACAATTATGAAAAAATTGCAAAATATGTTGAGAGGGTCAAAGCAAGTGTTAGTGCAATCAAAGCTTTTGGAGAAGATATCAAGGAGGAAATAGTTGTAAGTAAAGTTCTTAGAACATTTCTTACCATTTATGTAATTAGAGTATCTTCAATTCAAGAAAGAAGATGTAAAGTAAATCATAAGATAAATTTGGATGCTATAGTAGGAAGGTTGATTGCCTTTGAGCTAGATAACTATGACAATTATGTTCTAGCATCCAAGAACATTGAATCAACATTTGAAGCCAAGCTTTCAACCAAAGAAAAGCGCAAGAAGATAAAATACTTTTAGTTAGAAAGTGAAGACGAATAAGAAGAAAGTTCTGACAGTGATCTTGAAGTAGTTGAAGAACTACTAGCAAGGAAATATTCTAGAGGCAAAGGAAAATACAAAGGTAAAGTTCCTCTAATCTATTTTTCATGTGAGGAAATTGGTCATATTGTTGCTAGGTTCCCAAATAAGCAAAATAAGGTTGAGAAGAAGGGTCACAAGTTCAATGGCAAGAAAGACTTCAAATCATTCAAGGGGGTATGTGCATGATCATGGTGTGCCAAAAAGTGGTGATATGAAAAATCTGTAGTTCTGAAATTTCTCAAACCATTTCAAAATCTATTCCAACTTTTTTCCCACATACCTTGATATTAATTGAAAATAATTAATATCTTTACAAGGTCTACTATATCTTTTGATACCAAACCTATATGGTCAACTTTAAAAACATCATAAAAATGTGCTTTTGGCTTGTTTTTATGTGATTTTTACTTCAAACATGTAGCTGATGACTTTTTTTCACCAAAATTTGATGAAATGAAAAAGGTTTGTTAAGAATGTTGTTATCTTTCCATAAATGTAATGTTTGTCAAATTATATGTTCAGTAAGTAATTATTACTTATTTTCTAATGAAGTTACATATAAAGTGTTGACTCACACACTACTTGAAAAGCAAAAATGGTACAACAATTTTTTAAATCCAAAATATGCATCACATTTTATGTTTCTTCTACTATAAGGAAAAAAATGAAAAATTGAATTTTATATAGTTTTGAATTATTTAAGTTAGACACGAGAGTTTTTTTATTATAGAAATACTGAGGTAAAAAATTAATTAATTATTATTTATTTAGAATAAAAATACACAAAAATATGTGTCACATCTAGGCATGAGTCTACTACTTATATCTTTAATATTATTAAAAATATTATCATTTGATTTTGATTAAAGTGGTCAGACATACATCTACTTCTTTTCTTTTTTTGAAATTTTTGTAATATTGCATTAAAATTCAAAATTTTGACCAATTAGTTTTTTTTTTTTTGAGATAAGTCCTAGTAGTTTAGAAACTAGATTCAATTTTCTAGAGATTCTTTTCTCTCAACTTTTTGATATAAAGTTAATAACAAGTAGAAAATTGCATGTCAAGTTGACATAATCCTGATTTTCTAATTTTTCATTGCCACTTAAGAGCATAGTTTGGTTAACCATGATTATGTGCATACCCAAGGACAAAGGTAAGAAGACATGTATCATGGCTAAGAAATCTAAAGATTCTGATAATAGTGAAGATGAAATTGTTTACATTGTTGTGAAAGATGAATCTGATAATGATGAGGAAGATAAGATGGCATTTATCTCTAATGTAAAAAAAAAAGACACATGTATCATAGACAATGGTTTTTCTCATAGTATGATTAGTGACAAAAAAAAGTTTGAACATTTTGAAGACTATGATGGTGGTAGTGTGAGATTTGGTAATAATGAACCTTGTTGCATAAAAGGAAGATGAAGAATCTCACTAACCAAATAACTTGTATGTGACAATGCTTATTGGGTTGAAGGACTAAAACATAATATGTTGAGTGTGGAACAACCAATAAATATTGGATTTAAGGTGGAATTCATCCATGGAAATGCAAGATTGCTGGATGATAAAGAAAAGCTGATTAGATCAGGCATACAAACAAAAGGTAACTTACTTTAACTTGAACTTGGTGAATGCTCATGTTTTATTGCTCAAGTTGAAGAAAGTTGGTTATGGCATAAAAGGTTATGGCACAAAAGGTTATGTCATGTGAATTTTGATAATTTGGTGAAAATAAGAAAATTCAAGAAAGTAAGAGACATTTCTAGTATAAAGAAACCTGATGTTGGTCTATGCAAGAATTGTCAAATTAGTAAGATGGGAAAGACTAGCTTTAAAAGTAAAAAATATTAGTCTGAAGATATTTTGGAAATTGTGCATACTGATTTATGTGGACCTATTGGAATTGAGAGCTATATTGGAGAAAAGTTCTTCATTCTTTTTATTGATGACTACTCTAGAATGATGACTATTATGTATCTGAGAGAGAAGTCAAAAGCATTTGAGAAGTTCAAATGGTATTTGGCCAGAGTATAGAAGGAAATAGGAAAAAGACTGAAATGTTTGAGATCAGACAGAGGTGGTGAATTCATCTCCCATGAATTCAATAAGTTTTGCATTGAAAGAGGAATGGAAAGATAGGTATCAGCTCCTAGAACTCCCAAGCAGAATGGAATAGCTAAAAGGAAGAATAGATCTATCATGGATTGTGCTAAGACTCTAATGGTTGAAGAGAACATTTCTATCAAATACTAGAAGGAAGCTAATTGTAGTGCAATTCATACCTTGAACCGAGTACAGTTGAAGGACACATTCAAAACTCACTATGAGTTATGGTATGGCTATAAACCCAATGTAAGTTACTTGAATGTATTTGGAAGTAAATGTTACATATTGAAAGAACCTAGGAAAGGAAAATTTGATGTGAAGGGTGATGAAGACATACTTTTGGGATATTTTTGCAAAAGTAAGGCATATAGATGTTTGAATTTGTCAACTCACAAAATCATAGAAAGTGCACATGTGAAAGTTGATGAGTTTTTTGAAAGGACTAAAGAAGAAAGGAAGAAGGAACCAGAAGATTACAGGAGATTTTTTTCATTGAACCTAATATAGTGCTAGATACATCTATTAATTAGGAGAATTCTACACTCAAGTCTTCATTAGTCACCGAGTTGTAAAAAATTCAACCGGAGTTGTAGGAACTCGAGTCACATTCAAATGCTATTGAGCAAATACCTACTAAGTTAGAGTGGCTAGAACGTGAAGTTGAAGTTCAAGATGATGACAATTCAAAAGGAAAGGAACTTTTATTGGCCAAGTATGTTAGGAGACATCATGGACTAGATTAGATTATTGGAGACAAATCTAAAGGTACTATGACAAAAAGTTAAAAGGTACTTGTTTACTTGCTGATTTTAAACTCAGAAATGTCAAAGATACATTGGAAAATGAAAACTAGATTGAGGTTATGAATGAAGAGATAGAGAAAATAGAGAAGAACAAAACATGGACTCTTGTACCTAGCCCTAAAGATACAAATGTGATTGGAACTAAGTGGGTATTCAAGAATAAGTTTAATGAAGATGGTAAGGTATCAAGAAACAAAGCTAGATTAGTGTGAAGGTTACTTTCAAAAGGAAGGAATTGATTATGGAGAAACTTTTGCTCCTATTACAAGATTGGAAGGTGTCAAGAACCTACTTGCATATGCTACACATAAAATATTTAAGGTATATTAGATGGATGTCAAATCTACATTTCTTAATGGTATTTTGGATGAAGAAGTCTACAATGAGAAACTTGAAGGTTTTGTTGACCCAGACAAAAAAGACATGGTCTACAAATTACACAAAGAATTGTATGGTTTGAAACGAGCCCCTAGAGCATGGTATGAAAGATTGCATAACTATCTTATTCAAGCTAGTTTTTCAGATAATTAATGATAAGAGTAGTTTGTATATCAAGGAAGGACCACATAGCAAGATTATTTTGGCAAAAATATTTATGGATAATGCTTTGTTTATAAGGAATGATGATCTATGCAAAGAATTTTTAGAGAAAATGAACAAGGAATTTTAGATGTCTATATTTGGTGAGATTAAATTCTTTGTTGGTCTTCAGATTCAGTAGAGCAAGAATGGATACATCAAGGAAATGCTCAAGAAATTTGGTATGGAAGATTCAAAACTAGTTAGAACTCCCATGTGTACTAGACTAAAGCTTACAAAAGATGATGATTCAAACAAGGTATATTAGACCTTATATAGATCAATGATTGGAAAATTGCAATATGTAGTTCATACAAGGCCTGATATTGCTCTTGTAATTGGTATAGGGGCAAGATTTTCAGCAAAACCTAGAGAAAATCACATGATGGAAATCAAAAGGATCTTGAGATACTTAAACAACATTGAAGATTATTGATTATGGTATAAATTTGTAGAAATTTGGACTTGAAAGTATTTACTAATGTTGATTGGGCAGGAAACATTGATAATAGAAAGAGTACAAGTGGTGGAGCATTCTTTCTTGGAAAGAGGTTGGTGTCTTGGACAAGTAAAAAGAAAAATTGAATATCCTAATCTATAGTTGAAGCAGAGTATGTTGCAGCAACTGTGAACTGTTCTAATATTGTTTGGTTTAAACAGTTATTGGAAGGCATGAAGGTTGAGATCAAAGAACCAGTTGTTAAGTTTTGTGATAAGACAAGTGTAATTAACATATCAAAGAATCTAGTGATGCATTCCAAAACCAAACACATTGCTATAAAGTATCACTTTGTTAGAGAATTGGTATAGGATAAGGAGATCAGATTGGAATATGTCAATACAAAAGAACATATTGCTAACATATTCACCAAGCCACTACCTAAGGATGCATTCTTGTATCTAAGAGGTAAGTTAGGGGTCATTTCCCTATCTAAAGTTCACTAAAATAAAGTTTTAGTGATGCATCAATAGGAACCAAGTTGAAGATCTATCAGTTGATGCAGCATAGCCATCGAAACATTGCATATGAATTAGTACTCAGGGTACATTGTTACTCATTTGGTTTGTGTTGACAAAGAGGGAGAGTTTACTATCATGTCTTTTTGAAATTTGAATTTGTTTGAGGAAGAGTTTTCTTTTTGAAAATAAGCTATGTAATTCTTTCACAAAGGGAGATTACTACATTAGATAAGTTTGTGGCATAAAATCTAAGATGGAGAAAATTTCTATCAGGAAAAGACTTATTTTCAAATTTTATTGTCCTATGACATTATGTGTTGCCATCAATGCCAAAGAGGGAGATTGTTAGATACAATTTCTTAATTTTGTGTTGTCTTTGATGTTACATAAAATTCATATTAGTTGATAGATAGTGCTTACTGAGCTTAGTTGGTTAGCAAAGAAAATTTTAGAGTCTATCGAGCATTCTTAGAAATTAATCTATGTAGATAGTGTCTACCAAGCTCACTCGGGCATCAAAGGATTTTATGGTAGAAGTTAGTGGTAATCGAGTTCACAAGGTTAACAAAAGAAAGTTAGTGTCTATTGAGTTCACTCTCCAAAGGATTTTGTAGAGTTTGTAGTGTTAACCAAGCTTCTATTGGTTAACATTGGAAATTAGTTCAGGGACAGTGTTTATTGAGCAAGGTTGGCCAATGAAGGATTTTGTTAATCTGAGAAATAAAGTTTAATTATTTTATGTAATTATTAATGGCAATTGTAACTTGTAAATGAGCTAACTTGACAATTTGTAAGGTATAAATAAAAGGTCAAGTTGAGAATTCTAAAGTGTAATAAGTGAGCATGCAAGTTTGTTGATTGTTTGAAGAGTAAATTATAAGCGAACTTTGAAGGATGGTCAGATATCCTTGAGGAGTAGAAAATTTGTATTCAAACAGAGAGGATCTAGTTGTATTCATTGTTACTTTCACACCATTGTAGTAGTGATTCCTAATCTCTTAACAGAGTTGGTTTAACAACCATTTGTAAATCCTCTAACAAGGTGATAGTTCTATTGAATTATTCTAATGACCTTTTGCAATAGCACTCCTAGCAGGGTGATCAAATATTTTAACAAGGTCACACCTAACAGTGTGTTTTTGTAACCTTTAACAAGGTTGGCTCTTAATAGGGCTCACTTTAGAAGAGTAAAAATCAATAGCTAGTTACTTGGTGGTTTTTCCCATATTTGGTTTCCATGTTAAATTTGTTGTCTCACGTGTTCATGTTGTTTCTTTTATAGTTACATATTAATCACTATGAATTCTTAAAGATAACATACACTACATCTACTGAGTTATATCATTTTTCTATATGATTACCGAGTGTCAATAGTAACTAGTTTTCTAAGACATCTAAGGGATCTATGGATTTGTTTTTGTGGCAACTGATTCACCCCCCCCCCCCCCCCCCCCCCCCCCCCCCCCTCTTAGTTATTCCATCTATATTTCAAACACCTATTTAGGTCCTGATCAACATGAATTAATGATTCATTTCATTAAAGACAACTTATAGTATCAAATTGCTTTGAAAAACAATTAATTGGCTTGTAGCCTTTGTAGAATGAGAATGGGGCATATGTTTGAATTCTTCCAAACAACATGCTGAATTGACTAGGGATTTGGATACCCTTTTGGGTTTTATAAAACATTCCAAAGTTCCCAAGGATGGAGAGGAATAGAGGTTGTTGCTATTGCAACATTAGACTAGATTCCTATGACTAATTAGGACTCCATTTACTCTACAAGTGTGCTTCCTACAAAGGAGAAATCTAGATATTATTATATGTGGGGACATGTAAAAGAAACAATAATATAAGGTTTTATCTTATGATGAATCCAACAACTCAAACGAGAAGGGATTGTTATAAATGTTGTATGGTGTATTCCTGGTGATGCACACCTAGGATATGGCGGCAAGCTTAATTCCTTGCACTTCCTTGAAAAAAACTTGTAGAATTTGAAATAACATTTTTACACCTTGCATCCTACAAACAAGCATCAATTTCCCATGGTGGAATGTGTCAAAATGACCCAGCCATAGCAAAGTGTTGATTTCTAGGCTAAATCCTAGGCAACAAGAAAGAAAATTTTATAACAATCAACCTATGAAGAAGTAGAACATGATAATTGATGCAAAATTAAATAGATGAAATTATCCAATGGCACATTCCCCTCATTCATACAATTCTGTACAAGGGTCTAGAACATGTGTTTTGCAAGGAAAAGTGTTGATTTGTATTGATTTCAATACCAAATTACAATTGTGCATCTTATCATCAACATATAAGGATTTATAGGACTTCTCTAATAGTTAAATAGTTAGTTTAAAGTGCCTAGAAATTGGATGAAAGGATTTTAATGTATTTGACACTTTTTTACAAAGTTGCTAACAACTTTTGAGCAATTTTTGCAAAATTTGCAAATCTGAAGACCAAACTTGGTTCATACCTAAAGTAGGTGATCCAACATGGATCAAGTTATTAAAAATAATTAAAAACCTAGAAAAAATTTCATTTTTTAGGCATATTGATCATATTTGGTTTTAGTTACCTAGGGGCTCATATTTATGCCTAATCTTGGAACTAGGCCTTACAATTGCATCAATGTGCCAACCTATCCTAAGTGAACTATCTAGGATTCTTAGGTGCCTTTTTTGATGAGTCTAGAGTGGGTGCTCTTGCAATTATCATCTACATGAATGGGACATGTTTGGGAACTAACAATCTCCATTCAAACTCAAGTCTCCATTTAGAGGTGGCAATGAAATTTTTGTTATTTTTTAAAGATCATTAATATATTTTGATGAGAATTTTGAGGGATCATGCCCAACTTGAGTATCTTGGCTTCCCAAGCCCTATAAATGTAAGGCCATTTATGAATATGCATTTCAAATTGAAACATATATGGTGCTGGAATGAAGTATATGACTAGATTCTTTGCCTCCCAATGAGCCAATTTGAGGCTTCACTTCACATTTCTTTGTGGATAATTCTATAGCACTTGTTACTTCTATATCTAAAAATTTTGTGTTTGTGTACATTTGCACTCTTTCCCAATAGTTGTAGCTAGTAGCCAATTTCTTATTCATAAAATTTCAATATTCATGGGAAACTAAGGTATTTGGTTACCTAATAGGTCCTAGGAATCTTAACTAGGGTCCTAGAATAGTCCTAGATGGGCCCATTTGACCTAAATATGTAAAGAGCAAACATTGCTCAAAAGTTGCAATGTTGCTCAAGAAGTTGCTTGAGCAACTTTTGCAATTTTTACAAAAAAGTTGCAAATATAAGTTTGGGAAGTTGTGACTATCCATGCTGAGGTATGTGAGAATGGGAAATATATTTTTGAAGGTTAGAAGGTTTCCAGTTAAATTTGCATTTTAAAGAAACTTTTACAAGTTTTGCAATTTTGCACAAAAAGTGCAACTTTTGCAAAGTTCACTACATCTCACTTCTAGGACTTGGAAAAGGTTATAAACTATTAAAAAATAACTAAAAGTACCTAATCCTAGGCTATCTTGACCAAAAACTTAAAAAGACCCAATTTTTCTTAATTAGCAACTTTTTCTCATATCTTGCACAAAGTGCCCTAGGCATACATATCTTGCTCATATCTCTCTCACCATTCATTGTGGGATCAAAATTTTTGTTCTATTAGATCTAGGTGGCAAGGTAATCCCTAGTCCCAATATCCTCCCATATAATTGAGCACTCAAATGTTCTCGGGTATGCCAAACCAATTCATCCCTAAGAGTCACTAAATGCCATAAGGTAACGATCTTCGATGGGGAATAATGTGGAGCTTGTGCAAGGTATGGATGTGATTCTAGGTGATATAGGAATATGTTTTAGAGACCTACAATAACCTTAATAACCTCTCTCACTTTTTGGAGATTGGATTTCATTTAGATTTTATGGGTCCATCTCAGGTGATGTTGAAACTTGTAGTGTTAGCTAGTACAAAGATGCCAACTATCAAATCTCTCTCACCATTCATTGTGGGATAGAACTATCTATTCCATTAGCTTTAAGTGGCTAGGTAAATCCTAGCTAAAATATCCTTCCATCCTTTTGAGTTCTTGAATTTTCTTTGGCACACTAAACTGAATCATCCTTAAGAGTCACTAAATGCCATAGGACAGTGATCTTTGATAGAGAATATCTCAGAGCTCATGCAAGGTATGGATACATTTCTAGGTGCTATAGGACCATGTTGTGGAGACCTACAACTTTGGAGATCCAATTCTATTTAGATTTTTTGCCCCCATCTTGGTTGATGCTGAAATGTGTAGTGTTGGCCAATACAAAGGTTCCAGTTGCCAAATCTATCTCACCATTTGCCATGGGATCAAAATGTCTATTCTATTAGCACTAGGTGTCTGGGTAAACCCTATTCAAAAGCCTCTCCCTTCCCATTAAGCACATGAAAATTCTTGGGCATGGTAAACTAAATTGTCCCTAAGAGTCACTAAATGCCATAGGGTAGTGATCTTTGATATTGCATATCTTAGAGCTTGTGTTAGGTATGGATTTGATTCTAGGTGCTAGATGACCCTGTTGTGGAGACCTACAATAAACTCTCTTAGTTTTTGGATTTCCTATTCCATTTAGATTTTATAGCCCCATCTTGAGTGATGTTGAAACTTGTAGTGTTGGCTTGTATAAAGGTTCCAGCTACTGTATCTCTCTCACCATTTATCATGGGATCAAACTATGTATTATATTATCTCTAGGTGGCTAGGTAAACCCTAACCCTAAGTCCATCCCATCTCATTGAGTGCTCAAACATTCTCAGGCATGTCGAACTAAATACTCCCTAAGAGTCACTAACTGCCATAGGATAGCAATATTTGATAGGGCATATCTCAAAGTTTGTATGAGGTATGAATGTGATTCTGGGTGCTACAAGACTATGTTGTGGAAACCTAAAATAAATTCTCTCACTTTTTGGAGATCCAATTATGTCTAAATTTTGTCTCCCCATCTTAGGTGATGTTGAAACTTGTAGTGTTGACAAGTATAAAGGTGCCAGCTACTGAATCTCTCTTACTGTTCATTGTGGGATCAAAGTATCTATTCCATTAGCTCTAGGTGGCTGGGTAAACCCTACCCCCAAGCCCCTCCCATCTTGTTTAACATTCAAATGTTCTTGGGCATGCTAAACTGAATTGTCCCTAAGAGTTAATAAATGCCATAGGCTAATGATCTTTGATGGGGTATATATCAGAGCTCATGTGAGGTATGGATGAAATTCTAGGTGGTATAGAACTATGTTGTGGAGACCTACAACAACCTATTTCTCTTTTCACGTAACCAATTCCATTTGGATTTTGTGGCCCCATCTTGGATGATGCTGAAACTTGTAGTGTTGTTCAATAAAAAGGTGCTAGCTATTGAATCTCTCTCACTGTTCATCATGGGATTGAATTGTTCAAAGACCTAAGCTCCTCCTATCCCATTGAGTGCTCAAACGTTCTTGGGCACACCGAACTAAATCATCCCTAAGAGTCACTAAATGGCATAGGGTAGTGACATTTGATAGGGCATATCTTAGAGCTCATGTGAGGCATGGATGCAATTCTAGGTGCTATAGGATCATTTTGTGGAGACAGACAATAACCTCTCTCTATTTTTGGAGATTTGATTCCATTTAGATTTTGTGGCCCCATCTTGGGTGATGTTGAAACTTGTAGTATCAACTAGTACAAAGGTGTCAGCTACCTAATCTCTCTCACCATTTGTCATGAGATTGAACTACATAATTCATTAGCTCTAGGTAGCTAGGTAAACCCTATCCCTAAGCCATTCTTGTACCATTGAGTGCTTGAATGTTCTTAGGCATGTCAATTTGAATCATCCCTAAGAGTTACTAAATGTCATAGGGTAGTGATCATTTATGTGGCATATCTTAGAGCTCATGTGAGGTTTGACTATGATTCTAGGTGCTATAAAACTATGTTGTGGAGACCTATAGTAGCCTCTCTCACTTTTTGGAGATCTGATTCTATTTAGATTTTGTGACTCAAGTGATGCTAAAACTTTTGGTACAAGGCCCCTAGGTAGCAACTCATCCAATGATGGTGACTCATGATGGAAGATAAAGGGGTGATCATACACCTTATTTTGAACATGTTATTTATTTATGTTAATAAGGTAATCCTTGTATGTAAGGTCAAGGAACTTGAGATCACCTATAAACCCAAGTTGCCTTAGTCCTAAGGATTTTTCTTTTTGTTGATGTTTTTGTTGATTAGTTGACTCAATAAGTGTTTTGAGAGTAATTACACATTATATAGGTCCTATGTGTTACCAAAAACCACTTGGTTAAGTTCTAGGAAAAGTTAGCACAAAAGTTGTATTTTGCAATAAAAGTTGCTGACAACTTTTTGACAATTTTAGCAATTTTTTGGAAAATGTTGTTTATAACCTTGTAACCAATCAACCAACTAGTAATCTATTGGAATGGATCTCAAATGATGAAAACACCCTCTATTGATTTAGAGGAGGAATAAGGTTTTGGTGATTATTAAGCACCTTTTATATGGAAAGGAATCACTGCTGATGTTAAACTTGTATATAGGATCATTGAGTTATTGTCAAATATCATTACTTCCTATTTACAACAAAAAACCCGTACTTTGTCAGAATGAAACACAGATTTAGTTGCATGTTATCATTGAATGGAGTTAATGGAAGATGTTAAGGATCTTCTTGGTTTTCTTAATAGCCATTTCATGGGTTTGAAACATAATCACTTCCCTTTGTGAAGAGTTGTCCAAAAATCAAAAAATTACATGTTGCAAAGAAAATATAGTCATAGGATGTTGGAAAGTTTTTTTCACTACTAGGATGTTAAAAAATATCTTGGAAGGATGGAATAGACGAAATAGAAAAGTTTGTGAGATAGTTATTAGGTGTTCCTTGAAGTGTCTAAGGTGTTAGTTTGAAGCAAGAAGTTGGTTATGATCCATTTCTTAAATTTGCTCATTTTTCCCTTATTGCTTCCCAAGTCTTGAATAGGGAAAATGATCAAGTATTTTTGTGAAGTTGGGTAGAAGTTTGTTCAATTTTTTAACCAAGTTGGACAGAGTCTTTAAGGACACTTAGGAAGGTGGGAAAGGTAGTTTTCCTTAAAAGTTTTATTGTTGGGAATCCACTAGCTTTTGGTGTGAGCACTCTAAATCATTTTGGATGCAATTTACATTAAAATGAAATACATGAAATGTACTTAAAACATAAACAATAAAAACTAGATATATATTATGATAACCAATAATGTCATAAGTCCAATAATGTCATGCATCAAATGTCATACATCAAATATATAATGTCATATATAAATCAAATATATTTCAAATATGTCCACTAATTCCTATACATGTGTGTCTATCCCTATATATTCTCCTTCCCATGAGGGAAAGGAAATAAATCCCTAGAGGTCTTCGATCATTTTGGGGAGGGAGATAATGGGGATGTTGGGGTCTTCCTCACACATTTGCATGTCCTCTTGATAGGCTCTTCTCTAACTAGATTTGATACAAAAGAAGTAGATATGAATCAGTAATTATTATACATTGAAATCAAATATATGTAAACACAAAATTAATTATTTTCTTATTGCTATCAAATAGTCACTCTGTAAGTCCACGCCAAAGGCTCAGACGATCGGGAGTAATAAGGCCCTACAAAAATTCAATCAATATAATAACTTATAAATAACATTTAATATTTCAATTATAAACAACAAATAAAACTAAGAAAATTCTTTCATGTATCTCCATCAATGGCTCTGAACTAGACATTGTTGCAACAACTCCATGATCAATGGACTAGTGAAGATGGGGAGGAGGCTCAGACATCAACAAATGCATGTCATATAATATAATTTATATGTAACATGAAACATGAAACAAATATAATCTAATGAATTAAATTAACATGAAACAAATGTATCTCTATGAAGCTCATATGATACCTAGGCTTAGACTCCCTTGTGAATGTTGATGGTCTAGTAGAGAACTGACATGCATGTAGATAAATTTTTTTTGTTAATCCTTCATTTGATTACTTAGTAAATATATGTATTAATTTAAATGATTAGATTGATACATACCTCTCAACTTGTCGATGAGATGTAAAATGGGGCTAGGGAATCTATACTAGGGCCATCAACACTCTTACCCTAAATTTTGAACAATGTCAATACATGCTAATTAATTAGTCATTCACTATACATACAAAATGTGATCAAATTAGTTTAATATAATTGTAATTTTACCTATGTATCAATGTCAAATGTGTAACTCACGAACTAATCATTGATGATCCCATAATCCATACTATCTCCAATATGACTGTCAAATGTGCATAAGGATCCACATGATGTGCACATGTGACCATGATGTAGAAATGGCTGCTCCTTAACTAATGGACTAGTGCAATCAATGAGGGTCTATGTCAAAGCACTAATAGTCCCTAGAGTGCTAGTCTCTTCATTTTCCTTCATAATGGAAGGAACAATCACATGCTTACCCTATGGCTTGAAAATAGGCAACCTAACTAAATTAGGGTCATGATGTGCCACCAACCTCTCAAATGATGACCCCCCACCTCTACCTTGAGATTATAATATATCAAAATAATTGGTGATCTCCCGAAAGAAAAATTCACAATACAATTTCTTTAAGAAATATATTAGAACCTCATGATTATTGCAGGGAGGGGCATCAAAGACCATCCACCATCTATCCCAAAATTTATTTCTAATATCATCATGTATGCACCAATGGATGGTGAACCTTTTAATTGTATGTTTAATAGATTCTTGTTCTCCAAGCTTTTTAAACAATCCAAAAATGCTACCTTTTTCTATTTTTCTTTTTCTTAAACATCTTTATAGGATAATCTATTTATATAATACCTTTTTTCCTCATCCCTCTTAACACACCAAGTATCCAACTGACCACTAACATAAGCTACATGGGTCATAATTGACTCAAGGGAGGATGCCAATTGTACTATCATAGGGTTGGTTTTTCCACAAGCTTTGGACCTACTAATAAGTGTTTCTAATTCATTTTCCCCTCTTTCTATTTCATTCGTTATGTTGTCTTAAGTGCTAGGAGGAGGTCTTTCAATCGGTTGAGGTTGCAAAATTTTTTGCTCTTCTTGTGGAGGGTTTTGATTTTCATCTTGTGAAGGGTTTTCATTTTGATCATGTGGACTATTTTAATTTTGATTTTGTTGATATAGTTGGGGATTTTTCAATTCATTATTTACATTTCTTGATAAGAAACCGATTGCATTCTAAATGAATAAACAAATTTAAAGAAAAACTAAAAAAAACTACAAAACAATGTAAAAACTTACAATACAATGCAAAAACAAGAGTAAAAAACATACTATGTGATCTTGATCCTAATCTTGATTTTCAGCAATGAGGAGGCATTTTAAGGAGTTGAGTGAGAAAATTATTCAAGTTTTGCAACCTGCATGTGCACTGTTAAGGAGAAAGAATGCAACAACACAATAAATTAAAATGGGTCGTGGGTTTGCAACCCATATATAAAAAGTTAAAAAATTTCAAATTGCACATGCACTATAGAGATACTTGAACATAGTCAATACAAAGGCTTGAGAAAGAAGATGTTGCCCAGGCTATAAAGATAAAAACATGCATGGAAGGGACTAAATAGCTAGTACACAGGGTACATGGATCCCAAGGTAGCCAATGTTGATAGGACAACACAAGCGTAGGCATGGGAAGAATAAGGCAGAGTTGGAAATAACTACAAACTTATAACTACCTAGGGTTGTGAAAACCTATGAAGGGTACAAGGGTGATGATACCCAAAGAATGCATCATGACTAATGGTTAATACTTACATAGACCTCTTTAAAATAGCAGGTGCCTATAACAAGTAGATGGATTGATAACAAAAAGAAAAGTTGATAGACTCCTAGTACAATCTGCCTCCTCTTAAATCCATTCTCACACACCTATGACAAGATATATATTGGGGCCACATGGATAACAAGATTCAGATAAGGAGATTTTCCTCTATGCCTACAAGGATGGAGAAGATTAAAGTGTTTTATTTTTAAAATTTTTATAGGTAAAAACAAAAGTAGAGGTAGTTATGACCTAAAGTAAGTAGATAGGGTCTAGGATATTTAGAATACTTATGTCTATCTTCTTTCTCTCTTTTATTTTTAAATTTCCTTTTTGTTAAAATCTAATATTAATAAATTCAAAACAAGAATATTTAAAGAATCTTTTTTTATAGATGCTCTGTTGCAATTGAGGGGATTAATTCATCCCCATACAAAAAGCAGAACCATTTCTCTCAAGGATGAGCAAATTTTCTCAAGCCCAAATTTATTCTAAGTGTGGATTTTTTTTTGAGTAAAGTTTATATTTTCAAGTTTTAAGGGGATGATCATGCTTCTCTTCTAGGTGTTGAAATTTTGCAAAACATCTATTTGACCAAAAGGAAAAGTTATTTTTCTCTCCAATGTTGATAATCATCGAGTTTAGATATTGTTTTAACCATACTGTAAGACTATCATAGCTCCCAATAATCATGAAGCCAAACCAGTTTCCCACATAGCAAACTTTTTGTCTTAACATTTTTTATAAGTGAATTTTTGCATAATTGAACATCATATTTATCTCATTTTGATATTCATTCCTATAACTAAAAATATAAATACAAAGATCTCATAGGAAGAAATATTATTGAATCACCAATTTATTGACAACTTGATTCAAAGGCTCAGTCGAGAAAGAACCAAGAAGAAAACTCAGCTTCATTGTCATTACAACAAAGTTATTAAATGCAATTTTCATAGGATTTCAATTCTGAATTTCAAAAATCAAATAATTTCCTTCATGTCCCTTATCAAGGGATCCATATCATTTTTTGCAATACATTTCTAAAATCATGAAGGGAACAGAATCTGATCAAGTGTCAAACAAGCATGACCAAGCGACAAAATCAAACATGCATATTCATACTAGTTTTTCACAACAAGATTCACAAGGAATCAAAACTAGGGAAATGTGGATTTTTCCAATAGGAGATGTTAGACACAACACCAAAATAGATGCCCAATTGGGGCTATAATTCAAGAACTTTTGTTCTTCCATTTTAACATGCCAAGACTCATATGACGTTTGTGCTAATAGGTAGGGGCTCGTAACACCCTACCCTCTCTCCCTCTTCTCATCCTGAGAAGAGACTCTACACTGTTAGAGTTCAACTAAAAAGACCTTTCCCGAAATTGGCCACTTTTTCCCTATCCAAGGGTGAGTAATGCCAAAACACCCATACAAGGAAACTTCAAAATTCAAACATAAACATGAAAGTAAACATTCAAGAAAACATAGTTTCAATCCTTTCCAACATACCCAACATACATATAAGCATACAAATAACAACACAATAGCATAAGCATTAAACAAGCATGAACAAACTGAACAAGGGAGATGAAGAACTCCTACCTTCAAAAAGAGGTAACGGTAAATGAACAATTTTGAGAAGATATTTTCCTCCCTTCCCTTCAATCTTCCAAGACTCCTCTCTAAAAGTAGAGATTGGGTAACAACCAAAACTACTCCAAGAAGTGCCTCTAAAATAATATCCAAACTCAACCACCAAAAAGGCAATAACTTCCCCCACTCACCTAAAAATCTAGAAGTTTCTAACTCAACCAAACCTAAGGTTAACCACTAAGTGGAGTTGAGGTTATTCAACCCTTGGCAACAACTTTCAATTTTCGCACTAAGGCAAAAATAAACTTTTTGACGGACCTCAAAAGTCAACAAAAGGGGCTTAGGGGGTGGAAAATTCCCCCAACCCATACCCATACCCCTTGGGTATAAAGATTTCATGTTTTAAGGCCTTAGGAATTAATTTGGGACCAAACAATTGCTAGGAATATTTAGGACCATCTAACAACTCCAAAATACAGATTAAGCACTAATCCATATTAGGGGTAACTAAACTCAATTAAGAAACAATTTAGCAAAAAGGTCACTAACTTAGTCTGACTTAGGTCCAAAGGTTACACAGTTAACCCTAACTAGCATGCTGGAATGCATATACAAATTCATGAGTGTCAAGTGACACTAAAGAACATAGTTACGAAACATAACATTTACTGATCACAAAAAGATACATTTATACATCTCATAGTAAAATTAAGTTACGAACAACAAGGTTTCCACAAATGGCACATAGGGATCATTTCTATTCCTCCATCGAGTTTCATGACTAAAATATCCTGCACACTCATTGCACACATTAGTAGTCCCATAAAATCACATGCACACATGTATATACGTATCAGGGAATCACATAAATTAAAACATACATCTATAAATCAATTAGGGTTTTTCTCATCCTGCTCATATTCTTAATCATTAAAATTTCACAATCAAAGTGTTAATCTTTCATTTACTTATTTTGTCAACATACATGTTCATAAAGCATTAAATGATGAACTCAAATATCTGAAAGTAAACATAACACAACATGAAATAATATAATATGTTCAAGTATCTGATAATATCTTGAGTCGTGAGTATCAAAATAATAATGTATCAACTATGGCTATGAAGGGTTGGGGTGAGGCCTCACATCCTCCCCCACTAGGCATGAACTTCCTCCTGGAGTTCATAAAAAATATAAGGGTACTGAGATTGCATCTGAGATGCATCCTCCCATGAAGCCGTGACCTCATCGTAATAATCCCACTGGACCCTAACCTGGTCCAACTCTCAACCTCGAAGTGCTAGGGTCAGTCAAGCTATGGCTAGTATCAAAATAATAATGTATCAACTATGGCTATGAAGGGTCGAGGTGAGGCCTCACACACTTGGAAGAAAAATTCAGAAGAGAAATAAATATAGTGATGTTTCAATCTTTGTTGACGTAAATACGAATAGTTGTAAATCTATTTTTATTTTCTATCAATAAAAAGAAAGGTAATTAATTAACCTTGGCATGTTCACTAAGAAAAAATACTTTTGTATCTAATGAATGTGTATATATATATATATATATATATATATAGTATACATGCATGTATCCATATATACATATATATGTATATAAATACATGCATATACATAAAGACATATATATGTGTTTGTGTGTGTGTAGATATCTATCTATATATAGATATATACATATGCATATATCTGTATATGTATATATGTATATACAGATATATGCATATCTTTATATCTATATATATAGATAGATATCTCCATACACATATATTTATATGTATATGCATATATTCATATATATATATATATGGATATATATATGTATACTATATATATATATATATATATATATATGGATATATATATGTATACTATATATATATATATATATATATATATATATATATATATATATATATATATATATATATATATATATATATATATATATATATATATATATATATATGTATGTATGTATCTATGTGTACATATACATATATATAAATATAAAATATCCTAAAAATAAACAAGAAATAAACAAAAATATATATACACACATACATAGATACACACATATATCAATGTATGTATATGTATGTATGTATGTGTCTATATATAGATATATATATGTATTTATGTGTCTATATATATATGTATATGTATATATCTAAATATGTATATAAGCATATATCTAGATAGATTTATACACACACACACACACACACATATATATATATATATATATGGATATATCTACATACTATACATGTGTGTGTGTGTGTGTGTGTGTGTTTATTCAATATCTTGGGGGTGTTTTTGAGTATTTTTATTGTTGTGTTTGGTGCATTGATCATTTATTTTTGACAATTTATTGCCTATTTTTTATTTTATGTGAACTTTCTTCATTATATCAGATTGCTTTTCTTTTGATTCTCTTATTCTTTGGGCCTCCCTTCTCCCTACTTTTATAGCTCTCAAATTTGGCTTGGTCTGCATAATTTTTGTATTCTTACATTCTCTCATCCTGCTGATGGATCATGGATTGTGATCCAAAATGTCGATGGTAAGAAAACATACACAATCAAATCTAGAAATAAGTTTATACATGTCATATGTTGTTGGGTAGGTTGCCATAGTTTGACATGCATGTTGTACATGATGTGTGAGAAAATCCAAACACTCTGACCAAGGATGGAGTGAAACATAAGTTGAAGCTATTGAAGGAGGTCGAAGAAAAGCTAAGTAGTGCTTTTAGAATATGTTTGATTAATGGAAAGGAGTTTCTCCAAGGTATGAACCATTATCATATGTTGTTTTCTATAATTCCAAAAGATGGTAAAGAGGAAGTAGAGGGCATACCTATAGAAGGACTATAGCTATTGTTAGTCAAGCCTTTTGGGTTAACTAATGCACCAAACACTTTCATGAGGCTCATGAATGAGGTACTAAAGGATTTTCTATGTAAGTTTTTCATTGTCTACCTATATGATATTTTTATCTTTAATAAGACATTGGAGGAACATTTTATGCATATCTGAAAGGTGTTTGGTAAGTTTATGTAAGAAAATTTGTTGATAAACCTGAAGAAGTGTAGTTTTGTAAAGAAGAAGTTGGTGTACCTAGTATTTGTAGTCTCAACAAAAGGTCTAAAAATAGACCCAAAGAAAGTGAAGGCTTTCCTTGAATGACCTACTTTAAAGAGTGCTATAGAGGTAACATTTTTCATTGATTGGCTAATTTTTATAGAAATTTCACAAGAGGTTTTACCATTATTTTTGGACCCTTAACTAAAAAAATGAAAGGGGATAGGAAAGAATTTAAGTAGACTATAGGAACATAAAGGAGTTTTAACCTCTTGAAATAGAAAGTTATAGAGTAGACTATTTTAGCATATCTAGATTTTAACAAGGCATTTCAAGTAGACTATGATGCTAGTGCTATTGTAATAGGAGTTGTTTTGAGCCAAAACAATAGATGTCTTGCTTAGTTCAGAGAGAAATTGAATGATACCAAAAGAACTTTTTGATTTTTTATGATCAAGAATGTTATGCTATAGTTTAGGAATTGAAGAAGTAGAGACAATATCTTCTTCCTAAGGAGTTTTTTTTGTATACTAATCATTAGGCTTTGCAATATTTTAATATTAAAAAAAAATTAAATGAAAGGCATTTGAAGTCAATTGATTTTTTGTAGATTTATACATTTGTTGTAGATGCTCTTAGTAGAAAACAAATTTTACGAACAAAAATGTAGATTAAGGTAGCTGGGTTCAAGCAACTCAATAATTTGTAACCAAAGGATTCTAATTTTGGTGAAGCATGGAATACTTGTATAGATTCTATTACTCTTGACAAGATGAAGTGGTTGGATTTCATAATCCAAGATGGTATGTCATTTTAAGGGAGTCAGTTGTGCATTCTAAGAAGGTAATGAGAGAGAATCTTGTCAAGAAGAAGCATATTGGAGGATTGGTTGGACATTTGGTAGAGATAAAACCATTTTTTTGGTTGCTGAGAACTATTATTGGCCACATTTGCAACAAGATGTGAAGAAGTTTGTATAGAGTTGTAGAGTATGTCAGACAAAAAAATGAGTGAAGTCAATTACAAGGCAGTATCAACCATAACCTATACTAGTGAAGCTATGGGAGGATGTCAACATTGATTTTTATCTTGGATTACTAAGGACTCAATGAGGGCATGATTCTATATTTTTGGTAGTTGACAAGTTTTCATAGATGACACGTTATATTCCTTGCAAGATGACTAGTATTGATGTTCATGTGCCAGAGTTATTTTTTTGAGAAGTGGTGAGACTACATGTTTGTAAAGAGTATAGTCTTATATCAAGACATCAAATTTGTTAAATATTTTTGGTGTACAAAGTGGAAGAAATTGAAGAAAAATTTGAAGTTTAGTTCCTCAAATCATCCACAAAATGATGGAAAAATAGAAGTTGTGAATCACACTTTGGGAAATTTGTTGAGATTTTTGGTTGAAGATAGGCCAAAAAGATGAGAAATGATATTACCATAGACATAATTTGCATATAATAATTTTGTCAACAAGAGTACTGGTAAATCACCATTCTAGATTGTATATGGAAGAAGTCTCAAAAATGCTTCTGATTTGAGGTAGTTGGATAAAGGAGAGATAAGTAGTACTAAAGAAGAGGAATTTGTTGACCATTTAAAGAATATTCACGAGGAGGTGAGGAAGCACATTGCAAAGATGAATACATAGTACAAGGCTATGAAAGATGTGAAATGGAGGTATAAGGAATTTCAGATTAGAGGTGAAGTCATGGTCCATTTGAGAAAGGAGCATTTTCTAGTGCATTCATATAATAAGCTAAAAATGAAGAAGTTTTGATGTAGGAGCATCTTGGATTAGAAAATAAAAATAAATAAAAATAAAAATAAAAAACACTAGGGGAGAGAGAAAGTGACAAAAATTAGGGGAAAAATAATAAAAATAATAAAATGTAAGAAAAGAGAAAAAGAGGAATTTCTATTTTCAAGGTGCATAGGTGTCGCAAATAGCAAAATAAATAAAAATAGTTGTCATTCCATTTATTGATGTGTGCAGGTGGAATTCTAGAACTTTATGGACATTTCCTTAAATCATGCATTTAATATTGATTGGGCCACATGGTAGTGCTTAGCTATATTTGGGTGAGTTTTCCTAAGTCTATGGATAAAGTGCAGAATGTGAGGCAGTTTACAATAGGATTGTGGTGGAGTTGTGAGTTTGTGTGAAGAGCTAGTGGTTGTATTTTTAAAAAAATGAGGTTGCTTGGTGGCTTGTGAGCACAAGTTGAGATCTTGGAGGTTTCTACTAGAGTGTAGATCTAGACTAGCTAGGGTTTGGATTGGATCTTGAGGGATCTTGTAGAATTTTTATTGTAATTGTTTTCTATTTGGCTATAACTGGGAGGGCTTTACAGCTTGACACATTGCATGTAATAGTTATTTTATGAATAAAGATTTGTGATTTGGTATCAAATTTTGCATTGCTATTGTGTTTCCACTATTTTGTTATTTGTTGGGGTCTATGACATCTCCTTTGTGGATTCTCCTACCTTGCAAAGTGTGAAGTGGTATCAAAGAAAAGGTTGTTCTTGAGTGTGTAGGCAAATCACCAAAGTTATTACAGTTTGCACCAAGACTTTGGAAGGACCTATAGATTTATTTGTGGTGTCAAAGATGGAAGGTTGATCCTATTTGGGAAGATTGATTTGTTGTTGATTTGTTACAAAGGGTTTGCAAACATCTTGGAAGATGGCTCCAAGAGGATTGGGCCCTAGGATAATTGTGAATGTCCATGATATAGTAGAGATAAGGATTAATGAGACAATAGCTCAAGTGGATATTGTTATGGATTTTTCTTTTTCTAAAAGACTTGAGAAACAAAAGAAGAAAGTTCTATGCTATTGGAGTTGGAGTCTACCAATCTAGAAGAGAGTTGTCTAGCCAGTTAGAAGACTAGTTCAAGAGAGAAGATGGCATAGCAAGGTCAAGGTGGAAGAGGTTGGTTTTTTTGATCATTTTGTGAAGTCTGATAAAAAACCTATAGAGCAACTAGAGGTTGTTCTTAAGGATATTCCTAATCTTGTTGATGTTAGGATAGAGATTGGTTTTCATGCTCTTTTCATTGAGTTTGACATGGAGATTATAAAGCACTCAATTGTGGATGATCTAATTGCTATTGGTGGTGACTCATATGTCACATGACATCTTATTGTGAGAAATGAGACTACTAGTGTTCTAAGCTTGGAATGTATTCATGGAGATCTACATATTGCTACTAATATCGAGTTTGTTGTTGTTGATGTGGATTCACTAGTTTTTGATGTGGATGAGGGTTTATTGATTTAGCATTATGTTTAGATTGTTCCTAGGAGTGAGCATGCTAATTGGGTGGTTGAGATTCTAGCGTTTGATAGAGTGATGCAGATGTGGATGATTTGTATGTTGGATTTCTTCTCCCTGATGGAGTGAAAACTATTGTCACTTAGGTTTGCACCCTTGTCCAAAGCCTATGCATGAGGACAACCTAGTGAAACATGAAAATAACCTCCAAGCTGTGGGACTTGAACTGTGAGGTTTAGTCTCTGGAGAAGGCTGGCTTCCTCTTACTATCGGTATGTACCTAACTACTCTTGGAGAGGAAAAGGGAGAAGGAGAGCATGAAAGCAAGTCTACCTAATCTAATCTAAAGAGGTGATGCACCAAAATAGAGTGTTTAGACCAAAACTCTGCCCATATATGCATTATTGAACCAGAATGAAACTAAGGATATACACATCTAGATGTGCTTTAATCTAATAATCACATGCAGATTAGAAGACCAAGCGGAATGACACAAGGAAAGAGAGATTCACTTATATTATCATTCATAGGCCAAGGATATATAGTCATGCAGATCATAGATCTCCACAAAACATCAGTGAGAGGCAAAGAGTTCTTGCACTTTCATACCAATGGCTGAAGGGGATAAGACAAAAAATCATGTGGTTTAGAGGAACAGGGGAATTTACACCAAGAATCTGCAGAGCAGTAACAGAGAAAATAGAGAAAACATTCGACCTTTTCAAAATTCACAAAAAATGCCTTTATAGTTTAGGCATAACTAAGATGTCCTTCCACTATAATTACTTCACAACTAATGCATTGAAGTCCTTCAAAGAATAATCATGGGAATCCAGAAGAAAATCTGATCTGAATATAGCTTTTGGTACCATGAAATCTGATTTTTTAACTAAAATAGGGCCTCGAAAAGATAGAAACAATGCCATTGATTTTCTTGATTATGTAGATGGATCAACTTTGGGGAGGCAGGGGGTGGAGTGTTCTTCTTTGTTTCACACTCATTCTAGGTAGCTTGGGATTGATCATAAGATCGGATGCGTGTAAAACCTTGGTATTCCCCTATTTTTTGGCTAGTGAATCAGCAAGTTAATGAGTCAAATTGAATTTGCAAGTAGGACAAGCCACGTGGGCCAATAATTCCTCTCCTTTTTGCCACCTTGTAGAGTCTTCTTGAGTTGACCACCTCCTTCATTACTAACTATACCAACTTGTAACCCTAACCACGATAGTCACCTTAACTGCCAGCCACCTCTAACTGTTTACTACCTCCATCGGACCCACTAAGACATGTGTCACCGAGGTGCTATGTCGCTATTCATAATTTCCAAGAAACTTTCCATAGCGAGATAGTGCCCACCATAGATCTCAATAGATATGATGATCATGAAGACTCGCAATACCATCGCACCTTGCCCTTAAAATTTCTTGGCCCATGAAACAACTCATCACACCTGGCATCTGACTCAACTCGAATTGGCCCCACCCTACTATGTGTCACTAAGGCACTATGTCACCATGGATATCCATCAAGCAACTCTCCATAGCAAGATAGTGCTCACCGTTGATCTCCATGAGATCAACTATCATGGAAGATGCTCAGAATACTGTGCTTGCCTCCATAAGGCTTTTGGTCCATGAATCCACTTGGCAACCACCTAGCACAACCTAGCATCCTCATCATGGAAAGATCTGACCCCACTAATCCACATGGTGAAAGAGCACTATGTCACTATGGGTATCCTCCTCATAGCTTCCCATAGCTAGATAGCACCTAACATCGATCCAGACTGATCTAATGGTGAGTAAGAAATTTGTACAAATGGACACTGAGATGGCTAAATGGACCAATGAAAAATTGCCATTGTACTGTGACCATCTGACAACTACCACCGAGGACAAGCCATATTACTATTTGGAGTAGGGCTGGCCCATACCTCATCTATGCCATGCATCACCAAGGCGCTATGTTGCCATGGGTAACTTCCTTGCAATTTCCCATAGCGAGATAGCGTCCACTGTAGATTTTGACTAATCTAACGGCGAGCAAGATGGGTCTGACCTACCAGTCCACCACCCAATGAGAACTAGCCATGTGTCAACTTGTCTGACAAAGTTTATCATTGATATCCGATGGGGCATGTTTGGACCCACCGTCGATTCCCTGAGATCTGGTGCAATATAGTTTCCATTTGGGTGCTATGTCACTATCAACGAGGAACTTAATTTTATGATAGCACCATAGCACCCACTATGAATCTTCCAAAACTTGGTGCTAGGGAAACAACAAAGAATAGGAGGACCCACCGTCAACATGGTGAAAGGGCACTATGTTGCTATGGAAAAACATCATGCAACTTTTCATAGCGACATAGCGCTAGCCATTAATCGATCTTGATCCAATGATGGAGACTTGCAGGCCTGCCAAGTGACATAAAATGAAAAATGAAGAAATATCATAAGGTCATCTTTTAAATTTTTTGATATTCCTTGGGATGTTTAAAAGTAATATTAAACTAGGAAGTGACCGTTGGCGGGCAATATTAAAAAATCAAATATTTGGCAGGGTATAATATGCAACATTTCTAGTGACTCACAGGGGATGCTAGCCTGCTATGCATAAGACCAATGGCCTGAAGCATCCATTGGGCTACGGAGTTAAAAAGATGTGGATCTTGTGTATATTGTGAAACCCTAACCCTACCTCTGAGAGGAAAACCCTGAAACCCCTGTCTCTGCAACTATAACCAGAGACCAAAACTCCTCTATGACCTTCAAAATTTCAAAACTTGCTATCTCATGAAAACAATCATGTGCTCATGAACTTCTTGGAAAAGCAGGGAATAAACAGGAACAAAACTAAGTTAACTATGTACATGGAACCTTTGACCTTTATCGGAAACATGACTTGAGATAGATCCCATTGACTAGGATGGGCAAAATTTCACCACCAGGCTTGCTTAACTAGAATGCATTAGCCTACTTGCAACTAACAATCAGATAGGGACCACTCCACAATGCATCAAACTTTGAGTGTCTTCCTAGTTTTTCCCTATCTGCATCCCATTTTAGAAGAAAATCTCCCTCTCTAAATATTTTGACCTTAGCCTTCTTGTCAAAACTCTTTTTTACCTACTGCTGGTGTCTCTCTAGGGTCTACATGGCCTTACTTCTCTTCTCTTCCAGCTCCATCAGCTCTACCATTCTTACTATCATGGCATCATCTTCAATCAACTCTAGCTAATGAGCTAGCTGTAGGGATGGGAACTCCAATGAAATTGGAAGCCTTACTTCTTTTCCATAGACTAGCACAAATGGTGAATTCCCTATTAGCCTTTTAGGTGTTATTCTATCAGCCCACAGTATAGTCTTCAGTTTTTTATGCCAACACCTCTGGTTATCTTCTATTGTCCTTTTCATGATCCTAATCAGGTTCTTGTTGGAGGACTTAGCCAAACCATTACCCTAAGGATAGTAATTTGAGGATGTGCTCAAATAGATATTATGATCCACTGCCCATGGACAAAACTGAGCTCCAACAAAAGACTTTGCATTATCTTAAATAATGGTTGAAGGGGTACCAAACCTGGTCACAATTCCATCAAGGAATTCCACAACTAAAGATTCGGTGGCATCCTTCAATGCAACTGCCTTTGTCCATCTGGTGAAGTAATCTATAGCAGCTAAAATCCATTTATGACTAGAACTAGAAGAAGGATTGATAGGCCCTATGAAATCCAATCCCCACTAAGAAAAAGGTTGATCCACCTAGATAGGATGAAGGGGAAGAGCTGCAAGTCTTTGTTTTCCAGAGAAAAAGGCACATTTTTCACACTTCCTTACATACCTATGACAGTCATGGAACAAGGATGGCCAATAATAACTAGCCCTCATGATCTTCATTGTAGTTGTTCTTGCTGAGAAGTGACCACCATTAGGACCATCATGAAGTTCTTTGATCATTCTTTCAGCTTGGTCTATATCAAGGCATCTTAATAGGGCTCTATTAAAATCTTTTCTAAAGAAGACACCATCAACTATGACATAAGGAATTGACTATAATCTATACCATCTCCTTTTAGTTCTATCTAATCCTTGAGGGTATCCATTGCCTAATAAGAAATACATCATATCATCCATACAACTTCTTGGGTCCCTATTTCTTACCTCTTGTTGCTCTATTAGTATCATAGCAGCTTCCTCATCAGATTCTTGAGATGATAACATCTATTTACACAACCCCCTCCCTCTTACTAGTTTGGTAATCTGAATGTCAATATCATATTCCATCACTTTAGTAATCTAGCCGGCTCTTTTCTCACTAATAGCTTTGTTCAAAAGGAAATCCTTCACACTGGCATGGGCTACTAACAAATGGATCTTATTATGAGATAGGAGATGTCTAAATTTCTTTAAAGCTCTGATTACTGCAAGGGCTTGCTTCTCTACATAGTTGTATTTATCTTCATACTCTTTAAGCCCTTCACTAAAGAAAGCTATGGGCTGCTCATCATCTTTATCATTTCTTTGATTCAAGACAAAAGAAATGCTTGACTCACCACCTAGGGTATAAAGGATGAAATCTTTCTCAAGATTTGGATTCATGAGAGTAGGGGCTGACGCTATGGTTGCCTTGATCTCTTCAAAGCTTTCCTTCCCTTCTTTGGTCCATGCATAGACCATACCTTTCTGGACCATAGTTGTAAGAGGTTTCACCATGGTATCAAGATTAGGGATAAATCTTCTCACAAAATTTATCCTACCTAAGAAACTTTGCAGCCCTTTCTTGTGTTTAGGAAGAGGGAGGGCAAGTATTTCTTTTTTTCTCTTTGGATCAATAGTCAAGCCATCCTTAGATACAATATGTCCTAATAATTTTCCTTGGTTAGTAGAAAAGACACACTTGCTTGGGTTAAGGGAAACTCCAATCTCTCTACATCTTAAGAATACCTATCTTAGATGATCAAAATGATCTTCTACATCCTTTGAATACACAATGATATCATCAAGGTAAACTAAGACAAATTTGTCAATCAATTCTTTTGAAGGCCATTTCCATTGCTTTCTAAAATGTAGCACCTACATTGGTTAGCCCAAATGGCATCTTACAATAAGTGTAGGTACCCCATTTAGTGGTAAATGCAATCTTGTACCTATCAGACTCTATAACCAACACTTGATTGTAGCTAGAAAATCCATCAAGAAATGAAAATCTCTTTGAACCACTAACCTTGGACAAAATCTACTCCATAGAAGGGAGGGGATGGTGATCTTTAAGGGAAGCTTGGTTAAGGTCCCTAAAGTCCACACAATCTAATTTTTCTATTCTTCTTCCTAATAGGGACAAGGTTTGCTACTCATGATGAGTGCTTGATAGAGAAAATTATGTGGGCCTCAATCAATTTGGATAGCTCCTTTCTCATTAAGGGTTCAATTTTAGGATTCACTGGCCTCTACTTTTGTCTTATTGGTTTTCCATTATTAACTAAATCTATATTATGCTGAAATAACCTTGGGTCAAAACCCTTTAAATCATCATATGTCTAGGAAAATATATCATTAAATTCTTGACATAGATGAATAAAACTTTCCTGCTCAATTTCAAAACATACCTTACCCACGTTCAAGGATTTTCCATCAGCAACCATGACTAGAATATGATCATCTTTATTAGCAGCTAGGTTCATGTCTCTACCTCTTGTTTGGTCATCAAGATTGAAAACACTTTCTAAGGTAATGAGACCCTTATGCAATTTTTTAGAACTAAGATGAATGATTTGGTCACTTACTGATCCTGCAGTCTTGACTAATTTCTCTCTGAAAATTCTACCTCATTCTGCAAGAAACTCACAATTTTCTCATCAGACTCAAACACTTGCCAATGGATGTTGTTATCAGGGATGGCAGGCCCTGCTACCACTCTAATTTTCTGGTTCTTCTCCTCCTCAAGATTCTGTGGCACATCATAAGATTCACCTATTGCAACAAGTCTATTAGCATGTCTATTTTTCTTTCTAGGGATGCTTTGAATATTAAATGCATTGAAACCTTTAAATCCCATGCCCTATTTTTATAAGACTTGAGCAAACCATTCTTAGTTATATTTTGATTTCTTACTTGATTAACCAATAACTCACTATCTCCATACACCATTAAGGCTTGGATTCCTCTTTTTGAGCAAGTAGGAGACCTTGAATCAAGGATTCATACTCAGCTACATTATTAGTGCAACTGAATTGGAGCCTAAAGGAGAAATAGTTCCTTACTTGTGTAGGAGAAACTAACATCACACCAGCCCCTAATCCATTTTTTTTTCTTGATCCATCAAAGTACATACTCCATATCCCACTCATATCTTCTTTAGTACCCACAAGATTGGCGACTAGAACATATTTCTCCAATTTACAATATGTACTAAGGCCTATCTCAAGGTTTTTTGACATAGGGTCAAATTGATACACATTAGCCGATTCATCCAAAATAAAATTAGGTATCTCTACTAGGGGAGTGGTGGGCTCATTCACTATGTCATTCTCATCCATCTCTAGGATAGGGCAATTCATGTTGATGGAATTAGGGGTGTAAGGTTCACTATGATGGAGGGCTTGAGGCTCTGCTCTGATTGAAGCATTGGCTCCATATCTTGTCTTAAAAGACGTATATGACCAATCAAAAGATATGTAACCACCTATTTGGGCTTAAAGTCTCTTGATAGATAGATGGAAAAATATGGCTTGACCTCAGCAACAGAGATATCTTGGGTTACAGTACAACCAGGGCATGTATGTAAGGCCATCTCCATGTTCCTAAGGATCCCTATAGTCTTGACAGTACTACCATCCAATTGTAATACATCCCTAACAATGGACTCATATTTCACTCCCAAAGCATCAGCAACACACCTAGGCATCACTGAACTACTAACCCCTAAATCAATCATGCAATTATGGACTAGTTTGCCCCCTATAATTAGAGAAACATAGAATAGAGGAGGTCTAACCTATTTACTTGTTCCTACCTCCCTTGATGGTTGTACTAGGCTTGTGGCACTTTCCATGCTGAGTGTCTGATCCTTTGGTTCAATTCTTTCCAATTCTTGCTGCAACAACCTCTTTTGCATGGGTATAATAGCAACAACATCCCACATAGAGATATTCACATTTGTCTTCTTCATTTTCTCTACCACACTGAATGGCATAGCAAGTGTTTTGGTAGAAGCTTTGGGAGCTGCAATTGTATGAGGTTGAGATGGAATAACCTGAGGATCACTTGTATCTTTTCTACCATGATTTTGCCTTTGTTGTTGAAAGGTACTAGATTGATTATTTGCTGCTTGCTCATGAGATATCGCACTTGAAGTTGAGGCCTAATTGGGAGGAGGGATAGCATCTTCCATAGCTCTTCTTTTGCTTCTAGTTTTATGAGCAATGGGATCCTGGTTTACATTACAATGCTCCTCCATCTGGTGATTCATAAAAGAGTAATCGCCCTATCTTTTCATATCTAAGGCATCTTTAAATTGGTCCCCCTTGTATGATTGTTTTGCTAAAGGCTCTTGGACTGTCAAAACCACAAAAGATTCAACCTTCTGACACATACAATAGGCATAGGAGTAGTTACAAGAGGGACAAAAATCTTTATCTTGAGCCATATTTTTTTGAGGGGCTATGGCCCTACTTTGGTTTACATTTGAGGTTGAAGCATGGCCACCCTGCCTACTCTGATCAAAAGAATTGTTCCAATGATTAGGATTTGGAGGCCTACCACTGCTTGGAGTTTGATATTGCAATTTATGAGTCTTACTATCTTTCTAAAGTCACCACCTTGTTGCTTACTTTCTGCATCATAGAGGAGTTATCCTCCAGCTTCTTCTCGTGATCTTGCAATATTTTCTCTAGGTTCTTTTCTCTTTTATCCATGTTCTGCATCATAGATTGCATCATTTCTTTGATTTCATCTATCCCATTTGAGGATGTAGAAGTTTGAGGCATTGGAGTAAGGGATTGTGATGTAAAAGTTGTGGGAAGGGTAGCCATTGCTGGTTGATGATTTGGAACATCAGGACAGAAGCGCATAGGTGGCCTTGGAGCTTGTTTACCTCCTTTTATTAGGATGTTCTATGATTTTATTGCTATGTCATAAGCATTAGGCAAGGTATCTCCTCCCATAGTTTGGATTGTAGTGGCAATATCATTGTTAAAAGCTCTAAGGTAATGCAAGAAGGCATTACTAGGGGTAGGCTTCACTGAAGCAAGTATTCTATCCGATGTCTTTTGAAATCTATAATTAAAATTAGTCATGCATTCATGGGGGGCTCTCTTTATAGTAGTCAACTTCTCTAAAAGTGACAAATAGTCACTCTTATCCTTAAAATGTTTGCACAATCCTAGTCCTAACACATCCCAATCTATTATAGAACCATGACCTAAACCTCTATATCATTTTAGTGATTTTCCTTTCAAGGATGAGGCTAAGAGCCTAACTACAAAATCATCCTCTGTAATACCATGAATATTGCAGACATTTGCAACCTCTTGAATATGTTCAGAGGGAGAGATAGAAGTTTCACCAGTAAACTCTGGTATAATTTTGAGGGCAGCTACTAGTATGTAATGTCTCTAGGCTAATAAGAGAGTGCTCCCACCATTAAAGGTGGCAAAAGTATGAGCTCTAGGCAATGCCATATAAACAAGTGATCTATTGATATGTATTGATGGTAGTCTAGGCTGAGATCTAATAGTAGGAGGAGTAGAGAGAGATCTTGTAGGTGTATTTGTTACTATTGCACTCCTAACTAGTGATAAAGATATTCTAGTCTTCCTTCTTCTAGGGTTTGAAAATGAAAGCTCTTGATACTGAAACTTACCTCTAGAAGATGCCCTTGTTTTGCCTCTAGGCATGAATCATTGCAACTTTGGTCTAGAACCATATATGTATTTGAATCTCAGAGTCACCAAGTGCTTTGAAGAATGAGCCTCTTGAAGGATTAAACACCAAAGCTAGTACTATCTCCTTGGTATTGATCTTGAAATCTTCCCTTTTGACACCCGTAGGCTTGAAATTTTTTGAAAAAGTTGTCCCACTGGGCATGCCAAAAAACTGTTGTCACTTAGGTTTGCAGCATTGTCCAAAGCCTATGCATGAGGACAACCTAGTGAAATATGGAAAAAACCTCCAAGCTATGGGACTTGAACTTCTAGGTTGAGTCTCTGGAGAAGGCCGACTTCCTCTTACTATCAAGTTGCACATAACTACTCTTGGAGAGGAAAAGGGAGAAGGAGAGCATGAAAGCAAATCTACCTAATTTAAGCTAAAGAGGTGATGCACCAAAATAGAGTGTTTGAACCAAAACTCTGCCCATATATGCATTATTGAACAAGAATGAAACTAATGATATACACATCCGGACATGCTTTAATCTAATAATCACATGCAGATCAGAAGACCAAGGGGAATGACACAAGGAAAGAGAGATTCGCTTATATTATCATTCATAGGCCAAGGATATATAGTCACACAGATCATAGATCTCCGCAAAACATCAATGAGAGGCAAAGAGTTCTTGCACTTTCATACCAATGGCTGAAGGGGATAAGACAGAAAATCATGTGGTTCAGAGGCATAAGGGAATTTACAATGAGAATCTGCAGAGCAATAACAGAGAAAACAGAGAAAAGTTCTGACCTTTTCAAAATTCACAAAAATTGCCTTTATAGTTTAGGCATAACTGAGATGTCCTCCCATTGTAATTACTTTGCAACTGCTGCATTGAAGTCCTTCAAAGAATAATCATGGGGATCCATAAGAAAATCTGATCTAAAGATAGCTTTTGGTACCATGAAATCTAATTTTTTAACTAAAATAGGGCCTCGAAAAGATAGAAATGATGCCATTGATTGTCCTGATCAGGTAGATGGATCAACTGGGGGGGGGGAGTGGTGGAGTGTTCTTATTTGTTTCACACTCATTCTTGGTAGGCTGGGATTGATCATAAGATCAGATGCATGTAAAAGCTCGATATTCCTCTATGTTTTGGCTAGTGAATCAGCAAGTTAATGAGTCAAATTGAATTTGCAAGCAGGATGAACCATGTGGGCCAATAATTCCTCTCCTTTCTGCCACCTTGCAAAGTCTTCTCAAGTTGACCACCTCCTTTGTTACTAACTGTGCAACCTTGTAACCCTGATCGTGACAATCACGTTAATTGCCAATCGCCTCTAACTATTCACTACCTCCACCGAACCCACTGAGACATGTGTCATCGAGGCACTATGTCTCTATAAGAAATTTTTGAGCATAGATCTTGATAGATCTAACGATCTCGAAGACTCGCCATACCACCGTGCTTTTCCCTTAAAACTTCTAGGCCCATAAAATAACTCAGCACACCTAGCATCTAACTCAGCCCGAACTAGTACCATCCCTATAGTCTCATAACACTTGGCCCCACCCTGATACATGTCATTGAGGCACTATGTCACCATGGATATCCATTGAGCAACTCACCATAGTGAGATAGCACCCACCATTGATCTCCATGAGATCAATAATCATGAAAGATCCTCAAAACACTACGCTTGCCTCCATAAGGCTTTCAGTCCATGAATCCACTTGGCAACCACCTAGCACAACCTGGCATCCTCATCATGGCAAGATCTGGCCCCACTGGTCCACATGGAAAAAGGGTGCTATGTCACTATGGGTCTCCTCCTCGAAGCTTCCCATAGCGAGATAGCACCTACCATCGATCCAGACTGATTTGACGGTGAGTAATAAATTTTTATAATTACACACTAAGTTGGCTAAAAGGACCAATGAAAAACTGCCATTGTACTGTGACCATTTGACAACTGCCACCGAGGATGAGCTGTATTACTATTTGGAGTAGGACAAGCTTATAAATCATCTGTGCCACACGTCGCCAAGGTGCTATGTCACCATGGGTAACATTGTCATAGCTTCCAATAGCGAGATAGCGCCCATCGTAGATTTTGACTGATCTGATAGTGAGCAAGATGGGTCTGACCTACCAGTACACCATCCAATGAGAGCTGGCCATGTATTTGTATATGAGCAATGTTAGTATGCTAATAGAAACCAAATTTAAATAAAGCTTCTACAAACTAAAAAAAATTCATAAACTTCAAGATAGACTAAGATGAGCTCTCAATTGAGAATATGAGCCATTAATGGGCTCTCTCAATGAGAAGCTCTCTTGTTGAGTAGCTTTGTCTAAATAGATAGGATGTATGCTCAAGCTTATGCTTCAAAAAGGGCTTCAAATGGAGTTGGAATTTGGGTGTGAGTGTATGGTGTTATTTATAGGGGAAGGATTGTGTTATTTTGCAAAGGGGAAGGATCCAATTTATAGGCAAGAGGCTTGAGGGATTGAGGGCTAAGATGCAAGGATGGGAAAAATCTCATGGAGGGCTCAGATTGCATGAGAAGAGAGCACATGGATTGTGCTTCCTTATAGCCAATCAAGGAGTGACACATGTCACATGGTGAGAGGATGGAGGAAAGGGGAAGGATGAGTCAACAAAGGAGGCTCAAGGGATAAAATTTTCATAAAGACCCTCATAATGACTTGTAAGAGCAAAAAAAGGGCTTGTAAGAGTCATTTATGACCTAGTGGACTTCATAAAGTTTTATGGTTGAGATATTTTGAGGGTGATGAGAGCAATTTCGACTTGGACTTGATTAGGAGGGTTTTAAGCTTGCTTAGGCTTGTGGAAATGATTAGAGGATGGATTAGGATGGTTTAGGATTAGCTTAGGGATAGGCAAGTGGATGGCATTTAATGAGGGTGGGTGAAGGAGGAGATATTTGTTAACTTTGGCTTGGGTTAGTAAGTTTTAACCCATGTTTAGGGAATGTGACAAGGTTAGGAGGGGATTAGGATTAGGTTTAAAGACATCTTCTAGAAGAGTCTAAACTTTGGATGAGGATAAAGACTTTCTAGAATAGTCTAGAATTTCCTAGGATGAGGATGAAGACTTTCTAGAAGAGTCTAGAACTTCTTAGGATGAGGATAAATTATATTTTTAGGAAATAAATAAAGTTTTATTTATTTCAAGGGTTTGGGTTGAGGAGATATTTATTAAAACTTTTTTAATAAACATGAGGATTAATATTTAATCTTAATTAAATATTTTGAGTTGGGATTAGGGGTAGGAAATGATGGGATTAGCCTTTAATCGAAATTAAAGAAGGATTAGAAGATTTTGGAAGAGGTTATTGGTCATAAGGAAATTGGCCAAGTTTTGGGCAAAAAATAAATTTTTTATTTATTTTAGGATTTTTGGTCAATTTATTAATTAAATAATTAATAAATAAGGAAATAATGTTTAAATAAGATTTAAACATTTTTGGGAGGGATTCCTTAATTAAATATTTTTAATTAAGATAAAGGGATTTAATGGCATGAAAATTAATTAATTAATTAAATAATTAATTAATTAATAAATGATGATGTCATCAGGACTTTTTCAGAAAATAAAAATACTTTATTTTCTAAAGGTTTTTAGGTGTCTACATTTTGCCCCTCTTTGATGTGATGTCACAAGTGGCATGGCATCAAAGATAAGAAAATAAGATGCCCAAGGCTAGAGCAGAAGAGGAGAGAATGGACTATGAGATGCCCCCTCAAGAAGGCAGCGGGGAGAGAAAGTGAGGCTCGATGGCTTCTTGAAATGTACAAGAATCTCGGATGAGCAAGGAAACTCAGATTGGCAAAGAGAAGGGGCTAAATTAGTTCAAACTCTCACTATGGGAGAATGATAAAGGAGAATCAAATGCACAAGAGGAAGCAAGCTTAAGAGTTTAGGGAAGGTGGAGGATGAAGGAGCGAAGCACTATAAATAGGAATCTAGGATAGGGAGATGGATGAGGGGATTAAAAAGATGATGCAACAGGATTTCAAAGAGTCAGATTGGTGGAAGATGGGTTTCGAAGATCCCTAGGACTAGGATTGTAGATCTTGAAAGATGAGGCTTGGTGGATTGATTTGGATTGGTGGATCCCTAAGACTAGGATTGTGGATCCCTAAAGCTAAGAGTGATGAGTGATTCAAAGAGATACTGATGCATAAGCTGGGGTAGGAGAGACAGATGCTGGATATGGATGGGGGATAATGGAGATGAAGGAAAACCATTGAAGCTTTTTGAGCGGGGGGGATACTTCAAAGAGAAGTACCACCATGTAGTTCAGCACTAGATTTGCTATAGGGCTATTGGTTAATTGCCAAGGTTACTAAGAACATCAAGGCCTTTTCACCAACTGTCCAGAGAACTGACGAACTGACTCAAAACAAACACACAAGGATTGCCCCAGTATCACACATGAATCCCAGAGGAAGCAGTGTGGAAACGACACTGGGTAATCCACAAGAAAAAAAAAAACAAACGAAAGACCTGATCAAGACCTTACGCTCTAATTGCCCCATTCGCAGCATACCATGATATGGAAGATCGTGGCAACCTTGAGGAGGGAACAAGGAGATTGCTTGGAAAAGATACTTCAAGACCCAAAAGGGAAGATCCCAAATCAAAAGAAAGTGAAAATCCAAAAGAGAATCATTTGCCAACGAGATGGGTAGGACGAGGTACTAATGGACCAAGATCAGACATGAGGAAAGCTATATCCTGCAAGGACCTATCGGAGAGCACCTAAGCTGGTGGATTTGGATGAGTGATGCGTTTGGCAAGCTGAACTAAGAAAGATAACACTTTGGTGACAGGAAATCTAGCTAAAGGATGTGTTGGAATAGCTAACCAAGATGTGTGATGGGTGCAAGATGCTGATCAAGGACAAACTGACACGAACGCTGGATAGATACAATGGTACTAAGCTAAAGAGGATGTACAAGCTGAAAGACCAAGATATTTACAAGTGAGCTAATCAAGATATGGTACAAGCTAACAGACCAAGATAGTTACAAGCAGGCAAAAGCTCAGGATGATAGGATAGCGAGATGGTTCGATGTTGTGCAAGATGCGAAAGCTAAGGGTGGGGTGATAGCAAAAGATATGGATTTGGTAGGATGCATCCAATAATGATGAGAGATTTTGTGACCAAGGATAGCTAGAGGAGCAGGATGAGATGGCTGGATAGGATGGTAGATAGCTAGGATTATGATGGATATAAAGAGATGACATTGGGCTTGCATGAGGATAGCCTAGAGCTAGATACCAATGAAAAGGGATGATGGAAAAGACAAGATATCCAAGGAATATAGTGCCCCCAATAAGAAGATAACATGTGGAAGGAGGTCTTATGATGGATGTGATAGGATTGAAGCTAGGATGGAAAAAACTGAAGGGGCTAGGGAGAAGGATGATAGCTGAGATGATTGGCTGAAGCTGCATAAGGTTAGTGGATGGTGTGAGATGGAAGCTGGAGGATGGAGGATAGGTGGATAAATTGGAAGATGGAGCTGGATGGCAAGATGTGACCAAAAGCATGAGGATGATAGGCTAAGCTAGGGATGGTGGGATTACGCATGACGCTTGTTTGCCAAGTTTTCATCATGGTACTTGTCCAAGGCACTTGAATTGCCAAGTTTTCACCAGTGGACGCTTTATTTTTCTTTTCTTTTTTGACTTTTTGACTTTGGACTTAGTTGGAATGATTTTGGCTTTCTTCAATTATTTTGACTTTTTTGGGATTTTTCACTGGCTATTGTAACAAGAAATATTAGAAGTCCACAAAGGCCAAAATTGGAAAATGGCCCATTGTAATCACGTTATTGATAAAGTGCCCAAATCATCTATTTTGGGAGTTTTCTTGAGTGAAAAGGTGGGGGGGGGGGGTTATTCTTGGTGTTGTGTTCTCTCTTTTCTGCACTTTTCTTTCATTTTTTCCATTATGGGAAACTTTAAGTTTCCAAAATTAACTCCTCATAACTATGTAACATGGTCCATCAGAATGTGGTATCACTCAATGCATAGTGGAGTTTCATAGTATGTAGATGGTAATCTTCCTAAACTAGCAAGTGATAAAGTATCAACAAGTGATATTTCAGCTTAAGTAGCAATGGATAGGAAATCCCTAAGTGATATATGTTTGGGGGTTGATGATAAAATTATGTATCAAATTAAGAAGTTTTCTACATCCAAGGAAGCTTGCGATACCCTCGAGAACGTTTATGGTAAAGTGTCTAAAGAGGATGTCTTCAAAATTGAAGATGAGCTTGTCTCTTTAGATCCTAAGTCATATGATTCAATACAAGATTTCATCATCAAGGTTAATGAGCTAAGGAAAAAGCTTACTGATTGTGGGAGTTCTATCAAGGATGATAGATTGATCTCTCTCATACATAACAAGCTTCCATCAAAGTATTCCACATTTGTATCTTCTTTTAACACCTCAAAGACTACCCTAGGGTCTGCCTACAAGAAAGTCACTTTTGATGAATATGTTGATCTATTGGATACTAAAGAAAAGAAATTGAAATCAATGGAGATTCTCAAATCACCTAAGTCTCAAGCATTGGTGACCAATAATGAGGGTTCTCAAAATTCAGCTAGACAGTCTTGAAACAAAGGAAAGGGTAAGAAGAAGTGGAAGAACAAATCAGAGGATGCAGAAAAGGCAACACCACAATCAAATCAACAAGGCAAGTCTTCCTCAAATTCTAACAAGAAGGGGGACATCAATAAGGAGAAGAAAAAGTGCACTTATTGCAAGAAATTAGGTCATGAAGAACATGATTGTTATCTCAAGAAGATTGATGAGTTGACCAACATCATGAAGATGCATAATGTTCTATTGTCTAATGCATATAAGGATAAAGGGTCTTCTTTATATTCCAAGGTCAAAGGGCAAGCACTCATGGAAAATTCAAACTCTTCAAAGGAATGTATATTTGACTTAGGTGCCTATTATCACATGGGTTGTTTAAAGGAGGATTTTTATTGAATGTAGCAATCAAAGGTACCACATATCTTCATGGGAGATGATAGAAAAATGGATGTTGAAGGGAAAGGAAACATGGAAATGGAAAATTGAGAGTTTCAAAATATTCTCTATGTTCCAAACCTAAGTCCAAATCTCCTATTAATCAACCAAATCACTCACCTTGGAGATAAACATAGAGTTGAGTTCCACACTTAGTATAGGTGCATTGTCTCAAAGATAATTCCTTGGTTGCAGTGGGAAAAGTGAATCATAAAAAAAGGTTGTACTCTTTCTCCCATTTTGTACCCAAGTCTCCTTCAAAGGCCTTGTTATCACAATCCAATTCAATGATTCAATTATGGCATGAGTGGTATGGTCATCTTGACTTCCGCTACCTTTAGCAACTTTGCACAAATAGAATGGTTGAAGTTCTACCTCAAATCAACTTTTCTAAGGGTGAATGTTCAATAGATTTAGTATATATGCAACCAGAGGGGAAGTTAGAAAGGGTGAAGTCTTCAAGAGAACTAGGTGTTCTATAGATGGTTCGCATGGTATTAGCAGGTCCTTTTGCATTCAGCCAGGGTCACTACATAATTACCTTTGTAAATGACACTTGGGTCTACTTTCTTCACAATAAGAATGAAGTGTTGGACAAGTTTCTAGACTTCAAGACTCATGTACAATGGAAATCCAGGAAAGCCATCAAAGTTCTAAGAATGGACAATGGAAGCATTTATGTGAATAGAAGACTTAAGGACTTTTGCAGACTCGAGGGAATTGATCTTCAAACTCCATCAATATTTAGTTCACATAAGATAGATGTTGCACCATCAAGGATCTACACTCTTAATTCTATGGCAAGTTGCATGATACAAGCCAAGTCTCTAGATCAATCATTAGAATTCGAAGCAATCTCTAGTGCCACTCACATTCTTAATAGGTCTCGTCATCTAGCCTTAGATGGAAAGACTCCTTTTGAGGCATGTTGTAGTAGAAAACATATTGTGACACACTTTAGAGTCTTGGTTATCTTCCATGGGCAAAGATATCTTCCAAGGGATGCAAGGCACAATCACCTAGGCCTCATACCTTTATTGGTTATGAAGATGGTGTGAAGGCATACATACTTCTAGATCTAGAGACACACCAAATTTTTGTGGAGAAGGATGTATACTTTGAGAAAAGTTCACCCAAATTGTCCTATAATCCTCTCTAGATATCATATCAAGTGGATATTGATAGTGACACCGGTGATAGTGCTTCAATAGATTTAGACACATGGGGTTTTATTAACAGTTATAGGAAGAGGTTACTACATTAGTTTAGTCCACATGCATACATAGCCATAGTGATAGGTCCAACACATTAGTGTACATATAGTCTTCTAGATATAGGTTCAATGATAGTATTGATGATCTATATATTCTTCTTAACACAGAAGCACCTTCTTCAGTTGTCATGAGGGTTCCATTTGACTCTCTTGTTCATTCTCTACATGATCAATCGTTATAGGTTGAAGTGATTGTGGATACTTATGATCACTAGTTACAGAAGGGTTCTTTATCAGTTGCAAAGATATATAGTTCTTTGAGATAGGTTCTTTAGCCAGTTGAGTAGATTTTAGAGATATCATGTATCCATGGGATTCTTTCCACGTATAGTAGAAGCATCTCACTTGTATCCTTGGCATTGTTTCTTCCTAAGGGGAGGAACACCATTTTTTAGTCTTGGATCAACTTCTTCATCAGAGTAGTGACTAGAAGATATTCTTCTTTGGGGGCGAGGCTATCCTATCTCTTGTCCTCTTCTCATCATTCCCTTGTGTATATACTAGATGTATGTTGTAATGGGGGGGTCTTGATTACTCCATCCATCCATGTATCCCTAGTTATCTCTCTTTTTGGGGGAGGGTTTTTCCCATGAGGTTTTCCCTCTTTCTCTACTTTATGAGATATTTCATATCATTATGTACATGGCTACCTAACATGGTCTAGTAGCCAAGACCCATTATGCATTTCATCCTAGATTTCATAAGCTTAAGGGCATTCCCCTAAGATGCACTTAAGGGGAGGTGTTGGTGTAAATAAGTATTCACTATTTACACTTACTTAAGTTTACTTAGGTTCATGCATTATTTAATTATTTATTTATGTGAGACACTTAGGAGCTTGTGTACTCTCATGAGTTATGTAACTCTAATTATGCACATGGTGTCTACAACACAAGATTTTGCATCATTCACTGAGTTGTCATGATGACAAACAGTTATTCATACTCTTAGTTTAGAAAATGTTGTCTACACCATTGTAGGCTTATCCTCACATCATCACACTTAATTTTGTGCTTAATGGAGGATAACCCATATCTGGTGGACATGTTCCTAGTTGTATGACTTATCATGATGTTGACTTCTATGCATTCTAGAAGCTCTCTTGAGGCCTTTATATGCAGGCACACCTAGTGTACTCTTGCAATGGTTGTATAGCATATTGAATGAATATTGTCATTCTAATCATTCTCTCTCTATTAGTCTACTTTGTGCTTGTGTTGAGTTCTTTAGTTCTTGGGTGAATTTTGGCCAAGCCAAATTTTTACAAATAGTCAACTTGTAGAATTCCTTTGTATAATCTTTCACAGCCATATCATTTCACCTTAGATCTTGCAACTTCTCAAATAACTCAAGTTCATAATCAGTAGAAATGAATTTAGCCTCTAGTTTAGTCATCATCAATCTCCATCTAGTGATCTACATTTCACCTTTATCTTCTCTATCTCTTTGAATTTCTTTCCACCAAAGAGAACCACATCCTTTAAACTTAGTGGATCCTCAATATCCTCAAGCTCAAAGAAGTCTTCTAATTTGTTGGCCTAATTTTTCACCTAGCCAAAGAATTTGAAATACCTTATGAAAATCAAGAAGAGATTGTGTTCTTGTTACTTAGGATTTCTAAAAATTTGTCTTTACTCATTAAAAATCCTTGAAACTATTTATGTTCTATGTTTTGATGAGTTATTCATAAATTGGCATGCAATTATGAAATAGGGATACATCAAAAAACCTTGGTCATCTATTTATTTTGTATATCTCTAAGCCCTTTGATTGTTTTACATTGTAAATCTCACCTCTAACATTTTTTAAGTTGAGATCTTGCGAAAGGGAATTGAAATGATCATCACACCCTCACAAATGCTAATGATAACTTCAAAGTCTAGGTTTCAATGGTGTGGTAGCTAAAGATCACTTGATCATAGCTTCTATTCTAGCTCAAAGATAACCACAACACTCAAAATCTAGGCCTTCATAGCATCACAAAGAGTTAATATTAATCCATGGTTAGAACTACAAAGAAATGAAATCATATCATCTCATCATTATGGGGATAAATGCTTAGTTAAGGATCTGAGTTGTGAGGGTGCGAAAGGTTATTCGAGCATTTAAGTTAATGACTATCATCACAATCTTGCATGTTTCCAGAAATAGTTAAGATCTTGATTTGTGAGGTTATGAAGTGAGGTGATGGTTAATCAAAAAGGTTCATTGTAGTAGTGGACCGATAGAGAAAACTTTATATCTTATGGTCATGAAGAAGAGACAAGGTAATTGTTTAGGCCATCTCTATTTTGCAACTAGAAAAAAATCTTATGTATTAAACTATAGAGAAGGTGGAAAATAGCTATGCAATGCAAGGGGTAGTATCATGTTTCTAAATGTAGTGTTTCTATAGAGGAGAAAGTTTTTCATAGAGGAAATGAATAAAATGAGTGCTTCATGTTGTGCATGTCATGAAGAAACTTTTTTAGATCATAGGTATGGGTTATTTGTAGAGGTAAAAAGATATCAGTATACACTTTTATCTTTTATCCCATATTTCTTGTATAGAGGAACCTTTTGATTTTTAAAATATGCAAGCACTCAATTTTATAGTGTCTTTAAGAAACAAGCACTTTTGGAGCTCAAGGCTTGAATGAGAGGCCCACAATCACCCTTGGATAGTTGGAAAACGATGACATGAAAGAAATTTTGTGTGTACAAGCCATAGAAAAAATATGATAACATCGTCAATGGACATGTGGTAGTCAAACAAATGTTTTCAGGGAAAACTATACATTTAGGTGATTGAGGACTGACTGGGGGACACTACCTAAGTTAATCTTATTGTAGTTTCAGGACATTAGATGTCGGGTCAGTGAAAATGGTTCTAAAGGTGCTAAACTAGGAAATTGCATGGTCATGGTGGTTAAACCATAGTTAGAGGTTTGAGCTCTAACTATGCAAGAAGAGTTAAGTTCATAGCTAAGAAGTGGAAATTTCATGATAGCAACACTTAAAACATGGTCAAGAAAATTGGGTGAGACAATATGATAAGAAGTTAATCACATAGTCACTTGGGTTAAAGTGTGGTCAAGGGTTAAGATCACAAAGATATGAGAAATTGACATGTGTTAGAGCCTTCTGATGTGGTGATGATGTAGTAGCTCAATGATAGGTTGAAAGACAACATGTGGCATCCCATTGTGCAAATAAGCATATGATGTAGGAGCATCCAGAGGTATAAGGGCAATCCTATGTCACCCAAAAAGAAAGTACTTAGACTTAGTTTCTATTTCATGCGTTTTAATTTCTAGATACCCATTTGGGTCAAATAAAGGTTCCAACTCTCAGAGTTCCACTATTACTGTTCTAGGTTAGAGTATTTGAGCACCGTAGGATACATGAAAATGCCTAAAAAATAGGAGTATGTAATTGAGTCATCATTTTGGTGAACTAGGAGGTGTAAATTGGTTAGATGATTGTAATTGTAATTTAGAGCATTCCAAAAACAAGAATTAGGTCAAAAGTCACCACGGTTTGAAAGTTATTACAGTTTTTTAGTTTTTGGAGACCTCCTAAGAATGCTTCAAAGTTAGATTTAGGGCATTAAATGACCTTGTATAGGGCCAAAAAATGGGGGATGAGTGAAGCTATCCATAGGGCTATAAAGTTCTTTGAGAGCTTTCTGGAAATGTAAACGGTTCGTCAATCGGAGCTATGGTTCAAAAGTTATGCCTCTCGAAAGTTTGGTTACCATTTTGGGATTTTTCTAATTTTGTGCCAACTTCTAACATGGATTCTAGAACCTTCTATTTGGTCGGTATATGAAAACTAGCACTTTCTAGAATGTATTCCTAATCCTTAACCCTTTGGGGTCTATTTAAGGACATTTCTGGCATTGTAAAAAGTAGTTTGGAGTGGAGTTTGAGAAAAAGTACTGGGAGAAGAATTTATCTCCAGATTTGTGCTATTGTAAGCCCATAGGGCATGTGTAGAAGTTCATTTTCTCTGTATTGCATGTAATAGCATATTTTCAAGCTAATAAAATTTTCCCTTTCCTGTTGTGTCCATTCTGAGCTAGGTTGTGTCCTCATCGGCATATGACACATGGCACATTTGGACTTGAGCATGAAATTGTAGACATGAAGTTGGAAAGATAAGATGCTTTGATGCAATTACATAGTTGAGAGCTAGAAGAAATGGAGTTGTGATCTTATGCTCATTATGGAATCATAAGATGAAAGATAAAGAGCTAAGATGACACATGATTTTGGAAAGTCAAAAGGAAAAATTCAAAGACTTACAATCTCATGCCAATCGTAAAGTCAAATGTAAGAAGATAGATCATGAGATTTTTGATGCTACAATATAAAAGGGTTAGTTGATTGTGATAGTAAGATCACAAGGCTTGAAAATACAAAGCTTGATGTCATGATAGGGTTGTGATCATGAGATCATAGAAGACCTTAAAGGGAACACTTGTTCATGTGATAGGGTTTTGATCAAAAGATGATAACTGTAAATTCCCAGGCTTACAAAAATATGAAGGGTTTGAATTCTAAGTGAATCAATAGAATAGAGAATGGGTCAGCACCAAAAAATTCAAAGGGATGAGTTGATGCTTAAGCTCCACATCCTTGGTGGTGATTAGAGTTTCAAGTGGAGTGTGATAGTAAGAAGCCTAGATAAAATTAGATGCATTGAATGACCCATCACAAAGGAGTAAACATTATGAAAGAAGTTGTAGATATTTAGGTTATGCTAGCAGGAAGTAGTTGAATAATTTCATGATTAAAGGCAATAGAAGATAGACAAAATTAATTTGAGAACTCTTGCAATAAGTGCCGCCTACCACATTTGCAACTACTTTCCTAGTTTTATCTAAATGCAAGCAATGTTTTAAATATATCTTTATAGAAAAATCATTGTATTCTATTTTTTAGTAAGATTTTGACATGTGTCCTCCCATATAAAGATTTTTGTAATATTATCAAAGGATTTCCCAAATTTGGAGTAAGGGATCCAACTTTTATTATTGTAATACCACAATGTTGGTTCCAATTTTAGTATTGTGATACTACCATCCTCAACATGTTTCTCTATGATGAACAACATTGTAATTTATTTTAATAATTTAGACAATGCAGTTATTTGTTGTGTATTTTATGAGTTTATACATACATTTGATGTATTGGTTTCAATTAAATAAATACATATCTTTGTTGAAAGGTTCAATGTGAACCTTGTCTCCTCTTTATGGGTTTGTAATTTTCTATGATATATGTACAAGTTGCATATTGTCTAGTTGCAGATTGGCTCTAAATTTGTATACCATTATGTTATTTTTTATTGGGTCAAGGACTTAAGTAAATTTCTTGATATGCATTGGCCAAATTGTAGGGATCATGGGAGGATTTGATAAGTATGAGTTTCATTTTGAAGATAGATGTTTGTTTGTAAGGTGAATGGATAGATCTGATATTTGGGTATATGAGTATATCTTTGGTATCCTTGTGTATGTTCTAACTAATTGAATGCCTAATAGATAAGTGATTGATCAACTTAGATATTTCATGTTTATTATTGTTTCATATGTGAGTTATGTTGATTCAAATATTTAATCAATTATCCTTTTCCCTTTCTATTTAGAAGCTGAACAGATTTACGCACACTTAGTTTATAAAGTTGATGTTGAAAAAAATTGATTACTTGTGTATTATCTTTGATGCTACACAAAATGTCATGTCATTTTCAGTAAACGTATATCAAGCTCACTCAGGTATTGAAAAAATTTCTTTTTCTACTGAGCATTCCAAAGTTTGTCTAGTTTAGAAGATAGTGTCTACCGAGTTCACTCAGGGGATAAAGGAGAGTTTGTTGAATATGAGTGTTAACCGAGCTCACTCGATTAATGAAGAAAATGTTGGATGGGACTAGTGTTAATCAAGCTCACTCAGTTACCAAAGGAACTTTTTGAATATGTCATGTTAGCCATCTTCACTTGGTTAACATAGGAAAATTGCTTTGAGTTAATGTCTACCGAGCAGGATTGGCTAATGAAGGATTTTCTTGTTTTGGCATATTGAATGCAATTGAGTTGTTTGTTGGTTCTAGCTAAATGAGAAGATAAATATTAATTATTCTAAGTTATATTTTTCTCAACTTGATAATGTGAAAGATATAAATATAAGGTCAAGTTGAGAATTAGAGAAGAGAGCATAGTGGAAGATAATTGAAGTTTTAATAATGCTAAGAGGAAGTGAATTTGAAGGATAAATAGAATATCCTTGAGGAGCTGAAAAGATACATTTGATCAAGAATGATCAAGTATACAAGCCAAAATTGAGATCTATGATTAACAATTCAAATACATCATAAATTAGGTCACCTCATTGTTACTCTCTAACCATTGTAGTAGTGATCTAAATCTCTTAGTAGAGTTGGCTTAACATCTATTTGTAAATCTTCCAACAAGGTGGCATTTCTATTGAATTTTTAGAAGACCTCTATCAAGGCAACTCCTAATAGGATGATTAAATCCTCTAATAGGGTCACACCTAACCATGTATTTTATAACCTTTAACAGGTTTGGCTCCTAATAGGGCTCATTTCCAAAGAGTGAAAATTAGTAACTAGTTGTAATTGGTGGTTTTTCACAAATTGTGTTTGCACATTAAATCTTGGTGTAAAATGTGTTCATTTCTCTTATGTGTTTGCAACTAAGTTACAGTAATATTAATCACTATTTACATATTAATATTTTCATGTTAAGAATTTTTCAATCTATTTCAGTGTTTACCAAGTTACATCTTTTTTTGGTGTGTTTGTCAAGCATTAGCTGAGTTAAGTTTTCACAGAGTTGTTTTTACTGACATCTAAGGGATTTGGAATTTATTTTAGTAGTAACTAATTCACCCCTACCTTCTTAGTTACTCCTCTAATATTTCCAACAATTGGTATTAGAACTTTTGGTGCTTGTAGATAAGGTTTTAAGGACCAATGCTAAAGATCAAAATGTCTTACAGAAGAGAGATTGAACCAAAACAACTTTGTAGCATATCAAGGACTTGTGAGGTTACATCTGTTAACTATCATGATTTATATTGTAAGTATATTGACACTAAATACAAGACTCCTACTAGAAAATTATCAATTGAAGACATTTCTAAAAAGAAAAATCATAACATCATGAAGATTGACATTATTTCTAGGATTGATTATACTAACTTTAATGAAGTCAAAATTTGTATCTATAGCTTACGATATGTGAATCAAACTAAAATTGATATATAGAGGAGATGAGAATGTAAGGAGATCCAAAGCTAAATATCTCAAAGGATAATTTGACTAGATGAAAATGAGAGAAGATGAAAATATTGCAAAACATGTTGAGAGAACTAAAGCAAGTGTGAGTGCAATCAAAGCATCTGAAGGAGACATTGATGACAAAATAGTAGTAAGAAAGGTCCTTAGAACCCTTCTTCTTATATATGCATTAGAGTGTCTATTACTCAAGAGATGAGATTTCATCTAAATAACAATATAACTTTGGATGCTTTACTTTGAAGATTGATAGCTTTTGAGTTGGATAACTATGATAGCTATGTTCTTAGTTCAAAATGTATTGAGTTTACATTTGAAGCCAATCTTTTACTCAAGAAAATAGGTAAGAAATAAGAGGCCAATCAATTAGGAAGCGAAAAAGAAGAAGAAGAAAGTATAGATGGTGATCTTGAAGTTGTTGAAACCCTACTTGCAAGAAAATATTCCAAAGGTAGGGTAAAGTACAAATGAAAGATTCCTCTAGTCTACTTTTCTTGTGAAGAAGTTGGTCACATTGTAGCAAGGTACCAAAATAGAGAAAACAAGGATGAAAAGAAAAGTAATAAGTACAAAGGAAAGAAGGAATTCAAAAACTACAAGGACTATAGGGACAAAGGTAAGAAATCTTGTTTTATAGCTAAAGATTCTAATATTACTGAAGATGAAATGGTATATATTATTATAAAAGATGAATCTAATGATGAAGGAGATAAAATGACACGTATCTCTCATGTTAGTAAAAATGATACATGGATTATTATAGTAGCTACTCAAATCATATGACTTGAGACAAAAAAAAAAATTTGAGCATATGAATCATTATGGTGGTGCTAGTGTGAGATTTCAAAATAATGAACCTTGTTGCATAAAAGGAAAATGATGTATCTCATTAACTAATGAACTTCAATGTGATAATGCCTATTGGGTTGAAGGACTAAAGAACAATTTACTAAGTGTGGTACAAATGAATAACATTGTATTCAAGGTAGAATTTATAAATTGGGAGGCCAAACTACTAGATGGAAAAGGAAATTTGATTAAATGTGGCAAACAAAAAAAAGATAATAGATTCGATCTTCATCTCAATGAAAGTTCATGTTTTATTGCTCAAGTAGAAGAAATTTGGTTATGGAACAAAATATTATGTCATGTGAACTTTGATAACTTGGTTAAGATAATAAAAAATAGAAGAGTAAGAGGTATTCCTAGCTTGAGGAAACTTGATACAAGTCTATTCAAAAAATTTTAAATTGGTAAGACAGGAAAGACTAGTTTCAAAAGCAAGAACTATCATTCAAAAGAAGTCTTAGAGCTTGTCCATACAGACTTATGTGGACCTATTGGAATAGATAGTTACAGTGTAGATAAGTTCTTCATTCTTTTTGTTGACAACTATTCTAGAATGATGATTGTAATATATCTAAAATAAAAATCTAAAGTTTTTCAACAATTCAAGTGGTATCTAGCAAGAGTAAAAAGAAAAACTAGAAACAAGCTAAAATGTTAGAGATTAGATAGAGGTGGTGAATTCATTTTGACTGAATTCAATGAATTCTACATTGAAAAATGAATTAAGAGATAGTTATCAACCCTTGACACACCTTAGCAAAATGGCATAGATGAGAGAAGGAATAGATCCATCATGGATTTAGTTAGAACATTAATGATAGAAAAGAATGTTGTGATCAAATACTAGAAGGAAGAAATCAATACTACATTGCATACCTTAAACATAGTATAGTTGAAGAAAGACTCAAATTACAAATTACACAAAGCATTATAAGGTCTCAAGCAAGCTCCTAGTGCTTCATATGAAAGAATTCATAATAACTTGATACAAATTAGTATTCAAAGAACAAATGATAATAATAGTCTATATATCAAAGAAGGACTAGACAAGAAGATTGTGTTGGTAGAAGTATTCATGGATGATACTTTATTCCTAGAAAATGATGATTTGTGCAAAGTATTTTTAGAAAAAATGAGCAAATAATATGAGATTTCTATGTTTGGAGAGATAAAATTCTTTGTAGGATTACAGATCTAAAAGAATAAAGATGGTATTTATATTACTCAATCTAAATATATCAAGGAGATACTAAAGAAGTTTTGAATGGAAGACTCAAGACCAGTTGGAACCCATATGCCTACAGGACATAAGCTTTCTAAAAATGGTGATTCTAAAGAGGTAGATTAGACCACATATAGATCAATGACTAGAAAATTGCAACTTATGTAGTGCATACAATGCCTGATATTGCTCTAGCAGTCGGTATGGTGGCAAGATTCTTTAAAAATCCCAATGAAAATCACATGATGGCAATCAAAAGAATCATGAGATATCTGAAAGGTACCAAAGAATATAGCTTATGGTAAAAAATAGGAGGAAATTTAGATTTAAAAGTATTTATATATGTTGATTGGGTAGTAAGTATTGGTGATAGAAAAAGCATTAGTGGTGGAGCATTCTTTCTTGATTAAAGACTAGTGTCTTGGACAAGCAAGAAATAGAATTGTATTTCTCAATCCATAGCAAAGCTAGAATATGTGGTAGTAGTAATTAATTGTTCTAATATTATTTGGTTCAAACAACTATTGGCAAGTATGAAGATAGAGATCAAGGATTCAATGATTATATACTGTGATAACACTAGTGCAATCAATATATCAAATACAATGACGCATACCAAACCAAAACACATTACTATAAAATATCATTTTTTGAGAGAATTGGTACAAGATTAAAAAGTAAGATTTAAATATGTGAAAACAAAACAAAAAATTGTAGATATATTTACAAAGCCATTACTTAAGGATGAATTTATGTATATAAGAGGTAAACTATGGGTCATTTCCTTATTTGAAGCTGACTAAATGAAGTTTAGTGATGCATCAATGAGAGCATGTTGAAGATCAATTAGTTGGTACAATATTGACAAGGGCATATTGCAAATGAATCATTTCTTGAGGTAGATTGATACTCACTTTTTGGCATGAGATGTCAAAGAGGGAGAAGTTATCTATCACATCTCATAGAAATTTTGTAAAGATAAAGAGAAATAGATGTTAAAGGGGAGAATGAACTTGTTCTGATATCAAAGACAAAGCTTTCTATTAGAAGAAGTTATTATAGAAATAAGTTTTCTAATGGAGGGAGATACTTAATGTAGAAAGAATTTACATTGATAGAGGGAGTTCTCATGGATAAGAATTAGAATGAAACTAAGGATACGTTCCTTTATTCATGCTCTAAAACATTCATTGCATTATGACATGTGTTGCCATCAAATGCCAAAGAGGGATATTGACAACAATTTATTAATTATGTATTATATTTGATGCTACACAAAATGTCATATCATTTCTAGTCATTGTATGTTGAGCTTACTCAGGCATTATAGATAGTTTCTTATGTCTACCAAGCATTCAAGAGTTTTCCTAGTTTAGAAGATAGTGTCTACCAAGTTTACTTGGGAGACAAAGGAAAGTTTACTAAAGATGAGTGTTAATCAAGCTCACTCAGTTAATGAAGAAAATGTTGCTGGAAATAATCAAGACTAACAAGGTTACTGAGAGGGGAGGGGTGAATCAGTAACTCTAAAACTTTAAATTAATTCTGCATAATAACATATTCACCATTCATCCATCTAATCTACTGTATGCATGAAAAGATAAACATTTATAACACATGAACACACTGATTTGGTGACCCAAAAACCTTCCAATTAGAAAGTAAAACTGGGGTGGGGATGATGCCCACAAAACTTCAATACTGCAATATAAAGTTGGCATGTTAAGGCTTACAATGATCACTTCTGATGCTCTGCCCTATTAGGAGCAAGTAGGATTGCTAGATCCACCTTGTTAGAGGATTTACAAACATACAATGAAGTATGCACTCTGTTAGGAGATTTACAAAAGACTGTTAAGTCTACCCTATTAAAAGATTTACAAACTAATTCACCTATTAGAATGAAGCAGTGGATCTAGTTATAGCTGATTGCTAATAAGATCCTTTATGCTCTGATCACTTGATGTGATAGATATAAGTGTTTTGTATCTATGTTGACCTTGCTATATTCCTCTATTCTGTTGCTGATTCGCTTTCCTTCTTCTCAAAATATTGCCATACAATACCAATATCATCATACAACATCGCTTCTTTTCAAGTGATATATATCATTCCAATATTTACACTAGCAAGGTCGGCCAAACACAAGTGATCAAAACATTACTGAGTCGGCTAGATGGTAGAAAACTCAGGTTCCTCAAACTGACTTGGTGACCTTCTGATATTCAACATCCACTACAATACACTACATCATCATGCACTCGATAAGAGTAGAGGCACGATCCATACTAATCATTCTAAGTAGCTTGGAACTCAGTAACTATTGGTGACTCGATGAATATTGTGTCACTCGGTAAAAAATGAATCCATCGATAACCTTCTTCACCTGGTAAACACTGATTCCTTCATTTACCTTGTTTACTCGATAAACACTAAGTTCTTCATTTACCTTGATCACTCTGTAAACACTAAGTTCTTCATTTACCTTGATCAATTGGTAAACACTAAGTTCTTCGTTTACCTTGATCACTCAGTAAACACTAAGTTCTTTGTTTACCTTGATCACTCGGTAAACACTGCGAAGCTTGGTGACCACTAACTACTTAGAAAACACTATTCTCCTCGGTAACCACTATGAACTTGGCAAACACTGCTGAACTACCCATATGCTTGGTTTCCAAAGAAACGCTCGGTATAAACTTGTAGACTAAGTGATGAACTCGGTAAGCATTCATAATTGAATAAGTGTTGTAACTAATGACAAATATATCATAATTCCAACAATCTCCCCCTTTGGCATTAGTGACCAAAAACACTTATGAGCCAAAACTTATATACAATATCTGACATACTGACGACTGATTCAGCTAAATATACATGGCTTCCTTACATATAACTCCCCCATACAATATACACAAGGTATTTACATGAGTTATATGACTTTTATTTACAGTATCTCTTTGTCCCTTTGTACATTTATTTCACAAATATTTCTTCCTAAGTATCTCTTTCTCCCCCTTTTTGACAATAATGCTAAGGAATAAAATAATGTATTTACATAGAGACACCAAAATGTGAGATGAACTCAGAATGTACCTGGAGAATGAGTTGCAGAGTTTTATCCCAATTCTTTTGCAAGATTTTGCATGTGGATAGAGCTACTTGAACTTCTGCAGAGAGTTCAATCACATGTTCTGCAATAGAGAAATTGTTGTCATGGATCAATGTTTTTGAATGTACAATGTGCTTCTACATTGTGTCCATGATGGGAAGGATCATATTCTGAATATCTAACAATGTAGATTGGATCCTTGCCTCTTCCCTCAACAATTATGCTTGCTTCTCTGACAAAAATTCGATCCTGACGTGATGAGATGAGCTTGAACTGGGGTCAAGCTTTAGGTTTTGTGCACTTGTCTTCAGATCCTCATCTATCTTATTCAATTTCTCTCTTATTTCTTTAGTATACTCGGTAACATCAAAAAGCTTAGCAAAAAGAGATGTTATATTATTAAAAGAATTTTCAATGTTGGCCAAAATTGTGGTTAATTCAACCTATTTTATTGCTATATGTTGATCAATGTATTCAAGCACCTTATTATCAAACTTCTTTTCTACCTTCTCCATCAACTTTTCTTGACTGGAGGTATCCTCATTGAATTTATTGACTACCTCTTCTAATTGTATCAAAATGTGTTAAGAAGTATCAACTTCAACATCTATAGCTTCTGTAATTATATTTCGGGCAGTCTCAATTATTCTATATTCCTTATCCCTTTTAGAACTTAGCTACTTCTGTGTAGCCTTCACCTCAATTAGTTGACAAGCATACCTCATTTCTTCAATGGTAGCATTTTCATAGTCAATCTTTGGGATTACTATCTCTGTGTCTAAGTTAATATCTTTAGGAATTTCCTTTTCAGTGATCATAAGTCTTAATGGTTTCTTTTGTTTGACTTTTGTGATGACTAGTTTGACCTTAGGAATAGACACAATAGTAGAGATGGAAGGACTAGTAGTGAAAACTAGGATGCTTGAGGGTTGAGTGCCAATACAAGTATATACCAGATCAAAAACTGGAGTACTTTCCAAAAATTGTGATACACTTGGTAATGCAATATCTGAACTAACTGGGTCTGAAGTAGATGCAGATAATGCTGACAAAATTGTAGAAAAAATTGGAATTGACAAAATTTTGGAACTTACTACTATACCGACTGATGATGATGGAGTTGAGGAGGCTAGCTCGATAGCTGAAGAAGAGGGATGTAGCTTGGTAGATGAAGTGGTAGACACTACCATTGTTGATACCTGGAGCTAAGATGTGGCAGGTGCAGATGATAAATCTAATGTAGATGTTATCAAACCTACTGAAGCTGACTCCAACCTTGATGATGTCACAGTTTTAGGTGGAGAGTGAGGAAGGGATGCAATCACTGGTGCTACAATTTTCACCGGATCATCTTCCTCCTTATCTTTCTCTTTAGCTTCTTCCTCCTTGTCTTCTTCCTCTTTATCTTCCATCAGTGCATGCAGCTCTCCTGGTGAGACTATGATGGATGGAGTTCTCTCAAACTCATCATCGTTTTTGCTATCATCATCTTTGATTTCTATTGGGTCTTCACTGGGCTTATATAGATGATAGATGTTTTTTCACATGTTTGTAGCATCATTTACAACATGTTCAATGTCTTTAATCAAAATCAAAAAGGTGTGGAATCTGATCATCATTTTACCTTCATGGCTTTTCATTTTAGTTTTTACTTCTGCTCTAGTGAGACTTGGTCGAAGATTCTTTAGGGATTGCTCATAAATATCTTTTACCATTTGGGTGGCTGACTCCCATCTTGGTTGCAATATCTCCAGTAGTTCTTTTGAGATTTGAGGGGCAATCTGGTCTGGGGAGTATTTCCATTTACCCATCTTATTGAGTACCAGTTCCTCAATCTGCATTTTCTCAGCATCTGTTCTAGTTTCAAATTTCAATGCCTTGAAATTTGTGATGCCAGCTCCTTCTTCCAATTGTTTGAGCCTTTTCTTGAATGTGGGTGCAGGCCTGACTAGTATAGGTTCTTGCTTACCTTTTCTGGTTCTTCTGGTAAATACTGCAGTAGGCTTTTTCTTAGGTTTGGTAATGATTACCTTACCTTTCTTCTTTGGTTGTTCTTCTACAAATTCTTCTTCTCCTTCTTCTTCACCTATTTCATCTTCACTTTTTCCTTCAGTGAGCATAAGAGGACCAGTTGAAGTTTTCAATTTGGCTATTTTCCTCTTGCCCTTGCTTATGGCCTATGGTACCTTGATTTCAAGCTCAATTTTGGCCTTAGCTTCATCATAGGTTCCAAAAAAAAATTTCCTTTGGTCTACTGGCTCATTTACTAGTGCTTCTATAATATCTTTGGCTTCATCAATATTTACCTCATAGGGAAGAGGTTTCACCCATGCAACTCGGGTTCTGACTGCCTAAATGTATACCTTGTCACAGTCAACCATGAAGCATACATCATCCTTATAATCTTCAACAAGCTTGGGAGGAATTCTAAATCTATTATTCATCCTCTCTTTAAAGTCTTCAAAATAGTTATCCATTACCTTATCAAAATTTATACCCATTTCTGCAATAAACTCATTTATCTGATACAAAACTGGAATATCTTTTCTCCATACAACTGTACCTTTAGAAGGGAAAAACTTTTGTACATAGAAAAATAAACAAACTAAAAAAGAACCAAATTTACAAGAGTTGGTTTTTGAGGTCCTTATACTGTCCATGTTCTTATTTAGTTGTTTCAACAACACATCTGCTAGGTCAAACTCCAGATTCTTCTTCACAATCTTATAGGCTAAGTCCACAGCCTCATAGGGCACACTATTCAATCTACTGGAACTATACATCTTATATGCAATTAAATGAATTCCAAATCTTAGCTTTTCATTAGATACATTGTTAAGTTTCAATCCTATGCCATCCCATTCCACTAGGGTTAACTTCTGAAGTTCATCCCGACTTAGGATTTTAGTGGTTTTGGATTTGCTCAACATAGGTAAACGCGTGATCTTATGAATCATCTTCTTCATTATTAGGACGGGTTGCTCTAACCACAACTGACCATTATGCACACAGCTTAAAATGTATCTTATCCATTTCATTTGAAAGTTCCTTGGCAAGTGCGGGATATGGGTCAAACTTTTGGTTTCCAGATGCTTGTGCTCGGGTTTGAGGGTTCCATCCACACATAACTTGGCTAGGGCATTATCCATATCTAGTGTCCCTATCTCTTGAACAGTGCATTTGAAATGAGTATGAATGTCTTTTATAAGTAGTACCTTTGGTGGAATCTGTGATTGGGCTCCATGCGGGTCAAGCGATTTAGCTATGGCGGGAACGAGCTTGAAGCTAGGTGCTTTCCATTCCACTCCCTTCACAAGCATTTTAGAGCCTTTCTTTGCCTTGCTGCTACAGGTGCTTGTGGATGCCATTGCTATTCGGTGAGTGAATCATTTCATAAAACAAATTCTTTGCTGAAAATTACTTCAAATCACTTGAACTCACTTTCGTGCTCTTAGAGATCTCTTCGCTCTATATATTCTAAATTTGTGGTAAAAATGAGATCAAATTCTGCCTTTTTTAATGAAAAATTTGCCATTAATGTTCAGGTACGAAGGTAGCTGAGATGACCTAGGGTTTTTCAGATAGTCATCAACTTACTCGATAAACCTTACAACTCGATGAACACAAAACTTTTCATATTCTCGGCCTAGCTCGGTTAAGTCTAAAACCAACCTTGCTCGGTAGATGCACTACAGTGAACTATGTCTTATATCTTATATACTGACTTTCCATTTGCACTCCTTCATTCTAGAACTGCTTAGGATATTGCTTGAAGATGTAGTCCCTGATCTTCCTTGATGATTCTAATTAGAAATGGTGGAGTTACCCACTTCTTGAGTGACATTGCCATTATTTGAACTTTCTGGCTTGATAGATTTAGGAATCCACTATTGTCTCATCTATTTTCCAATGCTGTCAGCTCTAGCTTTCTTTTCATCTTCAATTCTTCCTATGTTCATGCAATTCTTGGATATATGACCAAGTTCGGTACATGTATAACATCTTATAGTAGTATCTTTCTTCCTTAGGTGATGCCTTGCACAGTTAATTCCAATATGTTCATATTCTCCACAATAATGACATTTGCACCAAGTATTGTAGTCCCAACCAAATAATGCATTGACAATTTGTTCTGCTGGATTGAATGATTTAGATCTACACTCAGATGCCTTGTGACCTTGTTTCTTGCATTTGTGACATTTGCCTTCAAATTTTGGTTTCTCTTTGCATTCATTTGCTTTGTGACCATGCTGATTGTAGTTGTAGCATTTACCATTAAATTTTCCTTTACCATTGCTCCAAAATTTGTTTGATGTATGTCCTATCTTGCCACAGTGATTGCAAGTGGATCTTTGATTCCTTTGAGCACCTTGTTTGGAGGTTTCACCTTCTTCCTTGTATCTAAGACCAGCTTTACCTTTTTGTCTATGGAGATTCTGCTCATTTTGTTGATTCAATTGATCCATATTTGCTTGAGATTTTATCATCCTTTCATTGACTTGCTTTTCAACATTTAAGTCATTTTCCAAACTTTCATTGATTTGTCTTTTAGATCTAAGATCACTTTGTAAGCTTGTATTGATTTGTCTTTCAGTGATTAAATCATTTCTAAAACTTTCATTCTCAGATCTTAGATTCATAATTTCTTCATTTGCATTAGATAGTTGACCTACAAGATCTTCATGCTGAAGGGATTGATTATTTCTTACCTCTAAGTCTTCATTTGCCTTGTTTCTCTGTTCCAAAAATTCACATAGCCTAATGGATTGGATTTCTTGTTCTCTTTTGAGCTTTCTTACTTCTTCCTGCAGAGAACCATTCTTTGCTAGGAGTTCCTTGATTGCTTCATTAGCTTCATTTGAACTGCTTGATGGTAAAATGTCTTCAATATTTTCTTCAATATACTGATGATCATTCATTTGTCTTGAAAGTTCCTTCATTCTTTTTAAAGATTGAGAAAGATGCTCCTTTGCTTCTTTGAGTTGAGCCATGGCCATTTCCAGATCTAGCTTTTCATTCTCAATAGATTTGTCAAGTCTGAATATCTCCATTGTCCTTGATCTTTGCTCAAGCTATCAAACTTTATCCTGAGAACCAAAATGCTCTGATACCAATTGTTGAAAATAATCAAGACTAACAAGGTTACTAAGAGGGGAGGGGTGAATCAGTAACTTTAAATTAATTCTACATAATAACATATTCACCATTCATCCATCTAATCTACTGTATGCATGAAAAGATAAACATTTATAACACATGAACACATTGATTTGGTGACCCAGAAACCTTCCAATTAGAAAGTAAAATTGGGGTGGGGATGATGCCCACAAAACTTCAATACTGTAGTATAAAGTTGGCCTGTTAAGGCTTACAATGATCACTTCTAATGATCTGCCATGTTAGGAGAAAGTAAGATTGCTAGATCCACCTTGTTAGAGGATTTACAAACATACAATGAAGTATGCACTCTGTTAGGAGATTTACAAAAGACTATTAAGTCTACCTTGTTAAAGGATTTACAAACTGATTCACCTATTAGAATGAAGCAATGGATCTGGTTACAACTAATTGTTGATAAGATCCTTTATGCTCTGATCACCTAATGTGATAGATATTATAACTTTTCTGTATCTATGTTGACCTTGCAGTATTCCTCTATTTGGTTGCTGATTCGCTTTCCTTCTTCTCAAAATATTGCCATACAATACCAATATCATCATACAACATTGCTTCTTTTCAAGTGATATATACCATTCCAATATTTATACTGGCAAGGTCGGCCAAACACAAGTGATCAAAACATTACTGAGTCTACCAGATGGTAGAAAACTCGGGTTCCTCAAACTAACTTGGTGACCTTCTGATATTCAGCATCCACTACAATACACTACATCATCATGCACTCGGTAAGAGTAGAGGCATGGTCCATACTAATCATTCTAAGTAGCTTGGAACTTGGTAACCATTGGTGACTTGGTGAATATTGTGTCACTCGATAAAAATTGAATCCATTGATAACCTTCTTCACTTGGTAAACATTGATTCCTTCATTTACCTTATTTACTCAGTAAACACTAAGTTCTTCATTTACCTTGATCACTCTGTAAACACTAAGTTCTTCATTTACCTTGATCACTCGGTAAGCACTAAGTTCTTCGTTTACCTTGATCACTCGGTAAACACTAAGTTCTTCATTTACCTTGATCACTTGGTAAACACTGCGAAGCTCGGTGACCACTAACTGCTTGGAGAACACTGTTCTGCTTGGTAACCACTATGAACTTGGCAAACACTACTAAACTGCCCATATGCTCAGTTTCCAAAGGAACGCTCGGTATAAACTTGTAGACTGAGTGATAAGCTCGGTAAGCATTCAGAATTGAATAAGTGTTGTAACTAATGACTAATATATGATAATTCCAACAAATGTTGGATAGAACTACTATTAACCAAGCTTAGTAAGTTACCAAAGAAACTTTGTGAATATGTAGTGTTAAGCAAGTTCACTTGGTTAATATAGGAAAAAATTCTCTGAGTTAGTTTCTATTGAGGAGGGTTGGCTATCAAAGGATTTTCTTGTTTTGGTATATTGAGTTCAATTGAATTGTTTGTTGGTTCTAGCCAACTAAGAGGATGAATATTAATTAATAAAATTTATATTCTATCCTATTTGACAATGTGCAAGATATAAATATAAGGTGAAGTTGACAATTAGAGAAGAGAGCATAGTGGAGCATAATTGAAGATTTAATAATGCTAAGAGGAGGTGAATTTGAAGGATAAGTAGAATATCCTTGAGGAACTGAAAAGATACATTGGATCAAGAAGGATAAAGTATACAAGTTATAATTGATATCTATGATCAATAATTTAGTTGTATCATAAATTAGGTCATCTTATTGTTACTCTCTAACCATTGTAGCAGTGACCTAAATCTCTTAATAGAGTTGGCTTAACAAGTATTTGTAAATCCTCTAACAAGGTGACATTTCTATTGAATTGCCAAGAGACCTCTAGCAAGGCCACTCCTAATAGGTTGATTAAATCCCCTAATAGGGTCACACCTAAAAGTGTGTTTTGTAACCTTTAACAAGGTTGGATCCTAATAGGACTCACTTTAGATGAGTGAAAATTAGTAACTAGTTGTGATTGGTGGTTTTCCCAAATTGGCTTTCCACATTAAATCTTGGTGTCAAATGTGTTCATTTTTCTTATGTGTTTGCAACTAAATTAAAGTAGTATTAATTACTATTAACATCTTAAAATTTTCATGTTAAGTATTTGTCAAGCTATTTCAATGTTTACCGTGTTACAACATTTTTGTGTTTGTCAAATATCAGGAGAGTTAAGCTTTCATAGAGTTGTTTTGTATTAACATCTAATGGATCTAGGATTTATTTTAGTGGCATCTAATTCACCACTCCCTTCTCATTCTCTCCTCTTATATTTCTAGTAGTTCATAAATCATTATTTTGTCTATTTCATGTCTACATTGTTTGTATGAGCACTAGAAGAATTGGGGTTTCAATCTACTTTTTCTTGATTCAGTTGTAAGCTTTGAAACTAGTATCATATGAATGAATCTAAAGTTCACTCGCATAGGCCTTACAGAGCCTAAAGAAGAAGGAGTATAGCCTTATAGTTTGCCCCAATGTTTGAATAGGTGTGTTAAACATGGGAATTAACTACTACTCAATGTACTTGTTCCTATTATTGCATTCTTCAAACTAGTAACTCAAAAGCTAACAAAATGGTGACTCTACTAGGGAGTACTGAATCTAAAAGGTGACTAAATATAGTTTGATGAAAAGAATGTGAAAATTTTTCTATTTCAAAAAGCTTGTGAGGTGTTCTCCTTCTCTTTGTTAAACATTCATTTCTTCTAGTGCATCAATAGTAGCACTAAGAGTGAAGGTAGATGCATTTTCCTAAGTTTACCTTATTGACCCTACACCATAGCTAGTGGTTTGAGACCCAAGAGCAAATGAAATAGAGGCAAGAGTAGTGAAAGAATCAATTGATAAATTTAGAACCTATTCAAAATTCTTTAGCTTCATATCCTCTAGCTTAAGATCGATATTGATACAAAGGTAAAGAATAATATATAGTCTACATCAATGGCTAATATCCACCATTGATTATCATAGTTATAATAGCATTTCCCATTAGAAGAGTAGGCAAATGGGGAGTTACCTTATTCAAGACATCACTATTCTGAGAGTTGAACCTAAATTACATTGTTACTAGTGATTTCATCATCAATTTAGTTTAGTTGGGTATTGTTTTAAAATGTTGTTGTAAAGGTTCAGAGTCAAGAATGAACAAAAGTGTTTTCTCTAATTTCAATGTTTGTAAATCTACAAGAGTGGTTGGATGATTTGCATATTTTCCTACAAATTGAAAGTCATGTCTAGATTTGTCAAGTGAAAAATAATGTAATATTTCTCACAAGTGTGAGTGGCAACTCTATATCTCTATACTAATTTTCCTAATTAATTTTATATTAAAATTTTTGAAGGACTTTCAGCTTGTATGGGAAGACCTAAAGCTTTTGATAGTAGTTCTTGGAACACAAATATATGTTCTTGATTAGAGAATTTAAGTGTTGTGTGTATCTGCTATTATAAGAATTTTAATGTTAGTGAATCTAAGCTATTATTTATTTGTCCTCTTCAAGGGGGTGCTAGAATTACATTGTTTTCATTATTGGTCAGAAGAAGTTGAATTTTACACCCATGTTAAATTAGCCAATGAAGTTTCAACATCATCACTTAAGGTATTTTGATTTTCCTGTTTTCCTTTTTGTGAAAGTCAATAGTTAGAAATGGTTACCTTATTCAATGATTATTAGCACTAGGTGAGAGAGGTAGAAGTTTTATTTCAAAATGGAATTAGATCTCAAACCTAAGTTAGTCTACAAAGTTATGAAAGTGCGCTTGAAGATATTATAGAGATTACAAAGGATCACTCTAATCAGATTGTCAATTTTGTAAGAAATATAGTAGAAAGTATTCAAGGTCTAAGAGATGATCAAGTTTATATAAAGTTCAAACCAGCACTCATGGAGTTGCATTTGTCTTTAATACCTAAGGAATCTTCATGGCCTATTGTTTTCCCAAAAGTCTTTACGTCTGATTTAGTTAATTGGCTAGGACATTTAGGATTGCAAAAGCTTTTGTGAGTTGGAGAATACATCAACAAGATGAAATGTAATTTTTATAACAATAGAATTCATTTTGAATCTTTTAATGATGATAGTGAATCTGTTGAAAGTCAGAATGAATGTAATGACTCCATAGATAATGATAATTTGTCTTCCAAGTGTGAAGAAAAGGATTCAAGTTTTAGTAAATTAGATGATTGCAGTCAGTATGAGGAAGATGGATATGTAACTAAAAATGAATCTTGTGATAGTATATATGAGAATGAAGAAAGTTCTAACAATAATATGGATAAGTCTTCTTGTCATGAAAATGATTATATACCTAGTGAAGAGGTATTGTACAAGGAAGAGGAAATGCATTATAGTGATGATTCTAATTTTTTAGATTTCCATACTAATCATTCTATTGTTGTAAGTTATTCATGTCATCCACATAATAATCATAGTCAAGAGGACAAGACTTGTGAGGAAGTATTTTTGAACCCTAATGAAATTTCAGCTCTATTAGTTTGTGATTTTGAAAGGTATGTAAGTGTTTCTAAGGATGCTCACATTTTCCCTTATAATATTTCTTCACTTAATGAAGTCATTTCCCTAAACTATGATGTGGAAAGAGATATAGAATTATATATCAAGTGTCTATGCACATGACAACTTTTTAGATGTGGGGAATGTTATTGAAGGGAAATTTCATACTAGTTCAATCTCTTCTCATGTTGGTGATGTTGCAATAAATTTTGATTTTTCATGTGATGAAAAGAAAAATAGTAGAGGTTGCTAATCTAAATTTGAGTTTATCTTTTATGTTGATGAATCTTGTAATGATGAGCTCAAAGTTTACTCTAACAATTTATTAGACAAGGACTATGTCTATGATCAACATTATTTATGTTAGCACTTTCAGGATAGTTTTTCAAGCTTGGTGACACAAGGTTACACAAGGTGAGTTGCAAACTTTTAACACATGAAACTTTTTGAATGAAGAAGAGTATGAGCACTTTGTGTCTCTAGTTGATAGCATGCTTGAGTCTTTTAATAATGGTAACTCTTAGCTTGATTTTGGAACTCAAGAGCGTGGTGATATGCATTTTCATAGTGAGCAAGATGAAGAGATGTTTCAAGTTTTTATATACACTATAAAATTGATTTTGTTTTATCTAATTTTCTAATGAAGAATTTTGATGTTTTTGGTGAAACAATTGAGAATGACACTTACAACTTACCTCAAGAGTGTGTAAATGAGAATCAAGTATATGATAGAGATAAGAAATTTTGTTGAGGTTTTGGTAGCCTAGGGCCATTGCTTGTACAATTAGAGTAGTTTTTCTTTCTTTCAATAAAGTTTTTCAAAAGAGATTTGTTGGAGTGGTCTACTTAACCCAAAAAATATAAATCATTTTCATGCCCATAAGGGACGTGCATCCCCAGATTGAGCTACTCTTGGCCTAATTTTTCACCTAGCCAAAAAATTTGAAATGCCTCATGAAAATTAGGAAGAGATTGTGTTCTTGCAGCTTAGGGTTTTTGAAAATTTATCTTTCCTCATGAAAAAGCCCTAGGAAATATGCATGCCCTATATTCTGATGATTTATTCATGAATTGGAATGAAATAATGAAATAGGGATACATCAAAAAACCTTGGTCATCTATTTATTTTTCTATATCTCTAATTCCTTTGATTATTTTATATTGTAAATCTTACATCTAACATGTTTAAAGTTGTGATCTTGTAAAGGGGAATTCAAATGGTCATTGTACCATTGTAAATGCTAATGATAACAACAAAGTCAAGGTAGAGAAGCTGCAGTAGTTGAAGATCATTTGATCAAAGCTTATATTCTAGCTTAAAGATTTTTAGTTGCAATGGTGTAAAGAGATACCACAACAGTTAGAATCCAAGCATTCACAACATCATAGAGATTTTAGATTAACATATGGACAAAACTAAAAATAAAAATAATCCTATCATCATATCATTATGGAGATAAATGTTAAATTAAAGACCTGACCAACAAGAGTGCAAAAGACAATCCAAGTAGTTAAGTTAAAGATTATCATCCCAATCTTACATGTTTCAAAAAATAGTTAAGATCTTGACTTTTTAGGTTGCAAAATGAGGTGATAGTTAATCAAAAAGGTTTATCACAACATCATACTAATAGAGAAAACCTTATATCTGGTGGTCATGAAGAAGTAACAAGGTAATTGTTCAGGCCATTGCTATTTTGCAATTAGAAAAAATATTAAGTTTTGAACTACAGTGAAGGTATGAAAAACTTAGTGTTAGATGGCCTTTGTCAAGTCATGAAAGCTAGTGCAAGGGGTTGTTCCATGTTTGCAAATGTGGTGTGTCTAAAGAGCAGAAAGTCTTTCTTGGTGGAAATGAATAGAACAAGTACCTCATGTTTTATATGTCATAAAGATTTATTTTTTCAAATTGTGAGTATTGGTTATTTGCAGAGGTAAAATGATAACAATATAAAATTTTATCCCATATTTCTTGTATAGAGGCACCTTTTGATTTTTAAAATACACAAGCACTCAATTCTATAGTGGGTTTAAGACACAAGCTCTTTTGGAGCACAAGCCTTGCATGTGGGGCCTACACTCACCTATCAACTACTACAAATGATGTCATGAAATAAATTTTGAGCACCCAAGCCATAGATAAAATATGATTACATCATTAGTAGACATGTGGAAGTCATGCATTTACTCATAGGGAAAAATACATGGTTAGTAGATTGAGGTGCAATAGGGTGATATTGTTTGAGTTAACTACATCATGATTTTAGGACATTAAATGCCAGGTTAGTGAAAAAAATTTTAAAGGTGGAAAAATAGGAAATCATGTGTTCATGGTAGTTAAATTATGCTTAGGGGTTTGAGATATGATGATGTGAAAAGAGTTAAGTTTGTAGCTAAGAAGTTGCAATCACATGGTCATAACACTTAACCTGTGATTAGGAAAATTAGTTGTGATGGCATGAAAAGGAGTTAATCACATGGTCACTTGGGTTAAAGTGTGGTCATGGTTTCTTGGCTCCTTTTTCATACATTTGCAATTGTATAATTACCACCTCCTAATACGGTTGAAGCAACTCCTAATATGGTTGAGTCTTTTAACAGGTCCTAGTCCTCTAGCAAGGACTGAGACATGCAAACTTATGTGAAAGATCTTTGATGTGAATTTTTATATAAGATTAGAAAAATATGTAGTACATTAATTAGTAGAAAAGAGGTTATTGTATCTATCTCATTTTGTTTAAGGCACTAAATTGTATAATTGCATGGTAGGGTAGTGGGCTCCTCTTGCATACATTAGTAATTGAATAATTTCCAACTCCTAATAGGGTTAAAGAAACTCCTAACATGGTTGAAGCTTTTAATAAGGCCTAGTCCTCTAACAAGGACTAAGACAATATATGTACTACATACACTCCTTATAGGGTCAATATCATTAACAATATTGTTTTGTTCAATGGATCATCTTGTGGCTACCATCCCCACTAGGGTTTTCCCTTGGTGAGGGTTTCCCTAGTTAACAAAATATGGTGTTACAAGTTCTCTTTGTGTATGGTTTCATTTACTCTTCAAAATTAAATTGTTTTACTTTCATATCAATGTTGTAAAGTAATTAATAATATATAGTTGTGGGAAAAAGTTTGTAGAATAATTATTCACCCTCCGCCCATCTATGTATTATCTATTTCTATCAATGAGTATATAAGGAATGAGACTAAAGTTGGTAAAGGATTAAAAAAATTAGAACATATTGAAGTGGAGATGAGTGTTGGAGAATTTATGGAAAAATTCAAAAATTTAAAACAACTATGTATTCATCATATTCTCTTACAATTGGAAAGCTCAAGAATCTCAAACACTTAGAGATAACTTTCCACTTGGATCTGTTTTATTAGATTTTTACTTTGCAAAAAACTATTATTTCATTCATCAAAAGGCTACTCAATTAGACTAATATTTTTTAGATTAGGTAACTACTATGGTACAAGTTTTTATCATCATGCATAGTTAGATTAGGATGGTATTCAAAGCACAGATGAAGTATGAGTCATCAAGAAAGACTATTACTTCTACATAAGTGATGGTAAAGAACATGATATTCATTATGTAAAACATTATTTAGAGAATATTTTATCATTTATCCAAGAAAGAGGAATAAGTATCAATAAACATTAATTTTGGTTATATGGGCATACTATACAATTTAAATCATCTAGACCATTTTATGCACTTTGTTGATATCACTGTAATGAAAAGATGTTGTGCATATAAGGAGTTTCTTTGAAAGTGGACATGGCAAAGGTGAAAATGATGGTTTTGGAGCTTGCATCAAACATGTTATAAAAAATTTGTTAGAAATTCTTTAGAATAATTGAGAGGAGGGAGCGAGGGGGTGAATCAATTATTCACGGTCCAAAGGCCATAATAAAACCTTTTTTATTTTACTAAGTATAGTGAGCCCATTAAACTATCCATGCATTGAAGGTAAACATTCATCTTAGCAAGTTACTAAAAAATCAACATGTAGGAATAAGACATGAAAGATCAACACATAACATAATGATTTACATGGAAACTAATTTTGGAAAAAACCACCAATAACATGCTACTCAATTCTCACTCTTCTGAAGTGATGCCCTATGAAAGGCCTACCTTGTTAAAGGCTACAAAACACTATTAAATGTGACCTGGTTAAAGGATTTCAACTACCCTATTAGAAGTGGGCCTAGTTAAAGGACTTTAGAACATTCACTTATACAATTGCTAGAGAATAACAATAAGGGCTTTTCACCTGATACAACTCACAACATAACTTTTAGATTTTAGATCTTAGTTTAGCTCACAAATTTTCTTGGCCTTTAATCTTTGCAACTCTAACAACTTATCCTCCTTTCAAGCTTTGTCTCCTTGAGTCTCCATGCTCGATGTGCCAATACAATCACCTATGTGGTCACCTATCAAAGTAGAGTCTCTGTACTCTACTCCTCCCTCTTGATGCCTTCTCCTTAACACCACACAATTTCTCCAACCAAATTCACTTACTTCTTAATCTATAACTCATTAAATAAAAGTCTAGAATACTTTTCCTGCTCTAATCTTTCCGCTCTTAATTTTTGTTCGAATGGATTAGGTAAGATTTGATGAATCTACCCTTAATCTTGTTTCTTCTATAAACATCATGAAGAATCCTCCTATATTCACCCAAAAATGGTTAACCTAAAATTTTGTGCCACCATCTCATCATCCTTATTCTCCATCTAGTTCACAAACTTCAAGGTAACAAACTTGTCAGCTTAGATTTGGCAAATCTTTGACTTTACAAATAGTGTAGTAGCTTAGCACTATTAATTTTTTTATGCTTGACACATACTATGTTACTCGACATCAACTATGTTTTACTGATGCTCAACACTTGTTGTGGATTCACTTGGAATTAACTAAATTTTACTAATGCTTTGCACCTATTATTACTTGGCACTTGAACTTGCTTAGCTCTTTTTGTTTCACTCGGCACACACTAGATTGCTCAGCACCCACTAATGAACTTAGTAAAGCTTTATAGATATCCTTGTTACAACTTATTCTTCTAAAGTTTCTAAGTGTAGCCAACCTCTATATCTTCAAGTGTATTATCAATACATCATTTTATCATTGTCTTAACTGATCCTTGTACTTCATTACAAAACTATAACTCAACCTTATGTGCTTTTGTTACATCTTATTGATTAAATCCTCTTCATCAATCAACTAAGTGATAGTAATTGGATCTTATTAGCAATTGTCATTCCAAAAAATAATAGGTTTGACATTAGTGATAAAAAAATAATTGAAAACATTCTTTATCAATAATCTCCCTCTTTACAACAATCTCCCTTCTTGAATAGTGATCTTTTCAATCAGATTTCAACAATTTCCCTCTTTGGCATTGATGGAAAATCAAACTGATCAACCAAGTTATCAAAATGCTAACTAGGTTAATAACAGTAAGTCAAATGCCAAAATAAAAACTTTCTATCCAAAGTTGTTCATTCTATTAGCAACTTTGAATTTCCTATAAGTAACTCCCTTTTTCAAAGTAATGGCTAGATATCTTTTTTGCTAATACACTATCTTCTCCTTTTTTTTGTCTTGCTCCCTTTCTAATTTGTTATCTTGAATGATTCCTTTACTTCTACTTCTACCTCTTAAGTACTATTTCCTTTCTCTTTCCTTTTTGCTATTTTTTTGCTATTTCTCCTCTACATGTTTGATCAGTTTCAATTATTTCTCCCTCTTTGAAAACAATGCCAAAGACATACTATTTCAGCATCTTGTCATGCAAATGTAGCATTGTAGGAACTCCAATTTCTCCCTCTATCACCTCGCTTGTGCTTGATTTAGATTTTTAATACTTTAATTACTTTAGGGAAAAACCTAAAGTAAGTATCCTCTGCATCAATTTATATCATTTCAGCAATCAACTCATTTGATGCATAGAAATCTTCCTATTACTCAAGAAATCTTGGATAGGGGTATTACCCCTAACTTACCTCTAAGATATTCAAATGAATCTTTAAGTAATGCTTTGTGAAGATGTTAGAAATTTTTTGCAATGTGCTTTTTTTTGGCATGCATCATAGGATTATTTGATATGTTGATAGCACTTGTATTATCACAATAGAGTATCACAGGTACCCTTCCTTCATATCTTTCAACAAGTGTTTCATCCATACAATATTGGTGTAGTTGATAGCAATAGCAACATACTTAGCTTCAGTTGCGGACTCTAAGGTACAACTTTTCTTTTTGCTAGTCCAAGTGACTAATATTTTACCTAAGAAGAGTGCTCCTCCATTAGTGCTTTTTCTGTCATCTATATTACTTCCCCAATCTGTATCAGTGTAGGCTTTCAAATCAAACTTTTCAGTCCTCTTGTAGTATAAGACAAAGTTATCTATTCTTTTTACTACTATAAGATGATTTTCTCTTGGATTTGTAGAAAATCTTGCCACTATTCCAATAGATAATGCAATGTTTGGTCTATTGTGTACAACATACTATAGCTTTCCAATTATTAATTTGTACATTGTCTGATTTACTTTAGTTGACTCATTATTCTTGGATAAATTATGTCCTATTACCATTGGTGTATTGACTAGTTTTGAATCCTCTAAGACAAATGTCTTGAGTATCTCCTTGATGTATTTTTATTGAGTCAAAAATATGCCATGTTTTAGTTGATGTACTTGTAATTCAACAAAGAATCTAATTTCTCCAAACATTGACATCTCAAACTCATGTTTCATATGATCAGCAAAATCTTTACATAGTGCATCTTTTCCTCCAAATATTATATCATCAACAAAGATTTTAGATATCAAAATGTCTTTACCTTTTTCTATGTTGATATACAGGTTGTTGTTCTCATCTATTCTCTCAAATCCTATTTTCACTAGATATTTGTGAACTCTCTCATACGATGCTCTAGGTGCTTGTTTTAAACCATAGAGTGCTTTATGAAGTTTGCAAACCATATCCTTGTTGTTATCATCAACAAATCCCTCTAGTTGTTCTATGTAGACTTTCTCTTCTAGTATACCATTTAGAAAAGAAGACTTTATATCAATTTGATAGACCTTAAAACCTTTGTAGGAAACATATGCAAGTAGAGTTCTCACTCCCATCCTTACAATAGGGGAAAATGTCTCTCCATAGGCTAGTCCTTCTTCTTGGGCATAACCTTTATAGACTAATTTGGCGTTATTTCTTGTGATCTCACCATTTTCATCTAGCTTATTCCTTAATACCCACTTGGTACCAATCACATTCTTATTAGCTAGTCTTGGAACTAAAGTCCAAGTCTTGTTTTTCTCTATCTACTCAATCTCTTGTTCCATAGATTTATGCCAATCACCATCTTGTAGTGCATCTTTCACTATTTTGGGTTCAATCTTATTTAGCAGACATGATTCATTTCTTAGTCTATTCCTTGTCATTGGTCTAGCTTCCTTGTTACCAATGATTTTTTTCTACAAGGTGATGTCTTCTCACATACTTGGATAGCCTTGGTTCTATTCTTGTCTCCATGTTAGGTCTTTCAGCTTCAAAGTCATTGTGCACATCTCTTTTAGGTATTTCATCATCTCTTTCATGTGTGCTAATTTTAGAATAAAAATGTGCATTATCTTCATTTTATAGCTTTACTTTTGAATATAGCTTGATATTTACTTGTTGTGACTTGGCTGATACTAAATTTTGTTGTTGATTCCCATCTTGACTGGCAACTTGTTCTTTGGCAGGCATGCTTTCATAGAAGTACACAAAGGATCTATACTCTTCTAATTTTTAGATGGATTCATCATCTTGAACTTCTACATGCTCATCAAAATTTACATTTCCACTCTCCAAATATTTTTTAGTGTTAGTATTCAAACACTTATATGCTTTACTTTTAGTGGAGTATCCAAGGAATATGCCTTGATCACTCTTTGCATCAAATTTTTCATTTTTAGAATCATTAAGAATATAACACTTACAATCAAACACTTTGAAATGTTTTACATTGGGTGAGTGACCATATCATAATTCAGAAGGTGTTGCATTTGTACCTTTCTTGATTTGTACATGATTCAAGGTGTAGACAACTATACTTACAACTTCTCTCCAATAATTTAGAGCAACATTCTTCTCCATCATTAATTTTCTAGCATAGTCTATTATTGATCTATTCCTCCTTTTTACAATGCCATTATGTGGAGGAGTTCTAGGTGTTGATATTTGTCTTTTAATTCCTTTGTCATTACAAAATGTCTCAAACTATTTTGATATGAACTCTCCTCCTCTATCTGATCTTGGACACTTTAGACTCTTTCCTGTTTCTTTCTCAACCCTGGAAAAATACCACTTAAACATTTGAAATGCATTAGATTTTTACTTTAAGAACATGATAATCATCATCCTAGAGTAATCATCCACAAACAACATTATATATCTATCTCCTTTGTAGCTTTGCACTTCTATTGGGCCTCATAAATCTGTATGGACTAGCTCCAGTACTTCTTTGGTAGTGTAAGTTTTTCTTTTGAAACTTGACTTGGTCATCTTTCCTAGCTGATACAATTTGTACATTGTATTGGCAGGCTTCTTTAGTTTAGGTAAACCTCTGACTTTCTTCATTTTGATAATGCTAATCAGATTATCAAAGTTGACATGACATAGCCTTTTATGCCATGGCCACACATCATCAAATATGACAATAAGATAGGTTGGATCTTCCAAATCTAGGTAAAATAGACTACTCTTAGTTTGGTCTCCTTTAACTATCAGATTTCTATTAGTGTCATAGATTTTGGCAATTTTGTTTCCAAATTCTACTTTGCATCCTACATTGCCTAACTCTGACACACTTAGCAGATTATAGTTCAATTCTTCAACATAGTATGCATTATCATGCATGAAATTTTCTGTCTAAGATTAATGGAACCTTTTCCTTTGATTAGACATGGAGCATCATTTCCAAATCTAACACTATTTCCATCATATTGAGTAAAGGTAAAACACTTGCTTTTGTCTCCTGTCATGTGATGTGAGCATCCACTATCTATGATCCATCTGTCATTCTTGTTTACATAGGTTAATAGTGTTGTTGCCTCATCCTTCATGGCTACATAGACTACCTCATCATCATTTTCATTAGAATCCTCTTCTTCAACAATATAGCACTTTTTTCTTTTGTCTTTGTAATATTTTCTATCATCTTCTGTTATGTTCTTGTTCTTGTTGCCTTCTCTGTAGTTCTTTTTCTGTGTGCATCTTGTAGCAATATTTCCTACTTCATTACAATTAAACAAATGATAGGAAACTTACCTTTTAATTTACCTTTACCTCTATGAAATCTTCTTTCTAATAATGCTTCCAATTGTTCCACATCTTGTTAATCTATGTTGCTTTCACTAGATGCATATTTTGTCTTTCTCTTATTCTTCTTTGGTTTCACCTCTTCAGTGTCATTCAACAATAGCTTGGCCTTGAAAGAAGATTCAAGATTCTCTGGTCTGTAGTTATCAAAGTTGGATAACTCAAATGTTGGGAGTCTTCCCACTATATCTTCAAGAGTTAGCTTGTTTACTAGTACACATCTTAACTCTTGGATGGTTGATACTCTAATAGCATTTATGGGGAGCAAGGTTATTAAGAATTTTCTATTGATAGTGTCATCATCTCAATGGCCACTCAAACTTCTTATTGCACTTACTACTTCCTTTATTCTAGAGGCATATTGAGCAATGTTCTCACCTTCCTCCATTCTCATGTCATCAAACTTTCCTCTGAGGATTTCTCTTTTTTCTCTTTAGACATTCAAATCTTCTCCATAAATATCTATCAAGGCTTTCCACATCTTGAATGTAGAGTCACATCCCTTAATGTCATCAAATTCAACATAGTTGACGACAAAGGCATTCTCTAGCATTACTTGATTATGCTCCTTCTTTTTCTTCATATCTTCTACAATGGGGACACTAGCTAGATCAACATGTTCCACTTCAATTGAGGTTTGTGCATGATTTCCTATTGATCCAAGATGCAACTTCATTAAACTTTTCCATGCAATGAAGTTATCTCTATTGAGCTTGGGAACTTCTCTCCTAGATATCTTGATCTTTTTTGCTTCTACTACCTTTAAACTAAATTAGAAAAAGGCCCTAATACTAGGTTTTAGAAATGCCTTAGAATAATTGAGAGTTTAGGGGGGTGAATCAGTTATTCAAGGTCCAAGTGTTGTAATAAAACTTTTATTTTTACCAAGTATAGTGAGCCCATTAAACTATCATGCATCCAAGCTAAACATTCATCTTAACAAGTTACTAAAAAATTAACATGTAGGAATAAGAAATGAAATATCAATACATAACATAGTGAATTATGTGGAAACCTAATTTGGAAAAAACCACCAATAACATGCTACTCAATTCTCATTCTTCTGAAGTGATGCCCTGTGAAAGGCTTGTCCAGTTAAAGGCTACACCACACTATTAAATGTTACTTGGTTAAAGGATTTGAACCACCTTGTTAGAAGTGGGTCTGGTTAAAGGACTTTGGAACATTCACTTGGAATGTCACCTTGTTAAAATATTTACAAATGGTTGTTAAACCAACCTAAGTCCATAGGATTTTACCCTAACTAATACTATTGGTAGAGAGCAACAATAAGGACTTTTGATCTAATATAACTCACAACATAACTTGCATATTTCAAATATTACTTTATCTCCCAAATTTTCTTGGCCTTTAGTCTTTGTAGCTTTGATAGCTTGTCCTCCTTTCAATCTTTCTCTCCTTGAGTCTCCATGCTCGATGTGCCAATGCAATCACCTCTATGGTCACCTGTCAAAGTAGAGTCTCAATACTTTGTTTCTCCCTCTCGATGCCTTCTCCTTGACACCACACGCTTTCCCTAACCAACATCACTTTCTTCTTGAAACATAACTCCTTAAATAGAAGTCTAGAATACTTTTTCCACTCTAATATTTTTGCTCTTAATTTTGGTTTGAATGGATTAGGTAAGATTTCATGAATCTACCCTTAATATTGTTTCTTCTAGAAACATCATGAAGAATCCTCCTGTATTCGTTCAAAAATATTTAACCTAAAATTTTGTGCCACCAGCTCATCATTCTTATCCTCCATCTAGTTCACACACTTCAAGGTAACAAACTTGTCAGCTCAGATCTAGCAAATCTTTGACTTTACAAATAATGCAGTAGCTAGACACTATTGATTTTCTAATTCTCAGCACATACTATGTTACTCAACATCAACTATGTTTTATTGATGCTCGACACCTATTGTGGATTCACTTAGCATCAACTAAATTTTACTGATGCTCGACACCTATTACTTGCTTGGCACCTAAACTTGCTCAGCTCTTTCTATTTCACTCAGCACACACTAGATTTTTCATTTGCTCGGCACTTACTAATAATCTTCTTGGCATGAACTAGCTTGTTTGGCACCCACTAATGAACTTAGTCAAGCTTTGAAAATAGCCTTGTTACAACTTATTCTTCTTAAGTTTCTAAGTATATCCAACCTTTGTATCTTCAAGTGTATTATCAATACATCATTTTATCATTGTCTTAACTAATCCTTTTACTTTATTACAAAACCATAACTGAACCTTTCCCTTAGGCGTTTTTGTTGCATCTTATTGATTAAATCCTCTTCGTCAATCAACTAAGTGATAGTACTTGGATCTTATAATCAATTGTCATTCCAAAAAATAGCATGTCTGACATCAGTGATAAAATAATGATTGAAAACATTCTTTATAAACAATCTCCCTCTACGCAATAATCTCCCTTGTTGAATAGTGATCTTTTCAATCAGATTTCAACAAAAGTATCAAATAAATTATAAGGAAGTTCATATAAATAATGCACATGATGTTTTTTAATGGTGCAAGACACATTTTGCATTAAACAAGGTTGGTGCATCATCAAGAATGAGTCAAGCAGTACCATATAGAGTATTTTTTAAGATATTAGATAAATGTATGCATGTGTATATTTTTTGTTTATCTAATTTAAGTTTTACAAGTTGTACATCAATATATATTATTGTCTCTAATTTTTTTGAATATATATAATATGTGCCTTTAGATATGGAATGAAAAACTATGCATGGTTGCAAGAGGATGGAAAAAACATGATCTTTACCTTCTTTTATGAGTATCAATCATTGCAATTCTACATTGTACTAATTCATGTTTTTGTTGTTATTGCGTTGTTGAGAATTATAACATTTGAATACATCAATCACAATCCTAGATATGTAGGTCTATGAAATTTGGAGCCACTTTTTGTTACTAATACAATTAACGCAGATTAAGATAAAAAATTTGATGGTATTCATTTGATTTCTACTCAATATAATCATATATCTAGAATAGATCGAATCGGTTACTATTGGTTAGTCTAGAAATGTAGAAGCACAGAGTTACTATTTATTGTGTTGCACAAAAAAAAGGAAGAAGTTAAGTGAATGTGAAGAAAGTGATAGAATGTTATTCCCAATTGTTGGAAATGAGAATAGAGTAACTGAGAGGGGGAGGGGGTGAATCAGTTATTCCAAAAACTTTCCACAGTCCCTAAGATGTCTAAATATACCCTTGATCTGATTAATAAAATGGTAAAACTTGATAATGTAGCAAATGATAAATATTAAGAACTAATATGTTATCATGCACAAAGTAATTCAGTAATTAAGAACACATGAGACACCAGTTTTAACTTGGAAACCCAATATGGGAAAACCACCAATGTAACTTTTTCACTCTTCTAAAGTGAGCCCTGTTAGGAGCCAACCCTATTAAAGGTTACAAAAACACACTGTTAGGTGTGACCCTGTTAAAGGATTTAATCACCCTGTTAGGAGTGGCCTTGCTAGAGGTCTTTAGAACAATTCAACTGAACTGTCACCTTGTTAGAGGATTTGTTGAATGGCTGTTAAACCAACTCTGTTAAGAGATTTTGAATACACTATTACAATGGTTAGAAAGCAACAATGAAATGACCTGATATAATGTGCAACTTATCTTTATTGATTGTAGATCTTTGTTATGCTTGACTGGATCCTTACTGATCAAATACAACTTTGCAGCTCCTTCAACACATCTGATCCTTCATCAAACTTTTCTCAACATTCGTCTCTTCATACTATAATTCGCATTCATAACTTCTCTTTCACAATTACACACTTTAATCCATAACTTGAATGACCATATATACCTTTTAGATTATCTAAGTCAGCTTGAATTACTGACTATTCAAACAATCACAACATTCGGCTAGGAGTAATTAATTTGCACATCCTAATACTGGCCGACCTTGCACGTAAAACTTTGTTGAGAAAATAATTCTTGTGTTAACCGACTAAGCTCGGTGTATACAGTGAACTTTGTGACAATCCTTCAGTCGCTGGGAGAACTCGATAAGTACTGAGTTTCCTGAGATAACTGAGTAAACTCGGTGGAAACTACCCTTTGGAGACCGAGTGAAGCTCGGTTAACACTGACTTCTTCATGATTCATTTGATGACCGAGTGAGCTCGGTGGAAACTAACCTTTGGAGATCAAGTGAATCTCGGTTAACACTGACTTTTCATAATTCATTTGATGACCAAGTGAGCTCGGTGGAAATTAATCTTTGGAGACCGAGTGAATCTCGGTTAACACTGGCTTTTCACATTTCCTTTGTTGACCGAGTTATCTCAGTTAACACTTTCTTCCATATTTCCTTTGATGATCGAGTGAGCTCAGTTGGCACTGTAAATTGCATTGCAGATTGTCTGAGTTTGGTGAACTTGAGACTAATGACTGATATGACATTTGCGTGACATCAAGGACAACATTATCCAACACCAACAAGTAATTTTCATTGGATATGTATACATGACATGTTTATTATTAAATGTTGAATTTATTTATTACATGTGGACATTAATTTACCTATTAAAAGCATGGTGTGCAAGTTTAGTTATTTTGGACGGAACATGCCTCACCAAAATAGATTAGTAAAACATGGAATTCACTTTTTTGATTACCCACCTAGCAATAACTACTTGAATATAGTCACCATGTAATTTCTACCTCCATATCTCTACATCCAATTAAACATAAAAGTGGACATTGCAAGAAGAGATTCGCTATTGAGGACCATAATAGAATATCAAATGTTCTCCATGAGAATGTGGAACCACTTGGAACTACTTGAGATATTTCATATTTGTAGCACTTTCTCAGATATTTCATATTTCTAGGACTTAGATAGTTTATCATGTATTTTAATGTTAAATAATGTGTACATCCAATCATAGTTTATCATGTATTTTAATGTTAAATAATGTGTACATCCAATCATAAACTATCAACATACATATTTCACATGTCTAATCATAAATTGAACCAATCATGTACATCTAACTATAAACTAAATACATATATATCACATGGACCATAAAATAGAAAAATATATCACATCTCTAATCATAAATTGAACCAATCATGTACATATAACCATAAACTAAATACATATATCACATGGAGCATAAACTAGAAACATATATCACGTCTAATCATAAATTAAACCAATAATTTACATCTAAAAATAAACTAGATACATATATCTCATTGACCATAAAATAGAGATATATATCACATGTCTAATCACAAATTAAACAAATCATGTCTCTAATAATAAGTGAATCATAAATGTATATGTCTTGACAAGATCAATGAGATAGTAAACATTTGCCTGTGTCCTAAATTAGAGAGTCATCTATGTACATATGAACAATGCGACCCTCTAATCGATAGTCATGAGGATCATGTGTATGTGGAGTATCAAAAGATCCTACAAGTTAAAATACAATAATTTGTTAGAGATATATATGTATATATACATGGGAAATAGTTTAAAATATCCATACAAATTTAAATACATTGGTATAAGTGCATGCTTCTAGTGTTGAATTAATTTAAATTTTTATTTAAAAATCACAAGACCACTAGTGGGTGTCACATCCATCATAATTGTTCCCCCATGAGTAGTAGGTGTCGCATTGATAACATCTATCTTCCCACTATGATCAAAGCTCACACTAGTAGAAGCTTGCTTTACTACCTATGCCTACAAAAATATAATTCATTTGGAAATATGAGTACACAAACATATACTTGTAAATAGAAATTTTTTATTATAATAATGCTATTAAAAAGAGATATCTAGGTCTGAGGAGAAAGAGAGTCATCCATGACACATACTAAGCTATCATCAATATAAAATCCATCTCTAATAGTCTCGATCCTCTATAATGGTGAGGAGTGCAATGGAGTAATAAGTTGTGTTGGAAGTGGTGTAGAGCTATATACTGAAATAGCATGTCCATGTAAGATCCTATCTTAGAGGCAATGTGAATTTTACTCAAATATTTGAACTATTGATGAAGCACCTCAAGTCCATTATTAGAAATCAAAACCCCTTGACTAAGTCCCAAGGTCCCATTAGGTGGAGCTATTATAGACTATTGCACATCTAAGTCTCAACCTAAGTGTTGAGCCCTAGACTAGTGAGTGCTAGAGTGTTGTGTAGAGTGCTCAATACCAAAGTTGTATGTTGAATATTGTGTTCTCTAGTGTACATGACCTATTAGCATGCCATGGGTCACTCAAAATATAGGTCTTTGTGAAACTATCTCTAAAACACTATGCAAAGTTATCACCTATGTATTTGTGATGTAAAAATATGCCTGAAAAAGATCATGTAGAAGATACAAGGTCATCTCCATATTTATGTGCTCTTGAGTGAGGCCATGTATATCTTCTGGGGTAGGAATGCGTATAACTCTATAGATCTCATCAATGGGCATTGTAGTGCTTGATGATGCCTTTGAAGATGATTTGCGCTGACTAGGTCTACTGAAAAGATATCTACCAAGAGTATTAGATGTAATGTGTCCTATCTGATAAGCTACTTCCCTCTTTGAAGAAATAAAAAATCTATCTATATTAGTAGCCATCATTGGAGTCACTACTTAGGTCCTAGATCCCACTTGTCATGTCCCCTTTTCAAATAATTAAAAATAATAATTTTTGCTAAGGCAGGCAAGCCCAAAAAGGTGAAGTTTCGGAAAAAAGGGCTAATCTTTGGAAACTGATGGACTACTAAATGAAAATTATTATTAAAATATGTTTTATTAAACCCTCTTGGACATGAGTTAGGGTTATGCCCTCTTTTAAGGGGTTTGGAGGCATTTTGGGCTCATTCCAGAACTTGATTTTTTCTCATTGCTTTGTTGTTCTTCAGAGGCTACCAAACCTGTGGAGAAGGAGAGCCAAGGATGGGATTTTTTAGGTTTCTAGGAAGGCTAAGGATAGTATTTTAAAGCTATTCCATGTGCAAGCTCATGTAGAGTTTTCCCTTGTGCTGAACAGTGCAGATTTGTGGGTTTTTGGGTGTGTTTTTTTGTAAGGGTTTGGTGTTTTCGGTTGAGTATTTCATATAAGTTTGGGTTTCTGCTGTATATCAGAAATTAAGATGTTAAAATAGATATGAATTTATGTATTTGGTCATGATTATACTTCTATGATAGATTATTAGTATTTTTGTGGTGTTTTCGGCTATTTTGTGTTGTTTTCGGGAGCCCGATGAGCATTCCGGTTGAGTATCTCATATCAGTTTGGGTTTCTGATATATATCAGATATTTAGATATTAAAATAGAGCTTAATATATTTATTTTTTCATGATTATACTTTTGTGATAGATTATTAGTGTTTCTGTGGTGTTTCCGGCTATTTTGTGTTGTTTTCGAGAGCTCGATGAGCATTGTTTTTGTCCTCCATTTGGGAGCTGTTGTGTTAATGTTATACAGATCTTGAAATGTCATTTTGTAAGCTGTTATGCTACTAAAATTTCTATAAAAATTTCCACTTTCAGATTTATTAATACTATGTGAAGCTGTGAAGTTTTTGGCACTATTTCTGGCATACCCGATTTGGAGTTTGTTGAGAAATTGGTGGATCTTTGAAATATTGGTTGTTTGATTTTAAAAATATGATTAGAGGATTGAATAATCATTTAAAATCAGAAAAAGGGAGATTTCATTGGTATCAAAGCTATGATCTTGCCAGCCTGAGGGTTTGTAGAAATTTGCATGCGACTAAGTGAAAGAGAAAAGAGATATTTGCAACGAGAAAAGAATAAAGAAATTTTGATCAAACCTCCAATTGAAAGTAAAAGTACAAAATCCAAGGAAGGAAAAAGTATGGCTGATCCAGATGAGATGGAAAAGAAATTCTTCCAAGACATCCAAAATACTCAGAAGCAAACAATGGATAGTTTGGCAGAAACTAGAGAGGCTTTGCGAATATTGACAAAAAAATTGCAAGGAGTTGCATCTATTAATGAGAAAGGGAGCACTTCAGAGGAGCCAAGAAATCTGAAACCCACACCCTCTAAATAAAAAAAAACTATTTTTCTACATGCAGATGAGCCACCAGTGCCAAATCTAGCCCTTAATCCCATGGAAGAGGTTATAGGTAACTTGGTTGCATTAAGAGCTACTTACAATGGTTTAGATGATGATTTTCATAGTTTGGTTCCTTTTAGAGAATATGTGGATATGATGAACACTTTGATGCCCAAGAAAGAGTACAAGAGGGAGCTCAACATAAGTGGAAGAGAACTCAAAAATAAAATAAGCAAATTTATAGCACCTACTTTTGATGAAACAAATAAAATTTCAGCTAGAGCATGGCTACAAAAATTACAGACCTTCTTCACACTTAACCCCATGAAGAAGAGTGATGTTTTTCAATTCGCAAGTCTACACTTGGAAGATGTAGCCTATGATTTGTGTTATCATGGAATGACTACTCAAGGTCATGATCAAGTAACTACATTTGATGATTTCAGTCAAAGAGTGATAGATAGATTTGACCTCAAGGATGATGAAGAGTATTTTAAAGAATTGTCAAAGTTGAAGCAAACCAAATCAGTTAATGAGTATATAGAAGAGTTTCAAAAGTGGCTATTATGGTACCTGATATGAGTGAAAAGAGGATTTTTTATCTTTTTCTTGATGGTTTGGAAGATTCTGTTAAGGGTTTGGTTAAGGCTTTCTCACCCTCAACCTTATAGGAAGCTATCAAAAGAAGCTTACAACTTGAAACTTGCGTGCTTGTGAGACCAGTCACAAATAAAAAACCCCCAAACCTTTGGTAACATAAGGAGAATTTTTAGAAAAAGACTTTTCCAACACTACCACCAAAAGATGTGATAAATGTGGCAAAAAAGAAGGTAGTTGAAGAGACTAGGAGTGAATTACGAAGGAAAAAGCTTTGTTTCACTTGTAAAGAACCATGGGTTCTAGGACACAGATCTTTGAGGAAAGGTCAAGTGCACTATATTGAAGTTTCTTTAGATGAGCATGAGGAATTTCATGACCCTAAGGAGGAGGTAGAAGAATACAAAGAAAAAGAAATCAGCAAGTATGGCACTTTAGCAGTATTATCAGGAGTCCCAAGATACCATCCCTTTCGAATTCGAGTGGTACTAGCAAGGAAAAGGTTGATAGTTCTTCTTGATAGTGGGGTAACTCACAATTTTATTGATGAAGGATTTGTCATGAAAAGAGGGCTTAAAGCAGAAGATTTTGAGGGATTCAATGTTATTGTAGCTGATGGATTCACTATGCCTTGCACACGGGTGGTGAAACAACTCAAGATGACCTTAGGAGATTATGATTTATGTGATGAATTCTATGTTGTTGGCATTGGGGAGATAGATCTTGTATTGGGTGTTCAATGGTTGCACTCTATTGGAGGCTATTACATGAACCATCAGACTATGGAGTTTAAATTTTATTCCAATGGGAAAGAAGTCTTATTGAGAGGCTTATCAAATGGAGCACCTAAGGCGGTCTCTGAAAAGAGGATGGAGAGGACTTTTTGAAGAGGACAAGTAGCATGGGCAGTAGGAGTCACAATCCATCCAACAAGATCTCCAAAGAATCAAGATAATTTCCATTTTTAAATTCAAAATATTCTTGATAATAATGGTATAGTTTTCAATGAATTGCCTCTAGGATTACCACCAGAGAAAGGTTACTCCATCTATGATAAGGAAATGTTGGCAATCATGCATGCACTTGATAAGTTTAGACAATATTTGGTATGTGGGAGATTCATTGTAAAGACAGATCATAATAGTCTCAGGCTCTTCTTGAACCAAAGGGATTTGAATGATCATCAACAAAAATGGGTAAGCAAATTGCAAGCTTATGATTTTGATATTGAATACATGAAAGGAAAGGATAATGTGGTTGTTGATGCTCTCTCAAGAAAGCCCACTCTGTGTTTTGTAACATCTATCTCTGCTGATTGGAAAGTCTCCATAATTTTAGAGTATGCTAAAGATTCCTTTGTCACCAAGATTTTGGATAAGTTAGTGGATGATAATAGGTACAAGGTTGCTGATGAATTGATTTATGACAAGAACAGGATCTTCTTAGTGCTAGGATCAAAAACTAAGGAGAGGATATTGAGGGCCTTTCATGACTTGGCTGGTCATCAGGAATACTTCAAGACATATAGGCAAATTTGAGAATGGTTTTCATGGAAGGGTATGAAGGAGGATGTCCTTAAACACATTAAGGAATGTATGGTATGCCAACAAAGCAAGAGTGAGCAAAATTTTCCTACAAGGTTGTTGCAACCACTTCCTATTCGTAAATAAAAATGTAAAAGTATTTCCATGGACTTCATCATTGGTCTACCCAAGGTTCAAGGTAAGGATTGCATATATGTGGTGGTAGATAGACTAACTAAGTATGCACATTTCTTTCCTATCACATCTGATTTCAAGGCATCACAAGTGGCCAAATTGTTCTTCAAGGAAATTTTTAGATTACATGGCTTGCCTAAAAACATTGTCAGTGACCAAGATAGTAGATTCCTCAGCTCTTTTTGGAAGGATCTCTTTCATTTGGCAAGAACTGAACTCACTCCTAGTACTAGCTATCACCCTCAAAAAAATGGACAAATAGAGATAGTTAATAAATGGATAGAGGGATATTTGAGGAACTATGTTTCAAATCAACAACATGCTTGGGTGAAATGGTTGCACCTAGGAGAGTATTGTTACAATACATCTTATTACATGTCTATTGATATGCCTCCTTTTTGTGCTCTTTATGGTTATGATGCCCTTTCCTTTGTTGATCTAGTACTTTCTGATAGTAGAGTGCCTGCAGCAAGTGATTTCATCAAGAAAAGACAAGACATAATAAGGTCCCTCAAGGATAATCTACAACATGCACAGAACCAACAGAAGTTGTATGTTTATAGGAAAAGGATCGAAAGATCTTTTGAGGTGGGAGATTTGGTATTTTTCACATTGTAGCCATATAAGCAAAGCACCTTGAAGAGGAGTGGGGCAAAGAAACTCAAGCCAAGGTTCTATGGGCCTTATAAGATCACCAAGAAGGTAGGAAAGGTAGCTTATGAATTGGAGCTCCCACCAAATAGAAAAATACATAATTTTTTTTGTGTATCTTGCCTAAAGAAGGTTCTAGGCTAGAAAACCATAGTATCTATAGAATTACCACCTCTTGATGATGAAGGGAATTTAGTTTTGATACCACAAGAGATTTTGGATACAAGAGAGAAAAGATTAAGAAATAGGAGCATCATAGAGCATTTGGTCAAATGGAAAGGATTACCACTGGAGGATGCAACTTGGGAAGGAGCACATATTCTTGAACATTCCAACATTCATTTCTTGAGGACAAGCAATATTTGGGAGGGGAGGACTTGTCATGTCCCCTTTTCAAATAATTAAAAATAATAATTTTTGCTAAGGCATGTAGGCCCAAAAAGGTGAAGTTTTGGCAAAAGGGGCTAATATTTGGAAATTGATGGACTAATAAATGAAAATTATTATTAAAATATGTTTTATTAACCCCTCTTGGACATGAGTTAGGGTTATGCCCTCTTTTAAGGGGTTTGGAGGCATTTTGGGCTTATTCCAGAGCTTGATTTTTGCTCATTGCTTTGTTGTTCTTTAGAGGCTGCCAAACCTGTGGAGCAAGAGACCCAAGGATGGGAGTTTTCAGGTTTCTAGGAAGGCCAAGGATGGGAGTTTAAATCCATTCCATGTGCAAGCTCATGCAGAGTTTGCCCTTGTGCTGAACAGTGCAGATTTGTGAGTATTTGGGTGTGTTTTTTGTAAGAGTTTGGTGTTTTCGGTTGAGTATTTCATATCAGTTTGGGTTGATACTATATATTAGACATTAATATTTTAAAATAGAGCTTAATTTTTGTATTTTTTCATTATTATACTTCTATGATAGATTATTAGTGTTTTTGTGGTGTTTCCGGCTATTTTGTGTTATTTTCGGGAGCTCGATGACTATTCCGGTTGAGTATTTCATATCAATTTTGGTTGCTGCTGTATATCATAAATTTAGATGTTAAAATAGAGCTAAATATATTATTTGGTCATGATTATACTTTTGTGATAGATTATTAGTGTTCCTGTGGTGTTTCCAGCTATTTTGTGTTGTTTTCAGGAGCCCAATGAGCATTGTTTTTGTCCTCCATTTGGGAGCTGTTGTCTTAATGTTATATAGATCTAGAAATGTCATTTTGTAAGATTTTATGCTACTTAAATTTCTATAAAAATTTCAACTTTAAAATTTATTAATAATATGTGAAGCTATGAAGTTTTTGGCACTATTTTCGGCATACCCGATTTGGGGTTTATTGAGAAATTGGTGGATCTTTGAAATATTGGTTGTTTGATTTAAAAAATCTGATTAGAGGATTGAATAATCATTTAAAATAAGAAAAAGGGACATTTCACCACTCATGCATGATGATTAGGAATAGGACAAGTTGGCTAATGATATGCATCATAATCACCAAGTCTACCATGTCCCTAGCCATAATATCCTAGAATATATAAATAGTTGATGTAGTGCCCTAGAATGAATCTTTTCATATAACTACTAGGAAAAATATAATGGAATTTGGATGTTATTAGGATAACAACCTTGTGCTTCTAGGAATCAATAGTATATCATACAAGCAATATTCAAAACAACACATATAGTAACCTTATATGCCTTGATATTTGTCTTCCCCTCACAAAATTGATACACCTAACATTTGATAATCTCCTTTGAAAATAGGATCTAAACTTGCTCTAGGCTCAGCAAAAGTCTTATCTAAAGACTATGGTGCGAATGCACTCTATGTTTAAGTTTTTCAGTAAGCTCCTCAAGACTAGCCAAAATATGTTGACATATAACTCTATATAGATGATCTTTACATCTCTAAATAGATGATATCAGTGTAACAATCTCTATGGTTGCAAAGTGGAATATAGTCATCATATCAAGAATGTGCAAGTGGATAGGTCATACATCAACATGTGTTCCTTGTCCTTTCCCATGATCATGTCCTTTTCCCCAACTCTCTCCTTGACTACGACCCTCTCCCCACCCCTAATTGTAAGTATGAGTCAGAGGTTGTCCATAATCATGGGATGTCATCTACAAGTAACATGTGTAAACTAAATGTTAACTTAATATTATAAGTGTAAGAATTTGGTAAAGCTCTAATACCATGTATGAATTTTCCTTAGGGAAAAATTCACCCAAGACCAAGAAGTACAATAACTAGCACAAAAGACCAATAAGGTATGATCAGAGTAACAATATGATATTCAATTGATTGTAATTGATTGATTTATATATGTTACACTTGAGGTTCCTATATATAAGGTCCTCTAAGATGCATCTAGAATGTCTAGGAATTAGCAATATGATAAGCTCCACAACTAAGCACATGTCCACCAAGAATGGGTTATCCTCCTTTAAGAACATGAGTTAGTGTGATAATCAGAGGATAAGCCTACAAAAGTGTGTCAAATAAATTTATGTTGTAGACACCAAGTGCTAAATTGAGAATGTGAACAACTATGTTGTCAACATGACAATTGATTTGATTATGCAAACTCCAGTATTATAGACATCATGTACTAAAATAGAGTTACTTAAACCTATGTTGTCAACAAGACAACTCATTTGAGTATTCAAACTCCTAGGTGTCTAACATAATAAATAAAAAAATAATGCATTTATCCTAAGTAAACTTAAGTAAAGTGTAAACAATAATTATTTACACTAACACTTTTCTTAAGTACAACTTAGGTACGCAAGTATAATGCAATGCTAAAATGCAATGAAATCTCTCTGCAAATAGAGAAAGAGAGAAAACCTCATGTGAAAAAAACCCTCCTCCAAAAAGAGAGAAAAATACACCATAAAAATATGCATGAATGGATGGAGTAAACAAGACCTTCCATTATGACATACATCATGCATATACAAGAGATAATCACTCGACAAAATCCCCCCCCCCCTTATGAAGAATCTTGGAATGATAAGTGTATGAAGACAAAAGAAAGTCCAATGCTAACGAACAATATTTCTCCCTTGAGGAAGAAGATAGACCAAGAATATGTGCAAGTATGCTTCCCAATGTGGATAGGAAGATGGAAGAGGGCTGTAGATGTAGTATGCAGTGGATGCTACCTTTGAAGTTTACTCAAATGTTGACATGTCCTTAAGGAATGAAGATGCCATGAACCAATCTGGTGGAAGCCAAAAATAAGGTGGTAAACAAGGTAACATGTCCATGGATAAAAAGGTAAGTGCACCAAGTTGTGGTGCCAAAAGGGGGGTATAAGTGGACATATTTTTCCTAAAATCTACAAATTTTGAACTTCAACAAGAATTTGAAGATAGTTACGCTCAAAATTTTAAGATATGACAAAAACAAAAGTCATAGTCCTTTGAATCTAGTTTCTAAACTACTATTTTTTTTTCAAAATGGTTTAGTTTTAGATACTCAAAAAAGGGGACCACAAAAAGTGGTACTATTTATTCCAAAAAAAATAACATGGTACAAAATGTGGCCCCCCTAACATTTTAACTTTTTTTTGAAATTCTTTAATCGCTCTAGTCAAAAGTTACTTAACACTATGTAGTTTATCTAAGATTTTTTAGGTAATTTTATAATGTGTTATTTTTTTTAATGAATTTTTTAACTAGACACATCCCAAAAATGTGAAATATATGTGTGCTCTCCTAGAAATAATTGAAAACTAATCTAAAATCAAAAAAAAAAATTTCAAAGTGTGTAGAATGGAGTCTAGTTTCTAAAAAACTAAGTTGTTACAAAATTCGATGAACAAGCTAAAATCTATAGCCCAGTTAGTACATGGTGGTTTTTGACAAAAAAAAAACATACATTCAAAAGAAATTATAGATGAAAGGCTTAAAATAGTTCAAATTAAAAATAAATTATATGGTTAGATAGCTAACACAGAGACCTATAATGCTATGTAACCTGATCTTATCAATACCCAACCACGAGGAATCTTGAAGGGGAGCACATAAGAAAAATCAATCATTTTTGGTATGTTTACTAGAAAACACATCTCAGACCTGTTTATAAACTCCAAACCTTTGGGTTGGATCTCCAAGGAAAAACCAAGCCTTAGGCTTGGGTTTAATTCAAAGCTTTCAATAGCGTGTGCACCCTATAGTGCATATGTGCTATTGGAAGCATTGAATTCTCAATAGCACATGCGTGCTATAGGGTGCATGCACTATTGAGGCCTAAATTGAAAACCAAGACCAAAGGAGAGCTGAGTGGGGGGGGGAATGGCTATGTGTGTGTGAGAGAGAGATAAAGAGATAGAGAGAGTAGGTGGTGGGAGACAAAGTGGGAGAGGAAGAGTGAGAGAGAGGAGGATGGGAGTGCATTTGTGTGAAAGAGAGAGAGTATGGAATGGGAGAGGGGGAAGATAGAGTAGCTCAAGAGAGAGTAGAGGATGGAAGAGAGAGTAGGTGATGGGAGAGGGAGAGAGAGTGGGGATAGAAATCTGTGTAAGAGAGAAAGAGAGAGAGAGTAGGGGATAGGAGAGAGTGTGAAAATGTAAGAGAGAGTAGGGGGTAGCAGAGACAGAGAGAGTAGAGAGGGAGTGTGTGTGTGTGTGTGTGTGTGTGTGAGAGAGAGAGAGAGAGAGAGAGAGAGTGATAGTGAGTGAGAGTGGTGAGAGAGAGATAGAGAGTGAGAGAGAGTAGGTGATGGCAGAGGGAGTGGGAGAGGGAGTGTGAGTGACATAAAAAGTAGGGAATGGGAGAGGAGAGAGGGGGATGGTTGTATGTGTGTGAAAGAGAGAGAGTAGGGAATGAGAGAGGGGAGAGAGATAGAGAGAGTAGGAAATGGTAGAGTGGTGGGAGAGAGAGGGAGAGAGGGAGAGAGAGGGAGGGAGAGAGAGAGAGAGAGAGAGAGAGAGAGATAGTAGGCAGTGGGAGAGGGAGTGGGAGGGAGAGAGAGGTGGAATGGAAGTGTGTAAGAGAGATAGAGTAGGGGATGGGATAGAGTAGGCAGTGGGAGAGGGACTATAAGAGAGAGAGAGAGACAGGGAGGGAATGGGAATGTGTATTTATTTATAAGAGAGATAAATTAGGGGATGGGAGAGAGTGTGAGAGTTTGAGAGAGAGTAGGAGGTGGTAGAGAGAGCTCATACGGGATGGGGGTGAGAGAGAGAGAGTAGGGGATGGGAGAGAGTGTGAGAGAGAGTAGGGGATGAAAGAGAGAGAGAGTGAGAGTATGGGATGGGTGAGAGAAAGTAGAGAGGGAGAGAGAGTACTTGAGAGAGAGAGAGAGAGATAACTTAGGTAGTGCAAGAGGGAGTGGTAGAGGGAGAGAGAGGGGGGATCGGAGTGTGTGTGACAAATCTAGAGAGTACGAGATAGGAGAGGAGAGAGAGAGGGGGGATGGGAGTGTGTGTGTGTGTGTAAGAGAGATAGAGTAGGGGATGGGAGAGAGTGTGAGAGTGTGAGAGAGAGAGAGTAGGTGGTGGCAGAGAGAGCTCATACGGGATGGGAGAGAGAGAGAGTGAGATTAGGGGATGGGAGAGTGTGAGAGAGAGTAGGGGATGGGAGAGAGAGAGTGAGAGTAAGGGATGGGAGAGAGAGAGAGTGAGATTAGGGGATGGGAGAGTGTGAGAGAGAGTAGGGGATGGGAGAGAGAGAGTGAGAGTAAGGGATGGGAGAGAGAGAGAGTAGAGAGGAAGAGAGAGAACTTGAGAGAGAGAGATAGTAGGTGGTAGGAGAGAGAGTGAGAGAGGGAGAGGGAGAGAGATAGGGGGATGGTAGTGTGTGCGATAGATGTAGAGAGTAGGGGATGGGAGAGAAGAAGAGTGGAGGGATAATAGTGTGTGTGTCTAGGAAAGAGAGAGAGTAGGGGATGGGAGAGAGAGTGTGAGAGTGAGAGAGAGAGAGTAGGGGGTGGTAGAGAGAGAGAACAATGATGGGGGAGAGAAAGTAGGTGGTGGGAGAGGGAGAGAGAGGGGGGATGGGAGTGTGTGTAAGAGAGATAGAGTAGGGGATGGGAGAGAGTGTGAGAGTGTGAAGGAGTAGGGGATGGGAGAGGAGAGAGAGGGTAGGGGATGGGGAAGAGAAAGTAGGTGGTGAGAGAGGGAGTGGAAGAGGGAGAGAGAGAGGGGCGATGGGAGTGTGTGTGTAAGAGAGATGGAGTAGGGGATGGGAGAGAGTGTGAGAGTGAGTAGGCAGTGGCAGAGAGAGCTTGTATAGGATGGGAGAGAGAGAGAGAGAGAGAGAGAGAGAGAGGAGAGAGGGAGAGAGAGAACTTGAGAGAGAGGAGATAGTAGGTAGTAGGAGAGGGAGTGGGAGAGGGAGAGGGAGAGAGATAGGGGGGATGGGAGAGAAGAGAGTGGGGGGATAAGAGTGTGTGTGTTTGTGAAAGAGAGAGAGTAGAGGATGGGAGAGAGTGTGAGAGAGAGTAGGGGGTGGTAGAGAGAGAGAGTATGGCGATGGTGGAGAGAAAGTAGGTGGTGGGAGAGGGAGAGAGAGAGGGGGAATGGAACTATGTGTAAGAGAGACAAAGTAGGGGATGGGAGAGAGTATGAGAGTGTGAGAGTAGGGGATGGGAAAGGAGAGAGAGAGTAGGGGATGGGGGAGAGAAAGTAGGTGGTGGGAGAGGGAGTGGGAGAGGGAGAGAGGGGGGATAGGAGTGTGTGTGTAAGAGAGATAGAGTAGGGGATGGGAGAGAGAGTGTGAGAGTGAGTAGGTGGTGGTAGAGAGAGCTTGTATGGGATGGGAGAGAGAGAGTGAATTAGGGGATGGGAGAGTGTGAGAGAGAGTAGGGGATGGGAGAGAGAGAGTGAGAGTAAGGTATGGGAGAGAGAGAGAGTAGAGAGAGAGAGCGAGAACTCAAGAGAGAGAGAGATAGTAGGCAATAGGAGAGGGAGAGGGAAAGAGATGGGGGATGGGAGTGTGTGTGAAAAATGTAGAGAGTAGGGGATTAGAGAGAAGAGATTGGGGGGATAAGAGTGTGTGTGAGAGATCTAAAGAGTAGGGGATGGGAGAGGAGAGAGGGTGAGAGAGGTAGAGAGAGTAGGTGGTGGGAGAGGGAGAGAGAGAGAGAGAGAGAGTAAAGGATGGGAGAGGGGAGAGAGAGAGTTTAAGGGATGGGAGAGGGGAGAGAGAGTAGGAAGAGAGAGAGGGTAGGAGATGGGAGAGAGAGTAGGGATGATAGAGAGTAGAGAAGATTTAGAGTGATGTGTTTCCACATAGTGCATACGCACTATAGTGCGTACGCACTATGTGAAATCACCTAAAATGGACAAAAAGAAACTTTGGGGCCCATTTCATCCATTCTTTGCTTTTGGTTTGTTATGCACTCTATTATTCTGACAGAAATCATAGGTTTCAACATAGCAAACACTATTTCAACACTTTCAAAAGATAGCAAACACCAAATTCAATTATTGGATACGCGATTTGAAGACTTTTAAAATATTCCTTGTATAGAAAAGGTTAGTGCAATCTATTTTAAATATTGTTTGTTCATATATAGATACAAATTTGATTATAATTTGACATGTTTAATATATAGTGAATTCATTGAAATTTGTATGTTTGAATGAAATGTTATTTTGAAATGGTTAAAAATTTGACAAGTCATTTGAGATATATTGTGTATTTATTCAAATAATTATTATTTTTATATGTATTTGAATAATTTGTAATTTGCACATTTTAAGTAATTTAGATGTTTAAATAATTTGACTTGTAGAAATCATCATCATGCCAAGGAAGAAACCAAAAACTCAAACAAATGAAGATAGAGAGAGAGAGAGAGAGATTTGGCAATTAAAAGAGATAAAATGAAATTACTACATGAGCAAAGAAAATTGCAAAGCAATAATGAAGAACTGACTTTCGAACAGGATCAAGAACCACCGGTACAAAGAAACAAAAAGGAAGAATTGGAATGACAAAGAGAACAAATGAGACTGTTATGCTCAAGAAAACAATTGAATTGTGAAGCTACACCATCTTCCAATGTTGGAGTCATATCATCCACTACACCATCTTCCAATGTTGGAGTCATATTGTCTGCTGCACCATCTTCCAATGTTGGAGTCATATCGTCGGCTACGCCCTCTTCCAATGTTGGAGTCATATTGTCTACTACACCATCTTCTAATGTTGAAGTCATATCATCCTCTCATGTTGAAGAGACACTAATGTGTAGATTCGATGATATACACACTCCATCATGTCATGTTGAAGGCACAACATCAACACATCAAGTAGGTGATATTCCATCTTTTGCATCTTATTGTCAAGGCACATCAACTTCAGTTCAAGGTACACAATAAACTCGACCTTATGTTGATGTTAAAAATATTGAGGGAATGGAAGAGATTATAACACCTTCTAGAATTCATTTTAGAAGAACAAAATATTTGATTGATATTGATACTAACATTTTGAAATCAATGCCTGCCAAGATTAGGAAGTGTACTTGTCAAAAAAAAGTTAATCGTATATGGAGATTTTTTTTGAAGAATTAAATATTATAGATCAATGCCAATTATTTGTTGAAATGATGAGGAATTTGAAATTTAGGCCTATCATGAAGATTCTTGTCCTAAGAACAATGGACGATTCAAATGAAAAAAATATTGTCAAGAATATATTGAGTGCTTATGAGAAAGTGGGTTCTAAATCACGCACCAAAGATAGTAATATCACAAGATGAGTACTTACATCAACAATAGTAAGTAGCCAAATGAAGAAAGCTCAACTCATGAGAAAGATAAGAAAAACATTAAAATTTGGTAGAGGTACTCTAAGGAGAGCCATGCTAAGGCATGAGATATAGGAAGATCCAATAAAAAATTAGTTATGGACATTTAGCAGTAGACTACCATGAAAGGATAAAGAAATTAGTGAAGCCTTGAAATCATTGATTGAATATTTTTGGAAAAATAACACGTGTTTCCCCTAATTAAAGAGATGTTGTAAGAAGGAGGATTGGTAGCCAAAATCGCGACCCACATGCAAAAAAAATTTTGGACTCAACTCAAACACAATTTTTTGCAAAATTAATTGGTATGTATCCTCAAATTTGAATAAGTAAAAGATTTTTTGAGACAGGTAAACCTTTTTATGTGAAGATAAATCACACACACACACAACTTTTTGTTGTAGTATACATATTAAATTTTCTAACCATTTTTATGTTTTAAGGCATATATGCATAGTTTTGCATTCTCAGTTTGTTTTGCAGGATTGTGACATTAATGAGCCACCAAGATCTTCAAGGGAATTCATATCCAACATTTTATGTGAAATAGGGGATGACCAAAATTTTTACAAGACATCATGGTTGGATGGTATATGCTTATTTTGTGGTTCTTTGCAACTTTTATCAACTTGTCAACATATGGATAGTACACATGCAATTAAAAATGAAATAGTAGATTATGGAAAATTTAAGACAATGACATATGCTCTAAAAGATGGGAAACATGGTAAAAGATTTGATTTAGTCATTGAAAAGATTCTAGTATACGAGTTCATGAATATTTTTCATGAAAAGATTATTTATGAGTATGCAAGGCATACCCATAGTGCTCGATGGCTGGATTTGCAATTCAAGTTGTTCAAGGATATGTTTCCACTGGATACCATTGTTTTGCTTGTAGATTTCACAAAGAACTACACACTACAACAACAAAATGAGGTGCAAGAAAAGTATTATACTTCTCAACAAGTTTTCATATTTGTTCACATAACATTCATGCATTAACCTACAAGTACAGAGGATGACAAAAATATTTTGAGGGAGTACCATTTTTACATCAGTGATGATCGATCACATTCTATAGAGTTCATACATGGTTGTTTTCAACTAGTTTATGGAGATTTGGCTAACAAGGGAATAAAATATCATCAACACATTATTTGGTCAGATAATTGCACATCTCAATTCAAGAATGCACGAATGTTCTATTGGTTGAGTAGGATACAGAAGTTGTGTAGAATTCAATATATGTGGAATTTCATAGAGGTTGGTCATGGTAAGGGAGAGCATGATGGTGCAAGTGCATGCATTAAAAAAGCCTTGGCTTGTGAAGAACTGAAGTACAAAGATGGAGCAATATTGATAGATGCATAATCCATCGTCCAATGGTGTAACACTACAATGGGTCCAGGTAAGGAAGGTGAGTCTACGGTTTGTAAATTTTTTGGGTTGATAGATAATACTAACATTGCACCATATTAGGATTGTTGCACACTAATAAGATCTAATGAGTTACACTCTTTTAGAAGCTCTGATGCAAGTTCATGGAGTATCCACACATGAAAAATGGCATGATATTGTCCATCATGTGCACAGGAAAATTGGGATGACTGTGAGTCAACTGAATGGGTGGACAAATGGGATATACGGGGTTTGGACCCAATTGACACCTATCATCCCCCACAAGCACTGAAAATGGTAGAGATGGATTTGTATATTGACTTTGATCGCTTATTAGATCTAGTGCAACCTAGTAATATATATATTTATATATATTTGTAATTTCAATATGTAACTTTATAACTTTTACCCAAGTATTTTCTAAATTAATGACTACATTTTGTACATTTGTCACTACAGGCCATGTTTTTGCTATTATTGCACCGAAGACAATGAAGAAGGGATAGATTATTATTTGTATCATTGTGTTGAAGCCAAAAAAAATTGGATCACTCGGTTATAGATGGTGAAGGTTTAGAGTACTATGTCAGTGTAGTGGTTGTAACAGGCACATGGCTTAGATGATATTCTATGAAGAACCCTAACTTGTGGTTATTTGAGGATTGGCAAATAGAGAGGAAGATTCTTCATTATTCAAACCTAGTTTTTGCATCAAATGTCCACTTGATAAAATATGGTAGAAAATCACATAATAAGATTCTTTGGAAAGTTCGTGAGTCAAACCATGAGGCAATACTTGAGACATTAAAATGTCCAGCAGATCCAATTGGCTCATTAGATTGAATAGGCAGAGAGGGAGAGAGAGAAAGAGTGATCAATTAGATCCAAATACAATGTTACAACCTCTTCCCCAAGAATATCCACATGACTAAGGTGGACCATATTGTTATTATGTGTAAGTGATGAGATTTAGTTTTGATTTGTTTAGAATCTAGATACATTATTCGAATTTATATTAGATTAGTCATTTGAATAAGTGAAAGTTAAAAAAAAAAATTTTTAGATAAAAATGTAATGAAAGAACATGAATATTGTTAGAATGTGAATGCTTTGTGATGTAAAGTCATGATTTTGTGCATGTAACCAAAAACTTCAAACTAGCAAAAGCAAAGATACAATGGGAGAAGTTTTCAATACTCATCAAGCAAGAGTTATCATATAACTCAAAAAGCAAGGATTTCTATAAATGGATAATTCTTAATGAAAAGCCAAATTAAATTTTTGTCATTCTCTAATTTTAGTGGATTAGTCTTATCTTAGATTTTTTTATTGTGCTAATTCTTCATTTGCAGGTCACCAAAGAAGAGGGCTAATAAAGTTGATGCATAAGTGATAAAGGGTGAGATGCCAAAATCATCTGTGAAATGGTATTATCAATTCACATCCTGAATATTTATTAGTGTTCTTTTTTCAATTACCATTTTATGTTAATCATCTTATGCCTGGAATTGTAGAGGATCACAATCATCAAAAAGTAAGAAGGAAAATAGGTCTCGATCTGATGATAATGGGCTAGTGACAAATATAGTTCTCTCTAAGGATAATGTTGATCAACCGATGGCCATTTCCCTCTATTTTGTAGTCCTTTTTCACAACACTATTTCTAACATGGTGTTGTTCAAGTTCATGAATGATCACAATATCCATGACTATACAACAAGTGTGTGTGTTTGATGCAAAGCCCTCATATATTCCCCTAGGAACCACAACTCAACTCTAGGATTCTCTTGTATTCTTGGAATCTACCCAAGGAATTAGACTCTACTAGGGTTCAAGTGGAGGTCTTTGAAATGGTAACATCTTCCTACAACCATTTCTAAGAGGTTATAACCCAAATCTTCAATTTTTCTTCTAAACACTCACATTGTTCACCATGCATCTAGTGTACCCTGGTGCCTCCAACATACCAAAACTTGTCCTTGGCTTCATACCATGAACCCAACACCTTAGATCATCTCAAAACATCCCACCTAACATGTTCCAACTCCTTGCACACTCTCAGCAACTCATCTCTTACACTTTCTCAATTTTGCCTCTTCTAGGCTTGTTCCAACTAGCCCTTGCTAGTCACTAATTTGTTGTTTTCTCCAAACTTTCCCACAGAACATCCCAAAATATTGGGTGATTAAAATACCCTTTTCCTCACTCCAAAATATACTCCAAAACAAACTACACTTGTTTTGTAAAATATCACTCAAAATTGGCTATTTGAGTCTGCCAACTACGCCTAGTTTAAGGCCATTTACAAAGCAACTCATAATCCCTTGACTTTTGGAACTCCCATGACCAAAAATTATTTTAAGAGATGAATCAAATGCAAGGATTCTTCTTTTTTTTTGTCTCATGATCAACTTTACAATGGTTTTTACAAAACCCTCCTTTCTAGGCCCTTTACCCTAGGGCTTTCTAGAAATCTTACTTTGCAACGTCTCTAGAACCCCAAAATGGTTGAAACACCTTCAATTTGGTTATATTAGATGAATTCCAACATAAAATGCAACTCTTTTTTGGAGAAAACACTAAATTTACCTTTGGAGCAATCACATACCCCTTTTTATGCACTCAAATTTTAGGGAAAACTATACATTCATTGCTCAAACTTCAAAACTCTTACATTATCAATCAATTTTGACCATCCAAAATTGTCTCCCAAACATGGGAATGAGGTTTTAAACTCATTTAGACTCTCAAAACCAAATGAAACCTCCCTTTGGACCCCTTACATGACTCGATTAAGCCCATTTTGGCTTATATTGCCAATGTTGGCAATTTTACAAAATATTGCACTTTTAGTGTCTTTTACATCTTTTGGAGGCTTTGAAAGCCTTATTACATTATTCAATACCTTTATAGGTCTTTTCTATCCACCCCTAACCTAGGATCAATCCAAATCCATTCCTAGTGAGCCCTAGGTACCTTGTAGGCTCAATAATGCCATTAAGGCTTACATTAATGCTTTGATTATAATGTGATCAATCTATGATCAAAACAAGATCACATGTCCATGATTAAACTCATTACAAGTTTTAATGACCTTAGAAGACCATTTGTCTTCCAATACACCTAAGGATTGCTCATCTTTCCTCTTGCTTGTGACCTTGGTGCTCCTACACCAGTGTTGGTCAACAATTGGAAAATTTGTGTTATCGATTGAGCTACTAGATCTTGTCATTTTTATTTTTTTCCTTGAGAAAATTCGTACACTTAGCATAGCTACTATCTTTCAAAAGTTCTTCCTTATCCTTATAAATATTGTATTTGAGTGTAGTTTCCATATTTGGTATCTTATTACCAAGAGTAGTCATCTCATAGAAAAAAAGGCTTCCAGCCTGATGCAGAGGATAGGGTGATGGACCCAAGTAACAACCCAAAATGAACAAATTTGTAACAATGTGCCAAGTGACCCTTCTAGGTCCTGATGAGAAAATCCCACAAACCATCAACTCTAGGATGTTTTTAGGCTTTAATAGGTTTGTTCTAGCCTATCTAGCATGTTCCCATCAACACCTTTTAGTTTCCATACCTTGCAAGCCAAAATGCATAATTCACCCAAATGTTGTCAATGCATTTTCACAAGTCTGTGACAGCAGCAAGACAAAATGATGGATAACTTTTGATTTTTTCAAATGACTCCTTGAATAAATGACCTTTCTAGATATCCTTTATCCTTGTCTAAAACATATGTAAGACTTAGATGCAATTTCTTTAGAAAATATCTAAGATTCTACACACTGCCCCTGTTTTCATCAATAAAGCAATAGTGCATCTACAAAGAAACATATAGAAATAATCAATGTATGGACTTCAAACTTTTCATAGGCTCCTAAAATGACTTCAATTAGAAAAATCCACTCTCAATTTAAGTCTATGGGTTCCCTAACCCCAAAACCCCAATTCACCTTCTCAAAACCCTTGTTCCTAGGGCATCACCAATCTCACATGTGCCAAGCCTTCTTGGACTAATTCAAAATTCAAACATCTATGTTTTATCACCATAAACATGAATAACTCACAAACATTTCCCTCCTTAAGGAAAATTTCTTCCTAATTGACTATGCCCTTCAAATAACCCTTGTTTTCACAACTTTATTTGATGTGGTGGCCACCAATCTCAAGTTAGATCTTCATTTCATGGTTAGAAATATTTGTAGAAGTTAGATAAATGACATTCCATGAAGAAACAGTGAACATTTCATGGAACAACCATGATTAGATGCAAAAAACTGTCAAAATGCTTAGAAATAAGACTACTATAGCCAACAGTATAGAAATTTGATGAACAAAACTTCAAGTTTGAATGCTAAACTGAGTAAAGAATCTCAAAACATGTCTGCTAAGATGTTACCAATAATTCCAACACATGAAAGCACTTAGAAAGCAAAGAGATCTTCAAATTACTCTTGAAACCAAGCACTTTCCTTCTATTTTTTCTGAGACAATCTGTACAATTTGTGTTTACAGTTCGTACAAAACAAATATTTATAGACTTGGGAGATAGAAACTAACCCCTTTAACCAACTCCAACCAGTTTCACTTCCTATTCCTTCATAAAATTTAAACTATGGAGTTTCCCTCCAAAATGCCCATGTAGCCATTACATTCAAGATTTAAATTTTTTAACTATTAAACTATGTTTTTAAAGACCTTTTTGAATCTTTTAACTTATCAAATGACATGCTAAGGTTATGATAACCTATAGGACCCTATCAAAGGACTCTCCTACCCTATGAAATCCCTAGATCCTATTCAATGGCTCAATTACAACTTTTCCAACATTGAAATCCATCAAGACATTGTACAACATTATGACTTTTTTATGCTTTCAAATGCCATGATTGGTTGAAGGATTGCCCAATTGACTCTAGAGATTCTCCACAACCTTTGTGATGACTTGGACCTCCAATGTGCCTCTAATAATCATATGATGCTCCTACATCATAGCCTAAGCTTCTCTTGAAACTTGTTTTATAGTTCTTAATTTCAAAATAGATACGACTTTTTCATTGTAACATGTAGGCACAAATCTCATAATTTTACTTGTTCATCATTATTGCTTAATGGTGTAGGGGCACCAAAGTCATTCTATGAAGATACATTCATTGAAGACACCAAGGACTAAGGATCCAATGGACTTCTAATATAGGGAGACTCTACCCTGCAAGTGGACTGGGTACTCAAACAACTTGGATCAACACTTAGGAACTCCCTGCCACCAATAGGCCTACAAAGGTAAATACTTCTCAAATGGTTTCAACACTCAACTTTTCAAATGGAAATCGTTATTATAGACTCAAACCAACAAGAAAAATCTCAAAGTTGAGGTTTCTCAACACTCAACAATCAAATTTCAAAACTATTACTAACACTTCCTACTAGGACAATTTCTAGTTTTAACAGTCAAACTCCCAAACCATAAAAAGGACCCCCTATTTTTTTTTGAATTTTTAAACACTCTTCAACATTCCCTAAGATATTCCAAAATATTAACCAACAACTCGACTCCAACATCAAATTATGCCCACTTTGTGTCATAGTCCTAAATGGCCAGTTTAGGTTGGGTTACAAGGAAAACATAAAAAAATGGGTTCAAAGACTTGGTTCAAACCCTTTTATATATACTATATATAAAACTTGTCCTTCTACACCCTTCACTTGTGTCATATTAATCAATTTGGGAGCCTGATCCTTCTTTTTCCTTCAAATCTAGACTAGACATAAAATTATGTTCAGTCTAGGGCTTGCCGGTAAAAATAGATGCCATGCTAAAGCCCTGAATCTCTTCCATCTCAAATAAACCTCTCCTAACTTGTATTCCACAAAGCAACATTGAAATCCCATAGTGGGTTTGCAAGTTACAATTTCATCTTGCTGAAACTCTCAAATTTGGAGTAAATCTGACCTACCTACACTAAAAATGATATAACATTTTTTGTATACAAGATAAAGACCTCAAACTAATTGAAATGGAATCCTAACTCAACCCTCTATCCAACCATTTTTTTTTTTTACCACCATCAATCCGTATAGGCCATACATAATTGAAAAAATAGTAAAAAAGGCATAAAATCAGAGTTTTTTATTGACCGATGATGTCCACCATCCTTATAATGACCTTTTCCATGTGTGGGGATCTTAAGTACATGCCTATAAGTAGTTATAACTTCCATTTGGATGATTGGAACACCATACAACCTCATGTTAAGTTTGACAACTATTATTTACAAAAATTGCTCTTTAGCAACTTTTTGCATTTTGCATTTTTTTGCACTTTTTTGCAATTTTTTTCACTTTTTTAGGTTGTTTTAGTGGTTTTGAGTCTATAATAATCATTTGGAATTATTAGGATTCATTTAAGTTGGTGGTTAGTTGAAATTCCAAAAAGTGCAAAAATTGCAAAGTTGCATTAGCAACTTTTGCAACAATTTATCAACTTTTAGGAAATAACCATAAAACTATCTATATTCCTATATTCCTTTGAGTTTTTACTATTGTCAAAAATTTTCTAAATCATAGAATTGGAATCAAGTGAAAAATGTAAAATTTGCACTTTTTGTGCAAAGTTGCATTGTTGAAAGTTGTAAAAGTTGCTCAAATTTGCAACTTTGTGGAAAAAGGGTTGTGGGATCGAACTGTCTACTCCATTAGCTCTGGGTGGCTGGGTAAACCCTATCCTCAACCTCATTTGGTCCCCTTAAGCACTCAAACATTCTCAAGCATGTCGAATCAGAATGTCCCTAAGGGTCATTAAATGCCATAGGGTTGTGATCTTTGATATGGCATATCTCAGAGCTCATGTGAGGTATGAATACAATTCTAGTTCCTATAGGACCGTGTTGTAGAGGCATACAATAACATCTCTCACTTTTTGGAGATCAAAGTCCATTTTTATTTTACATTGCCATCTCGGGTTATGCTAAAACTTGTAGTGTTGGCTAGTACAAAGTTGCCAACTGCCAAATCTCTCTCACCTTTCATTGTGGGATCAAACTATCTACTCTATGAGCTTCGAGTGTCCAGGTAAAACTTATCACCAACCTCATCCTATCCCCTTCAGCACTCGAACATTCTTGGGCATGTCGAACCAGAATGTCCCTAAGGGTCACTAAATTCCATATGGCTGTGATCTTTGACGGGGCATATCTCAGAGCTCATGTAAGATATGAATGCAATTCTAGTTCCTATAAGACCATGTTGCAAAGACCTATAATAACCTCTCTCACTTTTTGGATATCACACTCCATTTTTATTTTACATTGCCATCTTAGGTGATGTTGAAACTTGCAGTGTTGGCAAGTACAAAGTTTCCAACTACCAAATCTCTCTCACCTTTCATCGTGGGATCAAACTATGTACTCCATTAGCTTCAGGTGGCTGAGTAAACCCTATAACCAACCTTTTCCTATCCCCTTCAACGCTCAAACATTTTAGGGCACGCCAAACTGGAATGTCCCTAAGGGTCACTAAATGCCATAGCACTATAATCTTTGATGGGGCATATGTCGAAACTCGTGCAAGGTATGGATGCAATTCCAATTCATACAAGACTGTGTTGTGGAGACCTACAATAAATCTCTCACTTTTTGGAGATCACACTCCATTTTTATTTTACATTGCCATCTTGGGTGATGTTGAAACTTGTAGTGCTGGCTAGTAAAAAGTTGCCAAAAGCCAAATCTCTCTCACCTTTCATCATCAGATTGAACTATCTACTTTGTTAGCTCTGGGTGGCTGGGTAAACCATATCACCAACCTTGTCCTATCCCCTTCAGTGCTTGAATGTTTTCAGGCATGCCAAACTAGAATGTCCCTAAGGGTCACTAAATGTCATAGGGATGTGATCTTTGACAGGGCATATCTCAGAGCTCGTGCAAGGTATGGATGTGATTTTAGTTCCTACAAGACTATGTTGGGGAGACCTACAATAACCTCTCTCACTTTTTGGAGATCACACTCTATTTTCATTTTATGATGCCATCTCAGGTGATGCCAAAACTTGCAGTATTGGCCAGTACAAAGTTGCCAACTGCCAAACCTCTCTCACCTTTCGTCGTGTGATTGAACTGTATGCTCCATTAGCTCTGGGTGGCTGGATAAACCCTATCATCAACCTCATCCTATCCCCTTCAAGGCTCAAATATTCTTGGGCACGGCGAACCAAAATGTCCCTAAGGGTCACTAAATGCCATAGGGCTGCGATCTTTGACGGGGCATATCTCGGAGCTCGTGTGACGTATGGATGTGATTCTAGTTCCCACATGACTATGTTTCAAAGACCTACAATAACCTTTCTCAGTTTTTGGAGATCACACTCTATTTTTATTTTACAATGTCATCTTGGGTGATGCTGAAAATTGAAGTATTGGCCAGTACAAAGTTGCCAACTGCCAAATCTCTATCACCTTTCATCATGGGATTAAAATGTCTACTTTGTTGCTCTAGGTGGCTGGGTAAACCCTATCCCAAAACTCATCTTTTCCTCTTCTTATGTAGACGAAAGTATGATGAGCCCTTTAAACAACCCAAAATGAGTAAAAGTGTAGAAGTGTTCCAAGAGACTCTTCTAGGTCTTGATGGACAAAATCTACAAATAGTCAACTCTAGGAGGTTTCAAGGAATCAATAGGTTTATTTTGGCATATCTAACTTATTCCAATCAATACCTTTTAGTTTCAATACCTTCTAAGCCAAAATGCTCAATGTATCAAAATGTTGTCAATGCAAGTTTTTCCAATTTTGTGACAGCAACAAGAAAAATTGATCAATAACTTTTGTTTTTCCCAAAAGACTCTTTGAAGAAATGGATGTTTTGGATACCCTTTATCCTTGCATGAAACATATATAAAAATTAGATACCATTCCTTTGAAAAATATCAGAGATCCTTCATGCTGCTCCTGTTTCCAATAATGTAAGAATGATGCAATTACAAAGCAACTGATAGAAAGACTTAAGATCTAGTATGTCGATATCAAAGGTAAATTTGGGGCCATTCTCCTATCTAAAGTTAACTAAAGGAATATGTTGATTGTATCACTTCATATGTACTTACGAAGAATATCATACGTATAAATTGATATAGTGGTATAATCCATTGAGCCAAGAGTTTGATTGAGGATTGAGTTAAAGAACTTTTGAGACAAGAGTTTGATTGAGGAATTTTTAGAAGCATTCCAAAGCTCGTGATGCCCTTTATGAAGCTATACCCCACTACACTAATTACAAACACTTTTGAGTTGTTTAGGAGTTTTTAAGACCTTCAAAATTGACTTGTAACTTTTTATGCCAACTTCAAAAACAAGAAATTTTATTACAATAAATCTAGGAATTATCTTTCAACAAAAACTTATTAGCATTCTTATTTAGCCCCATCCAATGTTTAGAGAAAGGTCTAGGAACAATTTGTGCTGAAATGTAAACTTAATTTAAATAGTAACCTTTATGCAAATTCAAGGTTGACATTGTCCATGAACAAATCATTGCTCAATCAACCTTGTCCTCTCCAATTTGGAGTTCTCCCTTGTCTACCAAATTAGTCCACAAAAAAACTCAGAAAATTCTAATCATTCTCAAATTGATTATGTTTGAGAAGGGTACATTGCACTCACCTTCAAGGTGTGAATCTCTTTGTAATGATAACATAGCTCTCACACAAGCCATATTATTGAAACCCAATGAATGCATGCAAATACCACATTGTAGGTCATGTGTCTAATGGCTTATTGTTTACTCATGTTTTCTATATTCATTACACATCCAAATTGTCACCAACTCTGTAACTCTCTATCCTCCACTAAAAACATCAAATTGCTAGAGGCAACTCATTGTTTTGTGTTGTTTGTCATGACTAGGGATAATAAGAGTATGAGTAGATATAAAATATTTTCTACAAAATATAAATATATTCCTATGTGACAATGGATAATCAATATTAACTAACTTTAAAGATGTTAAGAAAAGGGGAAATTTAGTTAAAAATATTGATAAATTGTTAATGAAGATAAAATATTGAATGAACTTATATTAAAGGTAGTGATGTAAAAATAGAATATATGAGTCAAAGGGGGAGAAAGAAATATTGGCAAATGCTACTCAAGAAGAGAAGTGTTATAGTTAAGATATGAGTCAAGCAGAGACATGAAGTAGAGAAGTGTTGCAAGGAGGAGATGAAGGGTTTATTAGTTCTATGAGTATTTTCATAAGGGGGAATATATAATAGAAAAAAGTGGAAACATTATTATGTTTCATCATAATTTGAAGATGATAAATATTGGTGAGTAGAGGAGGTCTGAGGCCATGCACCAATTATCTAGTAATTACTTTGAAAACCAAACCTAGTGTGACCTTATTAGGTCTATGTACTTTACATGGGTTAGGTGCTACAGGAATGGAATTGGGAATCTAGGCTTTGGAGTCTTAAATAAATTTCAAAAGGGTATCTGAATCTACCCATAGAATAGTTAGATTTCAACCTAAGAGGAATTTAAGTCCAAAAAATCAAAGTAGGAGACCTACAAGGAATTCTATGATAGTCAACATTTTGTATTGTATGACAATTGGAGGGTTAAACCAAGAGTTGATTCTCAATCAGTTCAATACAAGGAATTTTTCCCAATAGAAACTTGGGGTTGGTGAAGCCATTGGTGAAGAGTTACAATTATTGGCTTGGAATAGGGCTAGTATCCCTAGAACAAAAAGGTGCAAGATCTTGATTGGAGAAGTACTCACCTAGAGTTCACAAATGACCCTATCACTTTCGATAGGCCACAAAAATGATACCCTAAAGGAGTAAGATACTAGGAAGGCCACAAGTTTAGTTTGGTAGATTAGGAAGAAGAAAGTTCTTAAACCTCACTTCTTTCTCAACATCTCTACATTAGTGAGGGGGAGATGAAGAGGATAGATGGCTACATAGATATGGAAAAAATAGTAATATAAAGAGGGGGGAGAATAAGAGAGAGTGAGATACAAGATAGAGTGACATACAAGGATAACATGAGCCAAAACTACCAAATTGTAGTGCTTGAATCCTTCAATAGAAAATCGACACCCAAATTTGAATACGAGTCTACAAAAAAACATGTTCCTTCCACTTGTCATACTCTTTTATTTCCTTTTAAAGATGCTCTATGATTTTCCATAACATGCATTGGAAATTGGTTAACAAGTATAGCTCCCTCTTACAAGTATCTTATGTGTCATCTTAGATTTGACCCCCTCTCATGTGAGATATCTCTCTTTCTTATACATCACAACTATTTATTGAAGCTCAAAAAGCTAATTTTGTTTTTTCTTCTTGTCTATATTCTTTTTGTAACTATGATTTTTTCTTCTACACAAACTTTGTGACCACTTTTGATCAAATTTTTATCCCTTTTTTAACATAAATGTTTAGAGAACTTTTGATCTAATTTTGTTGGATAGAGTAATTTCAAGCTACTGATTTCTTTCATGTAGTTCCTAATAAACCTCAAGGTTCTCATTTAGGTGACCAATTGCCAAGAGGTCCATGAATATTGCCTAATAAAGTTTATTGCTAGGAGGTCCTAATCGATCTTGACTGATAAAGTTTATTGCCAATCAATATTGTATCAAAAATTCAAACTAATTAGGTATTGAATTAAACTTGATAAACAAATGATAGAGAAGGAAAACTTTAAACATGAACAAGAGTATAAATCATATGATGATGACATATTGCAAATGATTAACTTATGCTTAAACAGTGATAAAGTTTATTGTTAATCAATATTCTATCAAAGTTTCGAATAGATTAGGTATTGAATTTAATGTCATACATAAACATATCTAATTTAATGTCATACATGCACATATCTAATTTAATGTCATACATGAACATATCTAATTTAATGTCATACATGAAAAAACATATAATATAAAATGATAACCAATAATATCATGTACATTAACAAACACATAATATATTATGATAACCAATAATATCGTATATGAATAAACATATCATATATTAACCAATAATGTCATACATCAAATATAGAATGTCATATACATTAAATGTGTATTGAATATGTCCACTGATGCCTATATATATACATGTCTAGATAAACTATATATTTTCCTTCCCACGAGGGAAAGGAAAAAAATCTTTCAACATCTTCTTCCATCGTGTGGAGGGAGATGGTGGAGATGATAGGGTCCTCCTGACACACTCGCTCATCCTCTTGTTGAGGATCTTCTCCAACTCGAGCTGATACAAAAAAAGTAGATATGAATCAATATTTGTTATATGTTGAAATCAAATATATGTATACACAAAATCAATTATTTTCTTACCACCATCAAATAGTCACTCTGTAAGTCCACCTCAAAGGCTCATGGACGATCAAGCATGACGAGACCCTACAATTATTCAATAAATATAATCACTTATAAATAACATTAGAAATTTTGAGACTAACTATTAGAAACAACTAAAATGAAGAAAACTCTTTCATACCTCAGTCAATGGTTGTGAGCTAGCCATAGTTGTGGCCACTCCATGATAAACAGACTGTCGAAGATGAGAAGGTGTGTCCAACGTCATGAGATGCATGTCATACAATACACGTTTCATGTAACATGAACCATAAAATAAATATAATCAAGTGAATTAAATTAACCTGAAACAACTATACCTGTATGAAGCTCGTACGATGTCTATGCTCCGAGTCAATAGTAAAGGTTGAGGGTCCTATGGAGAACTGATGCACATGCATAATTTTTTTTGTCAATCCTTAATATGATTAAGTAATATATATATATATATATATACATACATATATATATATATATACATATATATATATATATATATACATATATATATATATATATATATATATATATATACATATATATATATATATATTTATATTTATGTATTAATTAAAATGATTAAATTGATACATACCTCTAGACTCGTGGAGGGGACAAAAAATGAGTCTGGAGGATCGCTGCTAGGCCTAGCAACACTCTGACCCTAAATTTTGGACAATATCAATAGATGCTAATTAATCAATCATTCACTATACATATGAAATGTCATCATATTAGTAAATTATAATTGTAATTTACCTGTGTGTCAATGTCAAATGTGTCATTCAAGAACTGATCAGTTTCAAGCCCATCATCCTTACCATCTCTAGTATGAGTGCCAAATGTGCATAGGGATCCGCATGAAGTGCACATGTGACTATGATGCATAGAAGGATCCCCCTCAACTAATGGGCTCGTGGAATGGATGAGGGTCTATGTCAAAGCATTAATGGTCCCTAGAGCACTGGCCTCTGCATGTTCCTTTACAAGTGAAGGAATAGTCAGATGCTCACGTTGTGGCTTGACTAGAGGTGCCCTAAATACATTAAGGTCATGACATGCTCCCAGCCTCTCAAATGATGACCCCCCACCTCTACCCTGGGAGTCTAATATATCAAAATAATTGGGGATCTCCCCAAGGACAAACTCACAATATAATTTCTTCAAAAAATACATGGGGACCTCATGATTGTTGCAAGGAGGGGCATCAAAAACCATCCACCATCTATCCAAAAAATTATTTCTAATAGCATCATGTATGCACCAATGGATGGGGAATTGTTTAGTACCCTCACTAACATTATTTTGCTCACTGAGTTTTCTAAATAATGCACATATACTACCTTTTGGTATTTCATTTTTTTAACATCTTCATATGAGAATTTATTTGCATAAAATATTTTTTGTTCATCCCTCTTAACCCTCCAAATATTTAACTGACCACTAACTGAGGCTATTTGGGTCTTAATGGATTCAAGCCCGATGATGCCAATTGAGCCCTCATTGGATTGGTTTGTCAAGATTCTTTCAACCGAGCAATGAGACCTTCTAATTGAGTTTTGCCTCTCTCTATTTCATTTATTATATTTTCTTGTGTGCCTGGTGGAGGTCTTGTAATGGGTTCAGGGTGTGGAATTTTTTCTTCTTCTTGAGGAGGGTTTTGGTTTTGAGGTTGTTGAGGGTTTTGAGGTTCTTGTGGATTTTTTGATTGATTATGGACATTTTCTGATAAAAAATCAATTAAAATCCAAATAAATAAACAAATCTAAATGAAATTTGTAAAAACCATACAAAATAATATGAAAAACATATCAAACAATGCAAAGTTAAGTTTAGATCACATACGACATCGGCATGGGTGTGCTTGTGATCTCATATTTTGTCAGTGAGGAGGCATATTGGCAATGCATGGTACAAAAATTTTGAAACTCCAACTTGCATACGCGCTACTCTGGAGGAAAAGGGCAAAAAAATTGATGGAAATGATGGGCTACGGGTGTGCAGCCCATTATATATAAATTTTTTATTTTGCTAATAGCATGTACGCACTATTGAAAATAGAGAAGAAAAAAAGTTGGCACCTTTTTGGCACCACAACTCAGTGCATATGCCCAAAACTGAATCAAATTCTAAAGACAATGAAGCATCCATATAGGAAGATATAGGAAAAGAAGCAATGTTGCCTCCCTTAAATAATGAATGTACACCCATAATAGAAGCTCCTTGATGATTGAAGAAGCTACACCATGATAGTTGAATGATGATCCTTTGTGTGGGAAGAAATGGTGCCATAGGTGTGGTAGGGAATGTTCCCCAACTAGTAGGAAGAATCCTCATAAGATATGTTGTCTGAGGAAACTAGAATACAATCTCAGCACAATGATATGTCTCCTCATAAGTGAAAGAGTCCTCCTCCAACTGCTGTAAAGAAGTTATAATCATGTCAAAATAAAAAAGTGGTTGAGGGTTAGAGTGTGCCCTTGCAACAAGTGAAGAAGTATCCTCAACAAAGGGAAGACTAATTTCATCAATGATGTCTCCCACATCTTCAATGTGAGACTCCACAAATAGCCCTACAATTTATGGAAGGAAGTCACCCCATGAAGGTGAAGTAGGAAGACATGGTAGTACCTACTATATTGAATTAGGAGCATCTGTGGCTAGAACTGGATCAATAAAAGCAACAGGAGTATTAGGATTTGTGATCTCATCTAGAATTGGAGGTACCATAAATGGAGTGACTGGTGGTAGAATTTCCTCTAGAAATGAAGGGACTCGAGGATCTCCATATGATTCCTAAAGAGCCATCCAAACATCATGAGAAAAATTTTCCATACTAAGAGGAGAAAAAGTTTCCTCACTCATACTCTGATACAGAAAGAGAAGAAGTATATAATGATGTCTCCAAGTAGGATTAGGTGGCAATATCTTTGAGGAGAGATAAGGAAACTCTTCCTAATGTTCTCTTAGATGATCAAGTATCAAAACTGATGGGATGTGACCCAGCACAGAATAGACACAACAAGAAAGGGGAAATTTTATTTACTATGTAAATATGCTATTACATGCAGTACAGAGAAAATGGACTTCAAAACATGTCCTATGGGCTTACCATAGTATAAATCAAGAGATAATTTCTTCTCCCAGTTCCTTCTCTCAAACTCCACTCCGAACTACCTTTTACAATGCCAAAAAATGTTCTTAAATAGACCCCAAAGGGTTAAGGATTAGGAATACATTCTAGAAAGTGCTAGTTTGCATCCATCGACCAAATAGAAGGCTCTAGAAGCCACGTTAGAAGTTGGCACAAAACTAGAAGAATCCAGAAATAGTAACCGAACTTTCGAGAGGCATAACTTTTGAAGCGTAGCTCCGATTGACGAACTGTTTATATTTCTAGAAAGCTCTCAAAGTGCTCTATAGCCCTATGGACCATCTTCACTCATCTCCCATTTTTTGGCCCTATTCAAGGTCATTTAATGCCCTTAACTGACTTTGAAGCATTCTTAGGAGGTCTCCAGAAACTAAAAAATTGTAATAACTCTCAAACCATGGAGACTTTTGACCTGATTCTTTTTCTGGAATGCTCTAAATTACAATTAAAATCATCTAGCCAATTTACATCTTCTAGTTCACCAAAATGATGGCTCAATTACATACTCCTATTTTTTGGCATTTACATGTATCCCAAGGTCCTAAAATACTCTAACCTAGGAAACTGATAGTGGAACTGTGAGAGTTGGAACCTTTATTTGACCCAAATAGGTATCCAGAAATGAAAACACATGAAACAAAAACTAATTCTAAGTAAATTTTTTTGGGTGACACAGGAATGCCCTTATACCTCTAGATGCTTTTGCATCAAAAACACTCCATTTGTGATAGTTCCTCATTGTCAACTTCGATCTTAAACTAGACTAATATATGTGACAAGACTCCATGAGATAAATGAATATATGCACCCCCAAAAATGTAACAATAATCAATCAAGTGCCCCCCCCCCCCCCACCCCCCCCTCCCCCCCCCCCCCCCCCCCCCCCCCCCCGCGCAATTCATGGTTTGGCACTTTATAGGTAGTGTGATTACAATAGGCCACTTGCTAATTTAGGCTTTAGTGGACTTCTGATTTTTTTATTTACAACCTCCTCTTATAGTTCAAATTTGGAAATTTATAATGTAAAATAGGACCTATTTCTGAAATTGGTATTTTTGTCCACATAAGCCTATCATTTGATTGTAGATCTAGAAACTAGAGAATAAATTATTCACTTTCAAAAAAATGGAACTTGATTATGTGTCCAGATGAGCCTGTACTAAGCATTTCATGTTGCAAAAAATGGGATTTATGATTTGCATAAAAATTCAAAAATGGAGGTATCAAACATCCTACACCAATGTGTAGATCACGAAATTATACCCCAAAACAAAAATTATTGCTCACAAAAAGGAGTCTGTATGAGGGAGATATCACTGTTTGAAAATCACCTCTATTTTTTTTTTTGAAGCATTGTTACCGCACCTCCAAAAAGAATTTGACTAAAGATTTTACCTCAGATGTCTAATTTCAGTGAAAAAAAAGTCAATTTGGGATTTTTTCTACCTTCTGTATATGATGCCCATAATTGATCAGCACCAGCAAGCTCAAATCTTCACCTGCAAAAAATCTCTCCTATTGGCTTGATGGCCATTTAAAAATTTTCAGAAAAAATATGCAGATCCAAAAAATAATGCAGAGAAATTGTAGAGACTAAAATAAAATATGCATATCTAAAAATTAAATTCAAAGATCTAAAATGATCATACCAATCACACAAATTAGGCGTTTGGGTGTCGGTTTGCAAAAAAAAATTGCCTCAAATTTGACTATGGCCCAATATAGGAGAACTTATAGTCACTTTTCACTCAATCGATGCTCTAGATGCAATGGTGAGGTCTGCTTTGGCTCTAGACACTCCCAATATCTGTGGATACTCTAGATCTGAGTCGAGGTATCCTCAGAGAGGTGAAGCAAGATTGGTCTTCAATGGCTATGAAATGATGTTTTTTATGGCTCTGATACCACGTAAGAATTTTTCTTAGGTCAAAATTCACCCAAGACCAAGAAGCACAATAACTAGCAGAAAAGATCAAAAGAGTATAATTAGAATAATAATATGATATTCAATTTACTGTAATTGATTGATTGATATATAGTACACTAGAGGTGCCTATATAAAAAGGTCCCTATGATGCATATAGAATGTCTAGGAGATAGCAATATGATAAGCTCCACAACTAAGAACATGTCCACCAAGAATGGGTTATCCTCCATTAAGCACAAGAGTTAGTGTGATGATGAGAGGATAAACCTACAAAGGTGTGTCACGTAAATTTATGTTGTAGACACCATGTGCTAAAATAGAGTTGCTTACTCCTATATTGTCAACAAGACAACTCATATGAGTACAGAAACTCCTAAGTGTCTAACCTAATAAATAATAAAATAATGCATTTATCCTAAGTCAAATTAATTAATGTGTAAATAATAATTATTTACACTAACAATAAGAACATAAGGGGACAATAATGGCATGCCCTCTAATTAAAAGAAGATATTTTTAATGAGGGGTCTTAATATGTTTGATAACTAATATAAGGTCATAAGGGGTCCTATTAAGTCTCATAAGTATTTATAAGGTCTTAAGAAGTCATCTATAATGTTCTATTATGTCATATTAGTAATATAAGGTATTCATAGGTCATATTAGTTGTTAATTGAAATAAATAATATGTAGGGGAGAGAGTGAGAGAGAGGAGAGAAAAAGTGAGAAGAGTGGGAGAGTAACGAAAGAGAAAAAGTGAGAAGAGACAAAGTTCAAGGAGAGAGAGAGAGAGAGAGAGAGAGAGAGAGAGAGAGAGAGAGAGAGAGAGAGTGAGAGTGAGGAGAGAGTGAGAAGATAGAGAGTGAGGAGAGAGAAAGTTTGGGGAGAGAGGGAGAGAAAGAGAAGAGAGAGTGAGGAGAGAGAGAAAGTGAGGAGAGATAGAAAGAGAGGAAAGAGTGAGGAGAAAGAATGTGAGGAAATAGAAAGTGAGAAGAGGGAGAGAGTAAGGAGAGAGAGAAAATGACATGCAAGTGAAAGTAAATGTAGTGCCTGCCCCTAGTTTACATTTTTTCGTGCTACATTTATGATATGATTGCCAAACTCCTTTAGGCCAATTTATGTTTGTTGAGTAGTATTATTATTTTAGAGATTATCAGAGGATGTTTACACTCAGTTTATTATATGATGAGATTACTTGGTACTCTATATTTCGTACATGTATGATGATTATTCAATGGTTTTAGTTATCGATGATGATTAGTTAGATGGCTTATTATTTCATGTGCCTCTTATGGATACTTACCCCATACTGCATGTGTATGGTGTGCGTGTTGTTTTATTTATGTATGGTGTTTTTGATATGATTAAGGAAGGGAGTCGTAGTCACCTGATAGTCGGGATCTACACGATGCACCACTTCCTGCCATTGCCTGTTTAGCTTAGAATATTGTGTTTGTACATGCGTGGATTTTATGCAGGTTGCAGGTACCGGGTATCGACTTCCCTGAATTGTCAGGATGAGCGTACCCTATCGCACTGTCTCAATGGTAAGAGAGGGGAGATAAACTCTTAAGTCCAAATCCTAAACCCTTTAGCCAATTGTCCTAATTGATAATTAGGACAAGTATCTGAGTTAAGTACCCTCCGAATGCATCAAATGATGTAATTTGGTGATTATAACCCTTCTGTTTGATTTGGTATGTATTTTTCTATGATGGGTTTTCGTATGTTGCTTTATGAGTCCTTGGTGTATTTTCTATTAATTAAGTCTAATTAAAAAGACTAATTAATGATTTAATTTAATAAGGAATTATTATGATATCTTTATATTTAATTAATTAATTAATTAATTAAATAAAAGAATTAAAATTGGAAATTAAAGTTTAAGATATATTTAGAACAGGATAATATTTATTTAATTTAATAATAATATATTTGAAGTTCATTTTTAAATAAATGCTAAATATTATTGTTATTTAAATTAATTAAATATGTTATCAATTAAGTTCTAAAATAAATTAAAAAGTTGAAAGATATAAATTTATTAAAAAATTCTAGATCGCATGATCTAATCATGAGTTAAATATAAGAATTAAATTAAAAGATTAAATTATAAAAATTAATAATGTTATTTTAATTTCTTAAAAGTGCACATAAGATTTAAAGTAATAAATTAATTAAGAATTGAAGTCAAGTGAAATTTTAAATAAAGTTATTTAATAATTCAACTTAATGTGCATGAAAGTTGAATGCAAAAGAATTAGAAAAGATAATAAAAAGTTAATTTGAGTTAACTGAGTTGTAAAAAGAGTCTTCTCGGGTAAACGCACAATTAGTGCCCCGAATTGAGGAGAATTTGCTTATCACAACTTTGGGGGTTCATTTTTGATATACGAAGTTGGACGAGAATTTTTGAGAGACAATTTTGGAAGCGAATTTCAGAAAGCTGATACCAAGAAAGTTTTCCAGAGGAAGATTATTGAGAGGAGCGAATTCTTTCATAGTTCCTGGAGATTGCATAATAGCATCAGAATCAGGTAGGGTCTGGTGTTTTCGATTATCGATTTAATACGCAATTATCCTTTCCTGTCTTCTTCGTGTCTGGGGTTTGTAAATCTGAAATTCCTTGTGAAGAATACTTAAACATTACGAAATTGGTATTTATCAGTTACTTGTTTATAAACTTCTTCCAACATGAGATTTAAATGGGAAGGGTTGAATTTAATACCGAGATTCTAGATTAACGTTTGGATGAATGACTATATTTTCTATATCAAGATAGAGGAGGAAACAATCTTTCAAGGCATATATTTATATATATATTTTAAAAAAAAAAAAAAAAAAGAAAGAAAGATTAATTAATTATTTTAATATATATATATAGTTTTAAAAAAAAAAAAATGTTTATATATAATATTGATTGTGTTTTTTTTTAAAAAAAAATATATATATATAAAATAAAATAAAATTAAATATAATAATATTTTTATAAGTTTGTGGGGGGGGGGAGGGAATTACCCCGTGCCCACCCCCCACGGTCGGCTCAGCCGACAGACCTGCGTCGCAGGTACTGCGACAGCAGGTATGACGTACCTGCTGCCGCAGGCCCTGCGTCCGCAGGTCTGCGGCAGGTCGTCGGCTTATTTAAGCCGGCGGTTGGATATTGTAAAGTGTTTTTTTTTTAATTATTTTTTTAAATTATTTTAAAAAATAAAAATAAAATATATATGTATAGTTGTAAATTCATTTATTTTTTTTAATATATTTTATTTACAAAAAATGATTTTTATTATTAATTAAAATTTTTAAATAAAATTATTATATATTTTTATTTAATAAAAGTTTTATTTTATTAATACTTAAATAATAAATATTAAATGTATTTCACATAAATGGTAAATATTAAATTATTGATAATTTTAGTAAAAAAAAAATTAATAATTTAACAATTAATGGATAGATTAAAAATAGTAATTAGATCAAATGAATATTGATTAATTTAATTAAAATTAGTTTAATTAAGTTAATTAATAATGAATTTTATTTGACTAAATTATAAATTTGGATATTGATTTAATGAAAGTTATTATAGAAATGGGTTATTCGAAAAAGGGTAGTTGTGAAAACTTTGTTACTTGAATTCGACATTAAACTAAATCACAAACCTTACCTTAACTTAAATAATATACTTTCAGATCCAATCTCGGAGACTTTTGATGTTGTCTTTGTACTTTGAATGTTTTGGGGTTGGTTTAGCGTTGACCAGTTCAGGTTGTTACCAGAGGCTCGGGGTTTGTGAATGTGATGTCTTGATAATTTGGTCTCGATCTTTCTTAACCTGACCATGGTAATGTGATGAAGTGCTCTACGACATGATTGTGTTTACTGTTTGTGATTGCTTTCCAGTTCCTTGTGTGAAGCTGAGATGTATGTATTTGAGAATACCTAACTTAACCATTTTTGAGTCTCGATCAGTTATATTTGATAACCATTTATGAGTCTCGATCAGTTATACTTGTATTACTTTCTGGTTGCTCATTAGAGAACCATTGGATTTTGTGACTTATCATTGATGCCTTCAGTTGCTGATAGAGAACTGTCGTGATTACTTGATTACTATTTGATGTTATCTGTTGCTCATGAAGAACTGATATATTTTGTGGATTATCTTTTTATGATATTTTCAGTTGCTCGCATAGGACTGAGATGGTTTTATTATGATTCTTTGATTTATGAGTTCATGAGCTAGGGTAGGTTATCTATGTGTAGAGTCGGGAAGTGGCTTGCAATGGGGGTCGGAGCCCTAAGAGGCTGCCTAGAGAAACCCATTGTAAGTCATTTTTAATAAGTGAAAACATTTACACTAAATGAGAGAAAATGAACCTAACAAGATAATTGTATGTTCTCTCCCATGCCATGAGTGCTAGTACAGACTAGGATGGGGTAGAGAGGATGCTTGGTTACGACCTTGCATACCATAGTATGCCTCGTCAGTACGAGAGGATACTAGTGGCCGCAGGATCAGTAGGGACCCGGGATTCCTAAGGGATTGCTCGGGTAACTTCTACATGACTTTTGCGATGACACTTTCCCGCTTGCATATTAGGTTTCCTACGTGTCTTGTGGTACCTCTGGGATTTAGATGTCGATCTTTTTAGGAACCCTTGAGTTAGCATACTTATAGGATTTCCTGGACTTAGAGAGTATTGATGATTATAGGTTTTGTTATCCTATTTGGGACTTGAGACTATCTCCTCAGCGCGGTGGGAGTGGACCATTTAGGTTCCACGCGGTCGGGTGGTAGTGCTTTTACTCTTACCATTGAGATCCGTTCCGTGGTCACCGTGGCTGGAGATTTCGTGATTGGCATTTACCTTCACTATGTTCTTGGATTATTATGATGGATGTTTTAGATTTTATGATAGATGTTTTATCATTATGGATGTATGGATGTATCATGTATGGTGAATAGTTTCATATATTTTTACTGTACTTTGTATCATGGATTTGAGGATGTTGTATCTTGATCTTTACAGATGTATATTCTTTTAAGCCTTTCATACCCTGTGACATGTACAGTGGATGAATGAGCATTCCGAATTAATTTGCCAAGGAGCATTCGGAACAAATGTATATTATGGACATTGGAGTTTCTGATTATTCTTTTATATGTATGTGTTAGTTGTTAGACTTAGAATTAATTAAATTTAAACGTGACTCAACGTCATGGGATCTTTAAGAAATGTAACTTGCAATGTATGTTTGTCGATGATTACATGTTATTGCTTCCGCTACTATTTGTTTGATGTGTATGTCATACTTTCTTACTTAAAAAAAAAAAAATGTTTAGCAAACTTAGTGAAACTTTAGGTTAATTCTTTTGGATCCCTTGGCGGGGCGTTACATCTGGTATCAGAGCCCTAGTTTCTACATTGGGAGCTCTGGGTATATTGGAACGCCACTAGTGTTAACTAGTTGAATAAAAATGCAAACCTTAAACTAAGACTTGAAGCTAGTTGAACTGAAACTGTATATAAACTATTAGTTACCTATTTTATTCATACTTCAACACTCAAAACTTCAAAACTGAAATTATAGGTAAACTGAAAATTGAAAATATCTTGGTTGCAAAATATGTGTCTTTTATCTATGTATTTCAGTAGTATGTTTCATGATTATTTTAGCATCTTGTGTCTTGGATATTATTGTAGGATGGTATCTGGGACGAGATCTTCCGTTAGGGGCCATAGCCTTGGCCGTGGCAGAGGTCGTGGACGAGGCAGAGATGTTAGTGTTCATGAGTCTATCCATGAGAGCCCCATTTAGGAAGAGAATAGGGAAGAGCATGTCAGTGAGCATCAGGAAGAGAACCACGATGAGGGACATGCCAACTCTGAGGAGGTTGATCTGAGGCAAATGATGCGGACCCTTATTGATCGCTTACCTCCTGTTCTTGAGCAGGATAGAGCACACCAGGTTGGACATGAGCATAGACGCAGATCTAGGAGTCCTCAGAAGGACCGACATAGATTCATAGTATCTTCTCAGATGAAGGATCTTCAGAGGTCCAAGATCAAACCCTTTAATGGGCAAGGTTCTGGGTATGTAGCTGAGCAGTGGCTTATTGCCCTTGACAGGATTTTTTCTATGCAGGACTTTCACAGTAATGTCAAAGCGAGGTTTGCCATTACCAATCTAGAGTTATTTGGAGCCACCTGGTGGACTATTGAGGAGAAGAAGTTGGGCATTGACATGGGTAGTGTCACTTGGGAGATTTTCTTGGAGAGTTTTCATGAGCGATTCCTACCAGAGGAATGGAAGCAGCATAGAGCAGATGAGTTCCATAACCTGAGACAGTTCACTATGACCGTTGTAGAGTATGAGCGCAGGTTCTATGAGCTCATGCCTTTTTCGGGATTCAGTGACAACCCAGCACAGTTGGCACAACATTTCATTCGAGGCTTGAACAACCGTTTTATTGGGGGTGTTAAGGTATTTGAGCCTAAGACCCTCAAGGATGCGGTACATCGAGCTATCCTGGTAGAGCAGAGTGTCAACTTTGGGCAAGGAGGATTTGTGGGAGCGCCTACTATAGCAGGATCTAAGGGCAACCACAATTCCGGTGGAATCAGGAAGCCTCCCTTCCCTAGGAGGAATCAGTATTCTCAGCCGCATTCTCAGCCACATTCTCCGCAGCAGCCTCAGTAGCATAAGGGATTTTACCCTCAGGCACAGAGTGGTGGCGGTGGATCCAACCCTAGGATCAATCGCAATGCTCAACGTAATAGGAAGAATCAGCAATCTCGGCCTGCACAGAGCAACTAGTCTTTTGCTAGCAGGGGTAGCCAACAGCGGTCGAATGCACCACCTATAGGGAGAGGATCTGGCAGAGGCACGGGATGTTTTTCGTGTGGATAGATTGGTCATATTGCAGCATACTGCCCACAGCGAGCATCTCAGTATTTAGGACCCAGGCCAGCAGCATCTGAGCCTATAGTTGGAAATACAGGTGGACCTCATAGAGTTTTTGCAGCGGTGGATCACCATCAGGCAGACCATCAGGGGACAGTAGTTGAGACTACAGGAGCTATCCGAGGTACACCTCTCTCTGTATTATTTGATTCAGGTGCTACAGATTCTTTCATTTCTCCATCTCTAGTTGATAAGTGTAAGCTGGAGTCGGTTAAGCAAGACCATGGTTGGCAAGTGGAACTAGCCTCAGGTGCTAAAGTTTCCACAGATTTGGTAGTTCACAAGTGTGGACTTAGCATAGGAGGGTTCGAGACTTCAGTCGATTTTCGAGTTATTCCTCTTGGCTCCTACGATGTGGTCTTAGGTATGGATTGGCTTGGCTCTCATAGGGCTAGTATTGACTGCAGAAAGAAGACCATTTTGTGTCAGGATGACCAAGGGAAGGATGTGGAGATTGTGGGGATACCGAGGCCTATATCCCTACGGATGATCTCTGCTATGCAACTTAAGCAAAGCTTTCGTAAGGGGTGTCAGGTATTTTCCGTTTCGGTAAATGAGCTTGATGAGGAAGAATCTACAAGGAAGACCCTAGATCACCCTATTTTACAGGAGTATGTTGATGTCTTTCCGAGTGAGATTCCAGGCATGCCTCCGAAGAGAGACATTGATTTTAGCATTGAGCTCACTCCAGGAGCGGAACCTATCTCTAGAGCGCCTTACCGTATGACCACTCAGGAGCTAAGTGAGTTGCGTTTGCAGTTAGAGGAACTTTTGGCCAAGGGTAGTATTCGACCTAGTGTATCACCATGGGGAGCTCCAGTGCTCTTTGTGAAGAAGAAGGATGGTTCTTTGCACCTTTGCATCGATTACAGACAACTGAATAAGGTGACAATAAAGAACAGGTATCCTTTACCAAGGATTGATGATTTATTTGATCAGATCAAGGGAGCTACAGTGTTCTCTAAGATTGATCTTAAGTCAGGATACCATCAACTTCGCATCAAGGAGGCTGATATTCATAAGATCGCCTTCCGAACTCGCTACGGGCATTATGAGTTCACAGTGGTACCCTTTGGGCTGACAAACGCTCCATCAGTTTTCATGTGCTTAATGAATGGGGTGTTCCGTTCCTATCTTGATAGATTTGTTCTTGTGTTCCTCGATGATATTCTGATATATTCTAAGTCCCAAAAGGAACATGAGGAACATTTGAGTTTAGTTTTGCAGTGCTTGAGAGATAATCAACTTTATGCCAATGCGGCAAAGTGTGATTTCTTTCAATCAGAGATATAGTATTTGGGACACGTTATTTCAGGCGAAGGTATCTCTGTAGACCCTGCGAAGATCTAGGCAATAGTAGATTGGCCTGCACCCACTACTGTGTCGGAAATTCGTAGTTTCATGGGTCTAGCTGGGTATTATCGCAGATTTGTTCAAAACTTCTCCAGAACAGCACACCCTATTACCTCCCTTCAGAGGAAAGGAAAGAAGTTTCTTTGGACAGAAAAGTGTGTAGAAGCATTTCAGAAACTCAAAGAGCTTCTGACCAGTGCACCGATCTTAGCTGTACCTGATCTAGAAGGTGAGTTCATGGTGTGTACAGATGCTTCCCTCGAGGGTATTGGAGCAGTTCTAATGCAGAATGGTCGAGTGATTGCATATGAGTCACGCAAACTCAAGGATCATGAGTTGAATTATCCTACACATGACCTTGAGTTAGCAGCAGTAGTTCATGCCTTAGTGAGATGGAGACATTTCTTGTTGGGACACAGATTTGAACTACATAGCGATCATCGTAGTCTTCAGTACATATTCACGCAGCCTAATCTGAATGCTAGGCAAAGGCGTTGGATGGAGTTTTTGTGCGAGTATGACTTTGAGGTGAAGTATATCCAGGGGAAGGAGAATGTCGTAGCTGATGCTTTGAGTCGCAGGAAACATGTGATATCATCTATGACTCTTAGTGTCGATTTGAGATGTCAGATACTTCAGGCACTCCCCACTGATTCATGGTATCTGGAGGTGTGCAGTGAGATCAATTCAGGGAGATCCTTGGAGGGTAAGTTTTCAGGCTATGTCCTAGAGTCAGATGGCCTTTTGAGACTTTCAGGAAGGATCTATGTGCCGCTACTGGATGAACTTCGCATATTGATCCTATCAGAGGCCCATCGTGCACCTTACTCGGCACATCCAGGTGTCAAGAAGATGCATGCAGATTTGCGACGTTTATTCTATTGGTCCGGGATGAAGCGCGACATTGCTGATTTTGTGGCTAGATGTCTTGAGTGTCAGAGAGTCAAGGCAGAACACCAGCATCCGGCAGGACTCTTGCAACCGAATCTCGTTCCTTCATGGAAGTGGGACATCATCTCTATGGATTTCATAGTAGGATTACCTATGACTCTTCGTCGTCATGATGCTATCATGGTCACCGTTGATCGGTTGACCAAGGTGGCACATTTTGCACCAATCAGGTCTTCCTACACTGCAACTTCAGTAGCTAATGTCTTCATGCGTGACATAGTGAGACCACATGGTATTCCCCGAAAGATCATTTCTGATAGGGATCATGTTTTCACTTCCGCATTTTGGACATCACTACAGCATGATCTTGGAGCACAGTTGAACTTCAGTTCAGCATATCACCTAGAGACAGATGGGCAGACAGAGAGAGTGAATCAGGTTCTCGAGGATATGTTGAGGATGTACGTGATGGATAGGCAGACCCATTGGGAGGACTATCTCTACCTAGTGGAGTTTGCTTACAACAACGGTTATCACAGTTCTATTGGCATGGCACCTTTCCAAGCCTTATATGGTCACCCTTGTCGTACACCTTTGAGTTGGGATAGCCTTGAGGATCGCATCCTGTTGGGCCCAGAGATGCTTCGTGACATGGAGCAACAGGTGGTGCATATCCGAGAGCACTTGACAACGGCATAGGATAGGCAGAAGAAGTATGTTGATGCTCATAGGTCAGATAAGCAGTTTGCTGTGGGAGAGAAGGTTTTCTTGAGAGTGCGTCCGCGAAAGAGTCCGATCCGATATGGAAAGGGCTCGAAGCTAGCACCTCGCTTTGTGGGACCATTCGATATTCTTGAGAGGATTGGTCCAGTTGCCTATCGTCTTGCTTTACCGCCCAGCCTTGCTCGCATTCACGATGTTTTCCATGTTTCAGTACTTAGACAGTATATTCCTGATGTTGTACATATTCTTGATTGGAATGCTTTATAGGTAGAGGACGGGCAGCTGGCTTTGGAGCTAATACGTATTCTGGAGCAGCGGGAGTTGACCCTCAGGGGTCGAACCATAGAGCAGGTAAGGGTCCAATGGGACCCTACTGATGACTCTTCAGCTACATGGGAGGATGCATCTAGATTACGGGATTTATATCCCTATTTGTTTATAGGCTTCCAGGAGTAAGCCTAAGTCTAGGGGGGGTGGATGTAGTGCCTGCCCCTAGTTTACATTTTTTCGTGCTACATTTATGATATGATTGCCAAACTCTTTTAGGCCAATTTATGTTTGTTGAGTAGTATTATTATTTTAGAGATTATCAGAGGATGTTTACACTCAGTTTATTATATGATGAGATTACTTGGTACTCTATATTTCGTACATGTATGATGATTATTCAATGGTTTTAGTTATCGATGATGATTAGTTAGATGGCTTATTATTTCATGTGCCTCTTATGGATACTTACCCCATACTGCATGTGTATGGTGTGCGTGTTGTTTTATTTATGTATGGTGTTTCTGATATGGTTAAGGAAGGGAGTCGTAGTCACCTGCTAGTCGGGATCTACACGATGCACCACTTCCTGCCATTGCCTGTTTAGCTTAGAATATTGTGTTTGTACATGCGTGGATTTTATGCAGGTTGCAGGTACCGGGTATCGACTTCCCTGAATTGTCAGGATGAGCGTACCCTATCGCACTGTCTCAATGGTAAGAGAGGGGAGATAAACTCTTAAGTCCAAATCCTAAACCCTTTAGCCAATTGTCCTAATTGATAATTAGGACAAGTATCTGAGTTAAGTACCCTCCGAATGCATCAAATGATGTAATTTGGTGATTATAACCCTTCTGTTTGATTTGGTATGTATTTTTCTATGATGGGTTTTCGTATGTTGCTTTATGAGTCCTTGGTGTATTTTCTATTAATTAAGTCTAATTAAAAAGACTAATTAATGATTTAATTTAATAAGGAATTATTATGATATCTTTATATTTAATTAATTAATTAATTAATTAAATAAAAGAATTAAAATTGGAAATTAAAGTTTAAGATATATTTAGAACAGGATAATATTTATTTAATTTAATAATAATATATTTGAAGTTCATTTTTAAATAAATGCTAAATATTATTGTTATTTAAATTAATTAAATATGTTATCAATTAAGTTCTAAAATAAATTAAAAAGTTGAAAGATATAAATTTATTAAAAAATTCTAGATCGCATGATCTAATCATGAGTTAAATATAAGAATTAAATTAAAAGATTAAATTATAAAAATTAATAATGTTATTTTAATTTCTTAAAAGTGCACATAAGATTTAAAGTAATAAATTAATTAAGAATTGAAGTCAAGTGAAATTTTAAATAAAGTTATTTAATAATTCAACTTAATGTGCATGAAAGTTGAATGCAAAAGAATTAGAAAAGATAATAAAAAGTTAATTTGAGTTAACTGAGTTGTAAAAAGAGTCTTCTCGGGTAAACGCACAATTAGTGCCCCGAATTGAGGAGAATTTGCTTATCACAACTTTGGGGGTTCATTTTTGATATACGAAGTTGGACGAGAATTTTTGAGAGACAATTTTGGAAGCGAATTTCAGAAAGCTGATACCAAGAAAGTTTTCCAGAGGAAGATTATTGAGAGGAGCGAATTCTTTCACAGTTCCTGGAGATTGCATAATAGCATCAGAATCAAGTAGGGTCTGGTGTTTTCGATTATCGATTTAATACGCAATTATCCTTTCCTGTCTTCTTCGTGTCTGGGGTTTGTAAATCTGAAATTCCTTGTGAAGAATACTTAAACATTACGAAATTGGTATTTATCAGTTACTTGTTTATAAACTTCTTCCAACATGAGATTTAAACGGGAAGGGTTGAATTTAATACCGAGATTCTAGATTAACGTTTGGATGAATGACTATATTTTCTATATCAAGATAGAGGAGGAAACAATCTTTTAAGGCATATATTTATATATATTTTTTTTAAAAAAAAAAAAAGAAAGAAAGAAAGATTAATTAATTATTTTAATATATATATATAGTTTTAAAAAAAAAAAAATGTTTATATATAATATTGATTGTGTTTTTTTTTTTAAAATATATATATATATATAATTAAATAAAATTAAATATAATAATATTTTTATAAGTTTGTGGGGGGGGGAGGGAATTACCCCGTGCCCACCCCCACGGTCGGCTCAGCCGACAGACCTGCGTCGCAGGTACTGCGACAGCAGGTACGACGTACCTGCTGCCGCAGGCCCTGCGTCCGCAGGTCTGCGGCAGGCCGTCGGCTTATTTAAGCCAGCGGTTGGATATTGTAAAGTGTTTTTTTTATTATTATTATTTTTTAATTATTTTTTTAAAATAAAAATAAAATATATATGTATAGTTGTAAATTCATTTTTTTTTTTTAATATATTTTATTTACAAAAAATGATTTTTATTATTAATTAAAATTTTTAAATAAAATTATTATATATTTTTATTTAATAAAAGTTTTATTTTATTAATACTTAAATAATAAATATTAAATGTATTTCACATAAATGGTAAATATTAAATTATTGATAATTTTAGTAAAAAAAAAATTAATAATTTAACAATTAATGGATAGATTAAAAATAGTAATTAGATCAAATGAATATTGATTAATTTAATTAAAATTAGTTTAATTAAGTTAATTAATAATGAATTTTATTTGACTAAATTATAAATTTGGATATTGATTTAATGAAAGTTATTATAGAAATGGGTTATTCGAAAAAGGGTAGTTGTGAAAACTTTGTTACTTGAATTCGACATTAAACTAAATCACAAACCTTACCTTAACTTAAATAATATACTTTCAGATCCAATCTCGGAGACTTTTGATGTTGTCTTTGTACTTTGAATGTTTTGGGGTTGGTTTAGCGTTGACCAGTTCAGGTTGTTACCAGAGGCTCGGGGTTTGTGAATGTGATGTCTTGATAATTTGGTCTCGATCTTTCTTAACCTGACCATGGTAATGTGATGAAGTGCTCTACGACATGATTGTGTTTACTGTTTGTGATTGCTTTCCAGTTCCTTGTGTGAAGCTGAGATGTATGTATTTGAGAATACCTAACTTAACCATTTTTGAGTCTCGATCAGTTATATTTGATAACCATTTCTGAGTCTCGATCAGTTATACTTGTATTACTTTCTGGTTGCTCATTAGAGAACCATTGGATTTTGTGACTTATCATTGATGCCTTCAGTTGCTGATAGAGAACTGTCGTGATTACTTGATTACTATTTGATGTTATCTGTTGCTCATGAAGAACTGATATATTTTGTGGATTATCTTTTTATGATATTTTCAGTTGTTCGCATAGGACTGAGATGGTTTTATTATGATTCTTTGATTTATGAGTTCATGAGCTAGGGTAGGTTATCTATGTGTAGAGTCGGGAAGTGGCTTGCAATGGGGGTCGGAGCCCTAAGAGGCTGCCTAGAGAAACCCATTGTAAGTCATTTTTAATAAGTGAAAACATTTACACTAAATGAGAGAAAATGAACCTAACAAGATAATTGTATGTTCTCTCCCATGCCATGAGTGCTAGTACAGACTAGGATGGGGTAGAGAGGACGCTTGGTTACGACCTTGCATACCATAGTATGCCTCGTCAGTACGAGAGGATACTAGTGGCCGCAGGATCAGTAGGGACCCGGGATTCCTAAGGGATTGCTCGGGTAACTTCTACATGACTTTTGTGATGACACTTTCCCGCTTGCATATTAGGTTTCCTACATGTCTTGTGGTACCTCTGGGATTTAGATGTCGATCTTTTTAGAAACCCTTGAGTTAGCATACTTATAGGATTTCCTGGACTTAGAGAGTATTTATGATTATAGGTTTTGTTATCCTATTTGGGACTTGAGACTATCTCCTCAGCGCGGTGGGAGTGGACCATTTAGGTTCCACGCGGTCGGGTGGTAGTGCTTTTACTCTTACCATTGAGATCCGTTCCGTGGTCACCGTGGCTGGAGATTTCGTGATTGGCATTTACCTTCACTATGTTCTTGGATTATTATGATGGATGGTTAGATTTTATGATAGATGTTTTATCATTATGGATGTATGGATGTATCATGTATGGTGAATAGTTTCATATATTTTTACTGTACTTTGTATCATGGATTTGAGGATGTTGTATCTTGATCTTTACAGATGTATATTCTTTTAAGCCTTTCATACCCTGTGACATGTACAGTGGATGAATGAGCATTCCGAATTAATTTGCCAAGGAGCATTCAGAACAAATGTATATTATGGACATTGGAGTTTCTGATTATTCTTTTATATGTATGTGTTAGTTGTTAGACTTAGAATTAATTAAATTTAAACGTGACTCAACGTCATGGGATCTTTAAGAAATGTAACTTGCAATGTATGTTTGTCGATGATTACATGTTATTGCTTCCGCTACTATTTGTTTGATGTGTATGTCATACTTTCTTACTTAAAAAAAAAAAAATGTTTAGCAAACTTAGTGAAACTTTAGGTTAATTCTTTTGGATCCCTTGGCGGGGCGTTACAGTAAAAAGAGGGGGAGAGGAAGGGAGGGAGGGGGGGAGGGAGGGAGGGACAGAGAGAGAGAGAGAGAGAGAGAGAGAGAGAGAGAGAGAGAGATTTTCTACATATCCTAGGTTTTTTTAAAAAAAATTTATCAAGAGTTTTGAATGTAAACTACTTTTCTACCTATATTTTTTCTTCCATCTATAATCTTAACTACTTTTTTCCAATATTTTTGACATGTAAACTAAAATAAAACATATAAATATAACAATAATTAATGTATACTAAAAAAAACTAAATACCCAAAAAAAAAACCAAATATTAATTAAAAACAACTAAACTTTCATTAAAAAAACTACTAAACTTTGATAAAAAAAAAACTAAATATTGATTAAAAACCACTAAACATTCATTTAAAATAATTAAATGTTCATTAAAAACATAGAAATAAAAAAACTTAACATACCTAGTAGGCTGAATACTTGTAGAAGGTGAAAAATAGTAGATTGGAATGAGTATGCAAGTTAAGATGTCTTAAATTTGTCTCTAAGCCCTTCCATGAGATCGTAGCCGTAAAAATCAAATGTGAAATGCTGAATAGGTAGCTAAAACATCAATCTTGATGGCAAAAATTGGGTTTTTATGGCATCGCACATAGTCTTATGAGGTCAGTGGCCCCTTTAGGCTTTTTCCAAGCCCCAAGGCTTCGTGTGAAGCAATTTCATGACTTGGTGTGAAGGCCTTGTTTCATTCCGATCATCTCAAAATTGAAATTCCTGCTTTCATCAGATTTGTTCGTGATGAAAAGTGGGAACCACCACTATGGCCCAATCCAAGGAAAAATTTATCTTATTTTAATCTAAAACATCTAAGAATGCTCTCAAATAAATAAAAATTTATATCATAGAGTGATAAACAATTCCTAAATAATGCCTATTAAATGTGTGTGTGTGTGTGTGTGTGTGTGTGTGTGTGTGTGTGTGTGTGTGTGTGTGTGTGTGTGTGTGTGTGTGTGTGTAAAAGCAAGCAACTACATGATAAAGAAAAGAAAAAGATAAATTTATAAGACATTGATTCTATCATTTCATGTAAGAATATAAAACATTTATTTAGGGTTAGGGCACATTAGCCAAATAAAAAAAATCTAAGTCGACCCAAGTACCATGATAAGCTTCATAGAACTGCATCATGTCTCTAGTACTCTAAATCATGAATAATGTTGACATAGTAATATAATTCAAAGAATCATATATACAACAATGATAAGAAAATTGTAATGGCATTCTATCACTAAATTTAAAATTAAATAAAGTCATTGACTTAAAAACTCAATGAATTCCAAACACACTTGTATAGCATCTCGCCTAGCAAGAAGACATATTAACCATAGAAGGTGTGGATGCATCACAAATTTGTATCATGAAACCTATGCAAATCACTTCCAAAGGATAAATGTTTGTTAGCTTTCATTACTGATTACACATTTATGAACATTATTTGTATCATTCTAATCATATAAATTTTCTAAAACAAAAAGAATGAAAAGAATCAACCTTCTAATTATTCATGCCCACAATATTTATACTTACAATTTTTTTTTTACCTTTTTCTTCTTTTTATAAATAATATTTATCAAAATTTTTGTTAACAAATTATAGAAACAAGATATTTTAATTATAATAAAAAACATACAAATATTCATAGTTAAGGATCATTCAATTATATAAAATTGGACGTATAATATCTTCAACTTTTCAAAAAATCTACTTCTTTTTGTTCATGAAACTATATGAATAAGTCTAGAATATCAAACTAAAAAATTAAATTTTACTCATCAGTATATACCCATTTAATTTTGATTTTAAAATTAAAATAGTCAATACCCTGTGACTCTTTCCATTTCACAAAATTTAATATAGAAGAAAATGTAAAACTTCATACTTTTCTTTCAATAATCAAAGACAATGGCATGAAATCCTTATATAATACAAATATGCAAATAAAAACTTACATAACTGATTATTTACTTTATTTATACATCTAATATGCTTATATGGAATATTAAATGTGTAATTCATCCTCCTTTTGCCTTATTCTATCAATATTTCCAACTAGAAATTTAAAATGGTTTTCTTACTATATTTTCTTGTTGCAATAATTGTAAGTCTAAAATATGGTGTCCTCATTTTACAATCAGAGACAAAGACTATAATTTCACAATTGTCAAGCATCTCTATATTTCTTTTGTTTCAACAAATCTACGTTTTCATCTACCAAATGAATCAAAAGTCTACTTTTAGATTAACAATTTATTAAAAAAGAATCAAAGTTTAATTTGGCAAAAAAATTCTTGCCAAGTGAGAACTCCAGAGGTATAAAGTTAGATATAGATATAAGTTGTCCTAAATTATTAATTCTCAAAATTTAATTTAATTCCCTTCTAACTTGATAATTTATAGAATAATGAAGCATCCAATACAAATGAGAAATATAGCCATAGATAAAAATTAGACAATGTAACTAAACAAAGTTTGATCGTATTAGAATACATGTATGACATTATTACAACAAAAAAACATCAAGCAGAAAGTCCCATCAGAGCACCAAACAAAGAGCTTAAATGATGACTATTTTTTTTGAACAAAGTCTTATTGCCACAGAACTAACTACTGAAACATCGAGAGTCTTTTAATCTTACAAATATATAAAATATGATCTGATAATAATCTTTGGGTATTGTCTAGAACATAATAAATTATTTATTTTGAACAGTCCTATTGTAGCAGCTGATGAAACTTTAAAACATAATTTTGTACAAAATATATAATAATAATAACCCAACTTAACCGCAGTATCCCCATCCTGGAGTACAGACTTTGTCGTCGTCGAGGCCTTGGCATGTATAAGTATTCCCACTGTCATCGGTACAATCTTCATCTCTCTGGCAGGGGACAACCTCGCAGGGGTCATTACAGCAAACTCCTTTGTCGTCCGGACACTCTCCCAAGTAGCAGCACACATAACCCTCCTCGGTACAAGGTCCATCATCCACGCAGAGAGTCCCAGTACAGTCCCTTTCAGCTTCTACCATGCCCACCAAATGTATCAGTGTTACCAGGATTAAAGAAAAACTAAACAATTTCATTGCCTTTGCCATTCTCTTTTGTGTTCTATTGCCAACGAATTCCAGTCCAATTTATAGAGTGAAATCGCTGCCACTTCGGATCAATCAGCCGTGCCAAATTTTTCCTTGTATATCGCGCTGTTGATTATATTGAGACATTTGTATTTAAGAATGATCAAATCGAGAGAAGTGTATAGGTAGAGTTCCCTATTGATCGAATTCTTCGAAGCTAAACATAGAAACGATGAACGCGTTGCACTCTCATTCGTCGAAGCAAATATAGAATAGAACAATAAATTTATATATTTCCAAAAATTGGTCATCATTTTGGGCGGAGCTTACTGCGGTGATGTGGCTGTTGTGACCCCATTAACAATCACATTTATTGTTATTAAATTTCTAACTTTTGGACTTAAATCAGTTTTAGTGCGGGACTCTCCGTGTATGATGTTTCAACATATAGTTTCCTAGAGGGCCACTCTTAAATATTATACTCTAAGGAGGAAATTAAATTTGGAAAAAATAAGTCATCTTTGACTATTTAACATTTTTAGTCTTTAAATGAAGCATAGGGTGTGCTCTTTATGTCCTCCCCTCATAAAGTAAAAGTAGAGCTTTGGATCAATCCATCCAATCAATTAAATGGCGTCTCTCATTCTAATGATGGATCCATCATGAGAGAGTGTGCGAAAGGGATGCTGCTATCCTCCCTACAAAGTGCATCGTTGACCAAACTTTTAAAAAAAAATACTTTAGAAAAAAAAAAAAGTGATTTAAAAAAAATAAAAAAATTCAGCATTTGATCTTCATGATCTACATATTTTGTGATCCAAAACAACAAAAACATTGAGAAAAATTCAGTGTGTTTTCATGAATATGAAAAAAAATATGTTTGACTTTTTTTAATCTTTAGTGTAGTTTGTCTCGAGATTAGCAGTGTGGTGCGAAAGTTGATGCTAAAATGAATAACTCTCATAATCGAAATAAAAAACAAAATATCTCATATTGAATGGATTTTGGAAATCTGATTTATTGTTAGATTTAAATTTGTCATTTCCAATCTAATCTCATTTTAACTTTTAACATTCTTTTAATTTACATGGTAATAGCATTTATTTTGAAGAAAAAATATTCAATGATTCCATTATCTTTAAATATTTCATTAATAGAAAATAACATATTATCCTTAATATATATTTTTAATTTTAACAATATTTTACATCATTCATTAATAATTTTAGAGCAAATAGAAACTTCAAAATTTTATATTTATCACATTTCAATTTGTCATACGAATGTTTTTGATTAAGTAAAATAGGTTTTCTACAGATGTTCTCGAAACCAACCAATTAACAAAATAAAATAAAGAAATAGTTTAGGTCTAGCAACTAAGCAATAGAAAAAGCCAAAGGCCAGGCCCAGCCAACAAACCAAAGCAAAAACCAAAAGGCCAAAAGCCAAGAAAATAGCAAAAACTAGGAAGAGTGATCAGGGAGCGAGAACTTTAGCCAGCTCCTATTTCTTTAACTCCATCTCTTCCTTGGCCTCCAACTCATCAGTTTTTGAGTGACTATCATCTTAAGAAGCTAGCTCCTCCCATTTTCTCTTTTACACTCTTCTCTTTCTGCTCGAGCTCTCCTCCTGCAAGGATTCCTCCTCCTCAATCACCCCAGTCCCGTCAAAGTCCTTCTCCTTCTTACCCTTTTTATTCTCCTCCATCATCCCATGTAGCTAAATATCATTTAGACCTTTTATAATGTTAATTTTCTTATTAGCAGAGCTATGAAGAGTACTCTCCATCCTATCCGCCCTTTTTTCAATCTCTGAAACCCTAGCTTCTAGATTGCCAAATGTGGCATTCTCTCCCATCCCTTCTGGCCAATCCTGACCTTATAATCTGTACTTTATTTAATCAATTTCATGAAATATCTATTACAAGGATTGCTTCTAGCATTGTTTAGGAAATTCATACCTATATCTCACACATTATCACTTAGAATAACTAGTCTAGGATCAATAAGCTCTTCCAATTGAATCGTACCATCCCTACCCTTGAGCACCTCTGAGTTTAAGGCTAACAAAATGGTTAGTTTGAATCCTATCAAACCTGGTGTCAAGCTTGATATAGGATATAATTTCCCTAAGGACAAACTGCCATAGTTTCTTAATAGACGTAGGCTCATAATAGGCACCCGTCTTCAGAAGCTCCTTCATTTCCTTCAAATCCCTAGCAAAATCCTTAATTGCATTCAACAAAATTTTCTTGTCTCTATAGAATTTAGTGCCTTAGTTTAGGGAGTTAATCACCTTAGCAATAACCTCTTCATTGATTTGAATGTCCACCCCATCAATCTTTACCTTCCCCTCTCTCCATGTATTCACCATTAGATCAGTGATCTTCGGGTCCCAGCCATGACATTTTTTGATGAGTGACGAGATGCTGCCTTACTTTAATTTCTTCCACACCTTTTATCACCTCTTCCACTTCTCTACTTCCCCCTCTGGCTCCCTTATATGTCTCTCTCCTACCATGTTGTCACAAATAGAATAGCAACACCTCTAAGTTTTCTAGTTTCCTTGAGCTGAGACCTAGTTTAATTCCCCAAACATGTACTTGACTCCACCCTCATAAAAGAAAATGATATAGTAATTACCAAAAACCTTTAAGATCACCCATAAAATGTGCCAATAAATTCTCAAATAGTGAAGACTCTAGATTGGCTCATGCATAATACTTTTTGCATCTGCCTGCAAAACCTTTAGCCAATTTTGTAGTTTGGAGGGGAGCACCGACCTCAACATAATGGTTTGTTTGAAAATCTAGGGGGAAAGCAACTGCCACTATCCCATACCCCTGACTATTTCTTATCACACCTCCACATCCTACCTCACCAAGGTTGCCTTTAGTTGTGCCATCAAAGTTAGCCTTATGCCACCCTTTTGAGGGTAAGGACTAGGAACAATCCTTTCTTTTAGTCTGAGAGTCAACACTTCTCTCAATTTCACCTACAAAAGGGCTAGCTCCTTTTATATACATATAGTTTTCCAATAGGGCACTTTGAATTTCTTTTGATACTATTCTAGTTGTTAGGTTACCATCCTTGAAAAATCCTTTTATTGCATTCCTTCCATATACCCCAACCAAAATGAGGCAAGGCCTATTTGGTAATAGAATGGAGATCATAGCCATTCCAAGAATTATCCCAGTACCTCAAGAATTCAATAGTTGAGGTAGGAACACACCAACTCATCCCAAAATCTTAATTGAATAAAGATCAAACCTCTTTAGAAAATCAACAGTAGATAAACAGATGATCCATTATCTCTTCCTATATTTTGCAAAGGATACACCTATTAGAAATAGGATGTCCCCTCTTACACAAGTTGTCAATAGTTAGAATCATGTTCTGGAGTAAAATCCAAAACCAATATTGATTTTTGGTGTAGGACTAGGGTACCAGGCTTTTTCCCATTCTGGCTTCAACTCCTACTTCATAATAGCTTGGTACCCTAAGACCACCAAATAGGTTCAATTCAACATATCCTCCCAAACAATCTTATCCTGATCCTCATTAATAATCACCAAGATCAAAATATTCATAAGGGGTTCAAGGTTCACATAAATGATAGTTAGGTCCCTCTAACCCTGATCATTCCTATACTCAGAAACAAAACTCCCCACCCTCTAGATGCAAATGCAGGCCCATCTCTCAAATTCAAGGAAGGCAATAACAGGCCCTTGAATTAGCTAATGATTCTGCCAAAAAAGAATAACCTCTCCACCCCCAACACACCATTTTTCCCCACTGATAGCTACATCTCTTGCACTAAGAAGACCATTCCAAATATTAGAGCCTCTAGGAATAGAATCACACATTTGTCATACAAATGTTATGAACAAGGCTCTTTATATATATAATTTGAACTTATAATTTTCCTATTTTATATATATATATATATATATATATATATATATATATATATATATATATATATATATATATATATATATATAAGTAATCTAATAAATAATAATAATAAAGAAGAGTGTATTTTAATTTCTTATAAAAATATTTTTATAAAAGAAAAATAATTTCTTTCTCCATCATAATAATAAGAGAAGTATTTGTTTAGACTCAAACATACATATTTACATACAGGAGAATACTTAAAAATAAAAATCAAATTTTAAAAAATGAAAGCTAATATTAAGTTTACTTTAAACTATAATAAATACATAACAATAAAGTATGATATAGAAAAAAATATTATTCTACATTTATTTTGTTGAAAAGTAAATTATTTTTTGATGAATTTTTTCTTTCTTGAATTATGCTAATGAAAATAGTGTACAAAATAATGATTCAAGATTTAGATATGCAAAAAGATTTTGTTGGAAATACAATAAGGAAAGTAAACTCTTAGGGGGGTGGTGGAATTAACACTTAAAATTTCAACCTTAAAATCATTCACCACACATTCATCTCACAATCTATATATGTAAACTAAAATACCAAATTAAGCATATACATCCATAGTGTTGGTGTTTTTCAGCTACTAAGCAACAAAATACTTAATACTAGGATAAAAAATATCACAACAATCTAAGGATCAGCTACTTCCTATAAACAATTGTATGTGTTTTATATTTGGACCCAGCTTCAACAAAATCAAATAGAATTTCTACTCTTTAGGCTCTATAGAATCAAGGCGGGTATACCTAAGGGATGGAAGATTTTAAATCTAATACCATATACATATTTTGTTCATTCCATGACAATTTACTAGAACACACATCCCTTAAAGAAGATTTAGTCATAATTCTTCTTAGGTTTAGAAGTATTTCTTGGTCATGATCTTTCATCTATAGACTAATCAATAGATCAGTGCCTTATCCATTGGGACTTAGAGTTCATTCAATTTCGAGATCAAATTGATTGCATTACCATCAATACAATCAACAATTCTAATTGAAAATAATTCCTATAGATATCCTTCCTATTACCATGGAAACCCTATCAATCTTGCTGAAGCATTTACCTAATTCATTGAATTAAAAGGAACAGTGAATTGATATACAATTTGAAAACTGGACAAGCTTTGCTCATACAACATCAAAAAAACTAGGTAATAAAAAGGAGACAAGAATTAGCAAGAATAGATATGGGGAAAGTATATTTTTGTATTAATATCCCTTGGAAAATTGTATACAATCGAAACAACTCAGAAATGATTTAACAAAAGACACTAAGATCCTATAACATCAATGTATTCTCAAATATTGGCAGAGAAAATGCATCACAAAAGTTTTGCATCAATACACTGGACCGAATAACTTAGTAAGAACTAAAATTATACAACAATTCAAACCCTTTCTCTCGTTATAGAATCTCACTTATATAATATGAGATGCAACAAGCTTCAAGCATAGAGAACTAACAGTGGTCCTTTAGACAAAAGATATTTACATTTTTTTCTATCACAAAAGACAAAATTATATGCAATAGAAGACTTTACATCAAAATATTCTCTTGGTGGACCCATTGTCTATTACATCTTCAAATGCTATGAATTCCATGATTGGCTTTTGTACGATTCTAAATCATTAGAATATGTAGCTACAGGCTTGCCAATGATGTGTCTAGTTCTAATCTTTGCAAGTTTACTTCAACCTAGGAACATCCACTAGCATCATCATTAACTGTTAGGATAAAAATTATTTTTGAGTCTTTAGCTGCCACATCATCAATTTGGTACCTTGGACTAGCAGTTATAATTGGTTTTTCTATTTCTATTGCTGACAGTGATTGTTCTACTTTGTCTTCTTCTAATGAGGTGTCATTTATTTGATCCAAGCCCTCACCCCCTTCTTCTGTTTCCATCTATTCTAAAGAGAAAAGTTCTTCCTTTCACTTGTTGAAATCAATATCATCAGGCCAATCAAAATTTAAGATCTCCTGCTACTTTTCTATTACAAAGCTTCATATTTGTTCTATTTCAACAAAATCTTTTCTAATAGTATTATAAGATAATTGTACTTTGACAAATTCTTCATTAGTCATTGCCCATAGTACATGCCCCTTTCATTTATGACCCGATTCATTCTATGGCACAACATATCATCTAATTCCTTTCCCCATGTTGTGACTTAAAATTGCCTTCCCAATTTTGAGTACCATTGAGAAATTTGAGCCCTATAAATGCTTTTAAATGCCTATGTACCTGGCTATGAAGTTGAGGCATAAGAGGTGTTCAATGCTTCTAGCACCTTCCATTCAGCCTGTCAAGGTGTTCCATGAAGTTAAATTTCCATTTTGAGCCATTTCATAAAGTCCTTTTTTGAGCTAGTTCTAAATTTGCATTTTCACCTAAGTGTCAAACAGTGATAGGAGGCTATGTTTGCAATTGATATCTCGCACCTAGAATTTTTTTGTGACTTGTAGCTTTGGGAGTGCCTAGTGTGCATACCTGAGAACATATTTTTTAGATTTTGAGTCATTTTGAGCCCTTTTGACTAGGTTTTGAATCCCTCAAAGTTGGTCATTTAAATTTGTCATGTTGATGCACATTAAACATAATTCTAGGAAGCCCTGTTTGATGATTTATAACTTTTGACCAGTTGACCAAAATGCTAAAATTCTTTTTGTGTTGCATTATAGACTTCAGGGACTTGTTATGTTTCAAGTTTCAGCTCATGATGAATCCGTTTGCTCAATTTTCAAATTCGATTCCCAATGGAATTTATAACTTTTTACTGGTGTTAGCATTTGCAGATTTGTTGAAACCCCTATTCATGATGTCATATCTTGAAATCCATGATAGGTGAGATTATATGGATTATACCACTATGTTGTCCTCTAAAAATTCTTTAAGTGTTCCAGTTTGCAAGTCATGACGAAAATGTTTGCACACTTTTCTAGGTCAATTCCATTTGCAAAAAAAATGTTTTCTGTTAGTGTTTCCAGTTTGTAAAATCCAAGTAGCTCACTTTGACTGATCGCCATTTGCATCCTGTTATTCTTCATGAGCCCAAATTGTAGAAGTACACTCTCCTCATGACAAAGTATCAATGCACCGATTTTCAAAATCTAAAGTGCCTGTTTGCCTAGTTTTCAAGGCCAAAACCAAATGCAATTTCTAGCTTTCTGACATGTTTATCTGCTGGTGATTTTAAGAAGACATGTTCAGAGGTCAATATATTTTGACCCTAATTTCGTCATGTGACGAGATCTAACAAGCTTGTTGATTGTGTCAGAAAGAACAAAGGTTCAAAGTTTCGAAGCCTGACTAGGTGTTTTCATCAGTTTTTACAGCCAGGCAACAGGCCTCCTGACATAAAGTTCACATTGGTGCAGAAATGATTTGAAATGAGTTTAAATGGTGAATTTGTGATCAAAAATAGTTCAAGGAAGTCGATGGATCACTTTTCCATATCAGTTGTTTGGAAACAAAAAAACACTTAGCCAGACCCACCTTGGGTCTGACTAATTTTTGCGTATTGAATAGACATTGTTGATTCGGCCATTAATAGTCCCTATAAGTTAATAGTGTCTCCTGGCATTGATGATTTAGATGAGTCAAATTGGAGTGATACAGTAGTTGTTCCCAGGCCCAAGTGCCATCGGGTAAGAAGGAAGAAGAAAGGGCTGAATCGCAAGACCAAAGAATTGGAGGCTCTTATGAAAAGATGCAAACGTTTAATGAAGGGAAAAGAAGTAGGCTATGGTGGAAAGTTTAATGAGCTCTAGAGACATGTTTAAAAAGACACAAAGGAGGTTAAACAATTAGAGGATGATAATGATTCTTTCCTATTCTTTGCATTGGAGAGTTATCAGTGTTGCTTGATCATTGGAGAGAAGTATGATATGACGGTGGTTTTTGGACTTGTTTCATAATGGTTTAATTTCTCATCAAATTAGAAAATAATTTATTCCATGATCAATGCAATTAGAAATGATCAATCATATAAGTTTCTTCCATTAATGTATCAAATTGCATCAAGGATGGGCTCACAACAATTTCATTGGATGGCTAACTTTTTGGTTGACTTTGACTTCACCATAGCCAATTGTGTCTAGACACAACATAAATTTATGAGCTCTCTTCATACATATTACTGATAACTGTTTAGACAGTCAAAATGCAAGAAGCCTTGCAGTCAAAAGACGAAGGGCATATGTGTAAAAAACAAATCCCATGCAACAGGGGAGTCTGCACATTGAAGGAAAAAGGGCATCAACATGTGATCAACCCCATGCGGCATAAAGACAAACAACAATCCATGCTATTGAAAGGAAAGCCAACATGTTAAGTGGTAGTGGTAGGTCATGAAAGGAAGACTCTCCAATATCTCACAAAGATTCCAATGCATTAACAAAGCAACACACGCCAATGTTTTGAGGTAGTCACACATATAAAACAGAGGGCAGCACAAGAAATTGAGGCAGCGTTAAGAAGCAAACACCATTGGTCTAAGACTCATGTCTATTGAAGGAATTCCCACATTCAGCATAGGAGACAAGTGTGAAGCAGCCAGTGCAAAACAAGCCCATCCATGTAGTGATAAAGCCCATGAAACAACTTAAAGGGAGCTCACAACTAAATTACAAAGCATTCAAAGTTGTGAGCATGTAAGAAAGACACCACAATGCAATGAAAGTGCAGTCAAAGTAGTTGGAAAGCCAATCAATAGGAAGCCTCAACAAAGACATCACCCATGCCATTATTCAAACAAAGAAGCCATCCACATTAAAAGGGGTAGATCCCATGTTAATAGCAGCAGCTCATGATAAAAATGAAGATAAAGCTAGCCTTTAAAAGGAAACAATAATTTTGTTGAAGGGAGCATCACAAAATAAGAGGGGGCATGAAAACCCACAGTTGCCACGGTTCAACAGAGGGGCAAAGCTGTGAGCATAAAGAAATAATGTTAAAAGAAGATATAGGCTGCAAATTTGAAAGGAGTCTGCGCAATTCAATAAAATGGAAGCTCCTCATGTCTAGTAGCCATTGTGTGAAGACCAAAACTACTTGCTAGGAGCAGTCAATGCTAATAAAAAAATCCACGCACTTTTAAAAGGAGGTCGACATGTTAGAATATAAGTCACGCTTTCAAAAGAAAAGGATGCCTTAGTAAATAAAAGAGAAACACAAGCCGCAGACTCTATGTAGGGTAACACCAATCAGGATTCACATGCCTGTTCAAAACCATATCACATCACGCACCAACAAATAAAAAATGTTGGAGAAAGCATTAATAGTCAGCTCACACATCAAAAAGTGACATCAAGGGAGAACAATGATTTTAAAAAGAAGCCCATCAATAGTATTAACTAGAATCCACAGGAGCAAAGGAAAACATGGGAAGGTTTATCCCACATTGCTCATGGGAGGGATTTTATCTATCTTTAAATGAAATCATACACATATCATTGATTTTCTCAAAGAAAGGCACCTTTTGGAAAGGCAACACTCTGTGATGGGTCCCAGCTAGTTGTATGATGATGTCAGCCGAAGGAAATAAATGCAAAATTTTAAAAGAAAGTGTAGATATGTTGATGTGGTAGGAAGTGTCCGGATTGTGCCATGTGTCCTAATCGTGTGGCTAGTGCTTCCCCACAATAACAAGATGCACACTAGATAAATATTGCAGGAAAGTAGGATTCTACCACATGGTAGCGGGTCTCGCTCAGAGATGATGTGGTGCCACAAGTTCAAATCAAGGCAGATGTATGAGATTGCGCCATGTGGCCTAGATCAATGGTCAATGCATGCCCGCTTCCCAGAGTTGCATGAGGTTTAAAAATTATAGGTTTGCAGGATACTACCATGTGGCAGTGGGTCCCGTGTGCAGTGACTTGGCACTTGATGGAAGGCTTGGCCAATCAAACACTGCCATGTGGCAGTCAGTCAATAAAGGGTTGACCCAAAGTCAGAGGTAGGGAGAATATAAAATCTTTGAAACGATCAAATTTTTGATATATTTTCTAAAAAATGCACGTGAATAACTTTTTAAATGGAAAGGGGCTTTTTAAATTAAGTTTGAACTTTAGATTAATTTGAATTTTTGAAAAAATTTAAAATATCAAAGTTGCAGACCTGAATAGTTATACTAGGAGGACATTTTCAAACGTAGATTTAAGGCATTTCTGGTAGACTAACATAGGGATATTATATATCACTAAAATCATGAGAATCTAAATTTTTTGATTTGGAGTTAGTTTTTGCATAGGGATTCATGAGTTCAAGTTACAGCCATAAATGTGAAATTTGGGGCCTTCTTAGTGGAATTGGTAAAAACTAAAAATCTAGTTAGAGGATCAGTAAAATAGGGTAAGAATGTAGTTGGGGTCAAGATTAATCAAATTCACTTAGTAAAAACTCAATTTTACTAGCATTGGATGAAGTTTTTAGATATTTTGATGACTAAATAGGTTTTCATCATTTTCAACAAAGATATTTGCAAATCAGTAATAGGATAATGATGAAAACAAAATCAGACCAAATGGGTAGAGAGATGAAAGAGGTTTTACAACTGCTAGGGATGGAATTCCACATCGACACATGTCATCTTCAGAATAGATCTGAGAATTCTTTCTTGTCTATATTTTTCTTTCTCTGATCCATTGTAAGGGTTCTAGTTCTTCGGAAAAAAAACCACTCATTGTTGTGATACCAAGTTTTGGTTCCAGTTTTTGATGTGTTCTCATGACTATGACACCATTCTTCAGCAAATTCTTCTTGTATGAATATCAGTAGGAAAGATAAATACAAATAGTTCAGATCTATTAGTTTTTTTTATGTTTTCATTTCATGCATTTGGTTTTATTATTTTAAGGAAATGAATACAAATGAACAAGAATTTCATTAGTTTCATTTTGATTCTCGTCTCCTGTCTCAATGAATTTCCAATGTTTTATGGTCTTTGAACAAAGAGCTTAGGTCATAGTTGCAGTCCCTTAAAGTTGTATTTTGTTTTGTTGTTTCTTATGACTCAAGGAGTTATGTAAATGCTTCAAGGAATGAACAAGGTTGCCGGTTCATTGAGAAGGATATCATGTAAGAATGAGGTTTGGATTGAGCACCAATGTTTATTTACAAGGTAAATAGATAAATCATAAATCTGAATATATATATATATATGAGTATCAGATATCCATATGTATGCATTTGATTCATGGATTTGTCCAATGGTTAAGGCACTGATCACCTACATGGTCATTTAGTTCTTTCTGCTATGTATTAAGGGTTTTACTAAATTCAACATTATTAATCAAATGTGTTTTACCCTTTCATGTTGAAGGACCTAAATGTAATACCCTCACTCAGCTTCTAAGATTCATAGATTGACATTTAGCTACTGTAGATTAATGTTATTTCATGAGTTATTAGAAGATATAAGGGTTCTCATCTACTTAATAGATTCAGGGATATGTTTTTGCATTGGTACAGTATCATTTGAATCTAAGGTCTACCCGCCTAGGTTTAGCAGAGCCTGAAGTAGAAGAAGGGTCATGCCTTATAGTTGGCCTGGTGTCTGAAATGGCATGTTGAAAATGGGAGTTAGCTACGCCTAGATATTTCATACTGTCATTCGGGTAATTGGAAACCCTACAGCATTTTAAAACACCAACACCCCATTCTTCCTTTTCATTTATTTTGTCATTGTTTTTAAGTGCATTGGAAAGAGATCAAACTTTTTTGTTATATTCTTAGAAAGAGAAATCATTATTTTCTTTTGAACAACAATCCTTTTTTCATCAAATTCTTTTAGACTATTAACTATATAATTCCTCTAGTTGATCACATGATAAGGTGATGACAGAGATACACATGCAAGTAACATCATTATCTCTTTCGCTCCATTTCTACACAATGGGCTTCAATGTATCTTCATCTCTCCTTATTTCATCCCACATCTCTAGGATTCTTGCCAACTAGATATAGAATGCTGACCAATAATTCTTATCCACTAAGTATAAGATTGTCTTCCTAAGTTTTTCTTCATATTGATTGTTTAGCTCAACATGTAACTCCCACAATTTATTCTTTTCTTCTTCAAATTCTTCTTCAGTGTAAAACTCAGGTCTTTGTGGGGTATCAAGTAGCTCAACAATTGGGGTAGATTTGAATGGTTCAATTTGGGGGAGAGGATATACAATCCTTGTTTTTTTGGACTCTCCCACATTCTTCTTCCTGAGTTGTTTATCCAACTAGGATATTTGATTTTCTAGTAGTTGTATTATGTTTCCTCTTTCCTCATATGCTTTCAATACTTCTTCAAATTTTTCATCGATTTCTATGAATTTACTCTTTTCTTTCCCTACAACCACTGAGCTGAAATACACCACTTCGTTGGTCATCTTGGTGGCTTCCTCACTATCCACTTCATCTACTCTGTACACTGTGACTGTACCAGTATGTTCAACACTTGAAATCTCTTGTATTCTTGTCTTATTTCTCTTTTGAATGGACCAAATCACCAAAGCTTGGTGATCGTTGCTAGATTTCACCCCTCTATGTGCTTGTAATATTTCTTCTTTAGTTTTATACTACACATCTTTCTCCTTTCTAATGGAATAAAAAATCATAGCATTAGCTATGTGCCATTTAGGCAGAACCAAAACTCATGATTCTCTAACCATCTCCTAGCCTCATGTGTTAGATAGGAAAAGTCATCCAAAAATTTGGCTTTTACCTCTTCCTCAATTTCAGAGTCTAATTTGTTTGGTTACTTTTCTTTTATTGTTTTACACTTTTCCTAAAAATTGCTTATATTTCTCCTCCACAAAAATTGTGCAAAGGCCCTAGATTCAACAAAATTTTCATCATCTATAAAATTTTGAGATGCTTATGCAATGATGGGATCTATCTCCTTACCTCTTTAATTATCAATAGTGAGGTGAAAGGATGCCATAGGAGGCTCCTAAAGCACTCCTCTTTCTATGTCAGTAGTGGTGACAATTATGTATCCCTCCCCTCCAATTTGTCTTAGTTTCTCTCTCAAAGATGCTTCATCATATACTCTGAGTGGAATATAGGATGGTGAACACTCTCCTACTTGAGAGGAGGATCCCTATTGTAACTTTTGTCTTTGTTGGAAATAAAAATGGGAAATGTATACTTCTGAGAAGGGGGGGTGGGGGGGTGAATCAAAAGTACAAGTCTTTAACCAATAAAAAAATTTAACTTTAAAACAATACATACATTAACATATTGAAATATCATGTGAAGTAAATGCATTTACATAAACACTTGACACCAGATATGATTACCTAGAAACCCTCTAGTAAGAAGGTAAAACTGGGGTGGGGATGACACCCACAATTCTTCACTACTATAGCAATAAAGTTCACCTATTAAGGTAACATTGTTTGACCATTTATATGATCTGCCCTATGAAAGGCTTGCCTTATTATTACCCCACTTTTCTCTTCGTAATCTTTTTTGAAAAGTGGAAATTTTTTTGTCCTAGTTATGTCCAAGTCTAAGTTCAAGTTCCCTTAGGTGGAAGGAGTCTTCATTAGATTTTTCATCTTCCCCTTCCCCACATTTCATAGCCTGGTGGTTTTCCTTTATGTTGTGAGTCTTACATGTAGCTTAGTACCTAATTTGATGGAGATTCATTCAAAATGCAAAAATAATTCACAAAGTAGCATTTACTTGTGGCTTATCATATTCTCCATGAAAAGAAGAAGCTTTTGGAAATCTACACTTTGCCTTCTCCTCGGTGGGTTTCCAAACCATGAAGGCAATTTCCCCTGAAGAGCACCAAATGATGCATATGAACCACAATAATAGGAAGATAAAGTACTTTATGATGAATTCCTATTTCCTTTATGATTATATGCCTCAAGAGGTATTAAAGATTCATCATAGCTCTCAAAATCATCTTTCGTAGAAAATCAAAAGTTGACTTTGTAGAACCAGAATCAGTATGCAAAGAACATTAACAAATAAAGTAAACATTCACAAACCAAAAAACTAAATTCACATATATGCTTAGACTAAGAAAGAAAATAAGAAGTGCAAACCTCACGAGAGAAAATACTCCATTCTTTCTTGATTTTGTAGATGTGTCCTTTTGCTGTGGATGTATGCTCAAGATGCTCAAAAGTTGCTTCAATGGAGATGGGTAATGGCAAATTGGTAGCTTTGTGAGCTCTCAATTTGGCATTATAAGGGTATGGTTGATGGCTTTGGTTCTCAAAATAGCATGGTAACTTTAGCTCAAAGATTGTTGATGAAATGGCTTGGGATGGGATTCAATTTATAGGCTAAGGGGTAGAGGGATGGAGAGCTTAGATGCAAGGATGGATGAAGGCTTAAGGAGGGCTAAGATGCACTCAAAGGGGAGCACATGGATTGTGCTTGTTTAGCACCAATGGGAAGGTGACACTTGTCACAAGGAGGATGAGTGTGAGAGGGTAGGGTTAAGGGTTGGTTAAGGGCATGATGAGTGGGGTTGAGTATGTAAGAGGGATGTAAGAGGAATGAGTGTGGAAGAGGGAAGAGTGTGGAAGATGGGTGTAAGAGTCATGAGTGGGCTTGTAAGAGTCTTTATGTTTTGTAAGAGCACTCATGACTTAGTGGTTGGGTTTTTTTGAGGGGAGACTTTGGTTTGGATTAGGAAAGTCTTAAACTTGTTTAAGGAATGTGACAACATTAGGGGGTGGATTAGGCTTGGGTTTAGGATTAGATTAGGGATGTTAGAGATGTGCAAGTGGATGGCATTAATGAGGGTGGGTGAGTTAGTGGCTAAGCTTGGTTAGTATGGGTGGATGGGGTGGATTAGGCTAAATGGAGGATTAGAGATAGGTTAGGGTTTTTTTGAATTTGAGGATTTCATTTATCAAATAGATTTATTTAATAAATGGGGATTTTTTGAATTAGATAGGAGAAAAGGATTTAATTGATAAATAATAGATTATTTGATTTATCAATTAGGACTATAGATGATTAATTAAATTAATCAACTAGGGGATGACAAAGGATTAATTAAATAAGAATTTAATTAATGATGCCTTTAGAGATGGCTAAATTAGATTACCAAAGTAGTGTAATCAAATTTAGGTGTCTACATTTTGCCCCTCTTTGACATAGTGTCGAGACAACACTATTTCAAAGAAGTTTGAATGAAGACAACATGAGGAAGATGTTTTAGCAACAATGTTGCCCCAGTCTCGGATAAGAAGAGGAGAGACTAGACTTAGATGATGCCCCCTCAAGAAGGCGGCGGGGAGAGAAATGAGGCTTGACGACTTCTTGAAAAGTACAAAAAATTGAGATGAGCTGAGACGCTGGTTGGCGAAGAGAAGAGGCTGAATTAGCTCAAACTCTCACTACGGGAGAATGATAAAGGGAAATCAGAGGCACAATAGTAAAGCAAGCTTAAGACTTTCCAAGATTGGGGGGGGGAGATGGAGGAGTGGAGCGCTATAAAAGGAATCCATTGAAGCTTTTTGAGCGGGGGGATACTTCAAAGAGAAGTACCACCATGTAGTTGAGCACTAGATTTGCTATAGGACTGTTGGTTAATTACCAAGGTTACCAAGAACATCAAGGCCTTTTCACCAACCATCCAGAGGACTGACGAACTGACTCAAAACAAACACACAAGGATTGCCCCAGTATCACACATGAATCCCAGAGGAGGCAGTGTGGAAATGACACTAGGTAACCCACAAGCAAAAAAAGAAAACAAGCAAAAGACCTGATCAAGACCTTACACTCTAATTGCCCCATTCGCAGCATACCATGATATGGAAGATCATGGCAACCTTGAGGAGGGAACAAGGAGATTGCTTGGAAAAGATATTTCAAGACCCAAAAGGGAAGATCCCAAATCAAAAGAAAGTGAAAATCCAAAAGAGAACTATTTGCCAACGAGATGGGTAAGACGAGGTACTAACGGACCAAGATCAGACATGAGGAAAGCTATATCCTGCAAAAATCTATCAGAGAGCACCTAAGCTGATGGATCTGGATGAGTGATGTGTCTGGCAAGCTGAACTAAGAAGGATAACACTTTGGTGATAGGAGATCTAGCTAAAGGATGCATTGGAATATCTAAACAAGGTGTGCAATGTGTGCAAGATGTTGACCAAGGATGAACTAACATGAAAGCCGGATAGATACAATGATACTAAGCTAAAGAGGATGTATAAGATGACAGACCAAGATATGTTACAAATGTACAAGTTTGTTCATGTTTTGGGTTTTTGTGAGATGGAAATTTTTGTGAAGGATGGGATGTCTATAATAGTTGATAGGTGGACAGGTAGATGGTTTGTGAAAAGCTTAAGGAAAATGGGATTCTGTGTGTGCATGTGATAGGATACAGGCTAGGGTACAAGATTATTTACAAGCTGGAATATGGTACAAGCTTTGGACAAGATTTGGATATATACAAGGTATGGTACAAGATTTACAAGGTATAATACAAGCTTTGGTACAAGATTTACAAGCTGTACAGGAAGTATTGACAAGCTCCATCAGATTTTGGATATTTGATTGGAACACCAAGGGAACAAGTAGGTGTTTTATGGGATGGTGGGTGGATGGATGAGGGATAGGATAGTGATAGATAATGGATTAGTCTTTAGCACACAAGGCGCCTGAATTACCAGGTTTTTACCAAGGTACCTATCCAAGGCGCTTGAATTGCCAAGTTTTCACCATTGGACGCTTATTTCTCTTTACTATTTTTTTTTTTGTATTTTTTCAAAAGCTGGGTATACCAAGGATCTTCAAGCATAGAACTTCTTGAGGTGAATGATGTTAGTGGGATCATTCAAGAGTTCTCCTTCTGGTGTAGATAATTGATAGGCTTTGGAGCCAAAGGAGGCAGTAACCACATAGGGACCAAGCCATGTAGGTTCAAACTTGCCTTTCTTTTCTCGATCTGCTTGGACTTTCATATTTTCTTTGAGGACCATGTCACCTGGCTGAAAGTGTCGTGGGAGCACCTTCTTGTTGAAATTCCTTTTGAGACGAGTTTGATAGACTGTGAGATGGTCATAGGCTTGTTGTCTCTTCTCGTCTAAGAGATCTAGCTGGGTGAGTCGAGCTACTCTGTATTCTTCATCTGAGATTTGCCCTCGCAAAGATATGCGTAGTGAGGGAAGTTCAACTTCTATAGGTAATACCGCTTCGGCACCATAGACTAGGGAGTATGGAGTTGTGCCTGTGGATGTACGGAAGGAAGTTCGATAGGCCCATAGAGCCGGATTTATTTGAAGGTGCCAATCACGGCCGGAATCATTGACAACTTTCTTTAGGATTTTGAGGAGGGTTTTATTAGTTGCCTCTGCCTGGCCGTTACCTTGTGGGAAATATGGGCTAGAAAAGCGATGATGGATGCAGAGGGAAGTGCATAATTCTTCCATGTTGAGATTTTCAAAATTACCTCCATGGTCAGTGAAGATGGTGGATGGGATGCCGAAGCGGCAAACAATGTGGTACAAGATGAACTTGGAGACTTGAACTCCTGTAGCTGAGACTAGGGGGACTGCTTCCACCCACTTAGTGAAATAGTCTGTAGCTGTTATTATCCATTTATGTCCATCAGATGAGAGAGGGGTGATAGTTCCAACTAGATCAAGGCCCCAACAAGCGAAAGGCCAAGGTGGTGCAATAGGCTGTAGATCCTGTGCTGGAGCGTGCACAAGATTTGCATGCTGCTGACATGGGAGACACTTTCTGACAAAGTCACAAGAGTCTTCTTAAATGGTAGGCCAATAGTAGCCTGCTCTAAGGATTTTCCGTGCTAGAACAATACCACTCGTGTGGGCACCGCAAAGTCCGGAATGTACTTCTTTTAATGCCATCGCGGCCTCATTTTCATCTAAACATCGAGAGAGAGTATCGTGATAACCCCGACGATATAGGGTATTGGCTATGATAACATAGCGGGATGATTTTCGGATGAGGTTCTGGCGTTGGGTATGTGTGAGGTGAGGGGATATGATACCATCGTTAAGGTAAGCGTGAATTTCATGGTACCAAGGGGATTGGGGACCAACCAAGATACAAACACGGTTTGAATCCTCATTCGCATAGGCAGGTGTGAGGAGCTGCTCAACTAAAAACTCATATTGTGTAGCTTCTTGGGGAATTTCCAAGAGCGAGCCGATAGTGGCCATGGCATCTGCTGCCTTGTTCTGCATTCGAGGCACTTGTGTAAACTGAAGCTTTGTAAAATGCTGGGTCAGCTGATCAACTAGCTCTTTGTAGGGTAATAGCTTTTCATCTTTGGTTTGATATTCATTTAAGACTTGTTTGACGATGAGTTGGGAATCACCAAAGACTTGTAACTCGGTGATATTCCATTCTGCAGCTATCTTTAATCCTGCTACAAGAGCTTCATATTCTGCTATATTGTTGGTGCTAGGGAATTGTAGCTTGAAGGCTTTTGGAATGTAATCTCCTTGAGGTGTAACTAATAATATTCCTGCCCCTGATCCATGAGAGGTGTATGAGCCATCAAAATAAAGCTTCCATGGGGGTTGTTCTTCAATTAGGCAAATATGCTCATCTGGAAATTTTGTGAGCAAAGGATATGCATCTACTAGAGGTGCATCAGCTAGGTGATCTGCTATAGCTTGCCCTTTGATTGCCTTTCTGTCCACATACTGGATGTCAAACTCACTTAGTAGCATAACCCATTTGGCCAAATGGCCTGTAAGTGTTGTTCTGGAGAGCATATACTTGAGAGGGTCAATCTTGGAGACTAGTTGGATGGTATGACTTAGCATGTAGTGGCGAAGCTTTTGAGTTGAGAAAACAACTGCCAAACAAGCTTTTCCATAGGAGTGTAATTGATTTCATAACCAACTAGGGTTCTACTGATATAGTAGATGGCTCTCTCTCTGCTATAATCATCATGTTGTGCTAGAAGTGCCCCTAGAGCAGTAGGTGTTGCTGATATATACAAGATCAAGGGACGACCAGGAACTGGTGGAACCAAGATAGGGGGATTGGTGAGATACTGCTTGAGCTGATCGAAGCTGCGCTGACATAAAAGATCCCACTTGAAGTTCTCATTCTTCTTTAGCAAGTGTGAAAACGGTGTACACTTATCTGCAAGTTGGGAGATGAAGCGCCGGACAGATTGAAGTTTTCCCTGAAGAGAGCGAAGCTGTCGCAGTGTCTGGGGAGGAGGCATGTTTAAGATAGCCTTGACCTTTTTGGGGTCGATCTCTATACCTCATTTAGAAACTATGAAGCCTAGAAGCTTGCCAGATGTGACCCCAAAGACACACTTCTTGGGATTTAGCATGAGATGATATTGGGCCAACCTATCAAAGACTTTCTCCAGGTCAGCAAGATGATCCATGAAGGTGTGAGATTTGACTAGGATATCGTCCACATAATCCTCCAAAATGCTATGGATAAGATCATGGAAAATGGCTGTCATAGCTCTTTGATAGGTAGCCCCAGCATTCTTTAGGCCAAAAGGCATCATGGTGTAGCAAAAGGTTCCCCAAGGGGTAGTGAATGCTGTCTTATGCTAGTCCTCTTCTGCAATCTTGATCTGATTATACCCAGAAAATCCATCCATAAGGGACAAGATTTCATGTCCAGCTGTAAGATCTACAATCATATCTATGTTGGGCAAGGGAAAATCATCCTTTGGACAAGCTTTGTTAAGATCTCTAAAATCAGTACAGATTCTGATGTCACCGAAAGGCTTAGTGACAGGGACCATGTTGGAGATCCATTCTGAGTAGTCGATAGGTCGGATAACCTTAGCAGCTAACATTCTTTCTAGTTTAGCTTTGACTAGTAATGCCACCTTGGGGTGCATTTTCCTAAGCTTTTTTTTGACGGGCTTGATCTTTGGATCGACTGCAAGATGATGAACTACAAGCTTTGGATCAAGTCCTGGCATGTCCTGATATGACCATGCAAATCGGCCAATGTTCTCTTGTAAAACCTCAAAGAGGAGGTCAGCTTGGTCTTGTGATAGGGATGCAGTAATGTGAACAATTCTAGGGATCTCTGAAGAACCAATGTTGACTTCTCTAGTATCCTCTATTAGAATAGAAGACACCTCTGGTCGATTATCTTGAGGAGGCAATACTAAATCCTCATGTTCTGCTTGTGGCTCTGGATTTTCTTGCTGAGGGGTTCTCTTTGCTGCCTTAGCTAGTCCCAGATTTACCTTAGTTCCAGTTTTGGGTGTATCAAAACTAGGTTGGGGATTTTCTCCAAAATACCCCTTGGGATCTAGCTTGTAGATGTAGGCAGAATCTGGCTTTTTCTTCTTATGAGGAGTTTCAGCTCCCATGAATCTTGGAAGCGCTTCCTCTGATGCGAACTCATCAATATGTACGACACTTGGTTGGTCCCAATCTATGAGTTGTGGATGAGCAAGTGGTAGGTCAATGAGATGGATGGATAGTTCTCGGAGAACAGAGTCTCCTAGGAAGATTTGGTCTAGGATATCATCGTAGGCTCTCTTTTCAACTTCCTCAGGAATGTCTTTGATTTCAACAAGGTCGCGGTGGATGTTCGAAAAAGTGTGACCATTCTCGTTGGTGCCCCCAGTTGTGGGTATGCCAAAGCCAAGACCTGACTTTATTTCCCAATCATGTGCTTTGATGGGACATTGCATGCCCCTTTCTTCTGGTCCTAGTCCACCTCCTTGATAGTTCCATTTTTCAGTGACGAGCTTATGTTGTTGGGGATACTTTTGGCTGAAGTGATCAAGGCGTGCTTGATTTCTTGGAGGTGCATCCTTATGTAGCCAATTGTTGATATCTGGAGTGAGCTCCTCATGAAGAGGGGTTTTTGAGGACACAAAGGTGGTTGGGCCAAACTGTTTGTATCGAGGAGGTGGAATCTCCTTAGCTTTGTGATATGTTGGCTGTCCATGGGTATGTGGATCAAGTGGGATTGCTCCGACAGCAAATGCATCTGATAGACTATATTCTCCATATCCTTTGTTGTTGATCTTTACAGTAGATAGGGTAGAGGCAAGGATGGTTTCTGCGTCATTACAAGTGTGGGATGAGCTGGTGATGGCTGTGCCGATGTCTATTCCAGGGCAATGGTTTGTATATGAAGCTTCAACTGCATTGCAGTAAGAAAAGGGTTTTGGATCGGCATGGATGGTTACCTCAATGCCTTGATGCGGAAATTTGATGCACTGATGGTAGGTGGATGGAACAGCCTTCATAGCATGAATCCATGGGCGACCGAGGAGGATGTTAAATGGTAGGTTTAGATCAACAACATGGCAAACTGTCTCTTGAATGACTGGCCCAACCTTGATTGGTAGCAAAATAGTCCCTTCTGTGGTCCTTTCCAAGTTGTCATAAGCTTTGATGGTGATAACCTCACTGATCATATCTGCCTCAGTATACCCAGCTTGTTTTATGAATTTTAGGGTGCAAATGTTCAAGGCTGATCCATTATCTATCATTACTCTTTTCACGGAAAAATTGGATACCATGATGGCTATGCGAAGTGGAAGGGTGTGATCTGGCTCAACCGCGGGTATGTCGGTGGGTTTGAAAGATAGGGCACATGAGGATGAAAGGTGTCCAACAAGATTACGAAAATCAGTAGCATTGATATCAGAAGGGACACGAGATTCTATGAGAGCACTGTCAAGGATGTCTTTGTACACAAGACTAGTGCGGAGAAGGTCTAAAATGGATATTTGGGCTGGCATGTTCCCAAGGTGTTCCAAGATATTGTATCGGCTTTTTGATGGAGCTGATGGTGTTGATGAAACTGGTGGGCCTGCGATGTTAAATTGCACTCTTCGAGTGGTGACCACACACTCATTGTTTGGTCCTCGGATATTGATAACATTGATTGAAGGCTCTTTCTTAGATATACAACCTATAAGGCTACCATAGTCTATATAGGATGAAGTGTGGTCATTGTTCTTCCCATGCTATTGGTTTGGCTGGCGGTTGTTGGTGTTGTTTTGGATAGGTGCTTTTCCAAGATTTTGGTTGTTGTGTGGAGGAAAAGCATTTTGATAAATTTGTAAGCCTGCATTGGGAGAGTTTTGGGTACCAACAGTGATTTCCTTCTGATCAATGAGGTCTTGCACATAGTCTTTCAGTTTCATGCATCTGAGGGTGGTGTGACCATTTACCCTATGGAACTTGCAATACTCATTGTCCTTGTACCATGCAGCTTTGGATTGGCTTGGATCAATTTGCTGGGTAGGAGGAAATTTGATAAGGTTTTCCTTAGCCAATTTCTCAAAAATAACATCCAATGGCTCACCAAGGGGTGTATAGTTTCTAGGTGCAGGTTGGAATCTGGGCTTTTGCCCTGCAGCTACATTGATGGCATTAGCTTGATTGTTAGACCCTTGAAAGTTGGGTCTTGTATTGTGGTTTTGATAGCTTTGGTTATTTCGTTGTTGGTAATTGGTAGCTTGTTGGTTGTTTGTTTGATATGGTGGGTTAGACTAGTTTCGAGAAGGACCAATGATATTCACATGTCTGGTGTCAGTAACCCCATCTGTTGCAACATGCTTGTTTTTGTTCCAATACCTAGACTTGTCATTGGAATGTGATTGATTTTGGTTGGCCTCTTCGTAAATCTTTACCACACCATCTTTGATGAGTCCTTGCTCAAGGATCATTCCTTTCTCTTTGATATCCTTATAGGTCTGCAAATAGTTCATGGTCATGTGGTGAGCCAAGCTGGGATGTGCATTATCAATAAGCATTTTCACCACATGGCGTTCTGGCAAGGTGCAGGATATGCGGGTGGTAAGGGTTTTCCATCTTTGCAGGTATTCGGCAAGGCTTTCTTGGTGTGGACAAGATCAACTATTGATAGCTCTGTTTCAACAAGATGGGCATATTGGGCTACAAATGCCTCAGATAATTCAGCAAAGTTCTTAATTGTGCCATAGGGGATTCTATAAAACCATTCAAGAGCTGGTCCAGCCAAGCTTTTGGGATAAAGGCGCAAGAGGAAGACATCATTGTATGCCACGTCCTGGCAATGCATGTAAAATTCTTTGATATGTGTGACAGGGTCTCCTTTTCCTCTGAATTTGTCAAATTTAGGTACCTCAAAGTGTTTGGGAAATGGTGTCGTGGTAATGGCTCTATCAAATGGGTAAGGACACACATTTTCAAACTTGAATGTCTTTGGATCATTCCCTTCTTGGATGGCTTTCAGGGCTGTCTTCATTTGCTCCCACTCTGAATTGATAGGTGATGGTTGGGGTGCCCCCAATGTAGGAGTTCCTTGAGGTAGGTATGTGCTGGATGGGGCCATTGAATATGGATGGTTATGAGGGATTTGCTGATAGGGATTGTACATTGTTTGGGCAGCTGCATGGTGGATGACGGGTTGTTGAGGGGGAGGTGGCGCATATTGCTGCATGTGCTGCGAGGCTTGCTGTTGATATGGGATTTGAGGTTGGGATTGAGGAACATAAGCTGGCTGTGGGTTAAATGGATTGCTTTGTGGAGGTAAGGTATAAGATGGTTGTGAGGCTTGGGGAAAGGATCGGAGGGCTTGTGGGGTTTGACAAATATATGTGGGTTGTGCCCCCATTTGGGATGGCATCTGCAAATAATTGGTGACTGGCTGGGGTGGTGGATTACCTCCTAGAAGTGGCATTGAAAATTAGTTGGTAAGTGGAGGTAATGGATTAGTTGGTGGTGGAGGTGGTGGGAATTGAAAGCTTGGGAATGGAACTGATGGGGTTTGATAGCTTTGTGGCTGGATTTGGAAGCTTGGTAGAGTGGTGGTGGGAGCTAGGGTCACTTGGGAGCTTGGTAGAAGATTGGCAGTAGCTTGTGGGATTTGATAGCTTTGTGGAGTGAAGGTAGTAGCTTGTGGATTTGTGGCTGGTGTTATTGAGCTCCCGAGACCTAATGGAAATGATGGGATTGTGCTTTGGGCTATGGTGAACAAGCTGGGGGTGATAAAAGGTTGATTACTTGGCCCCATGGGTGGCATCCCTGTTGTATATTGTTGAGGTTGGCCAAAGATGCTAGCACTGATTTGGGAGGTGGGTGGATTTGGAAGGCTAGGTGTGGGAGCAGTAGCAATAGTGAAGGGGGTGAACGGTGAGATGTTATTGCTTTTCTCTTGGCTGAAAGTTCTTGGTATGCTAGAGATGGCTTGAGTTTGACCTTGTGAAACTTCTGTTTGGGTTTGGGTTGTTTCGACATAAATTCCTGAATCTGCTTGGCTTTGGGAAAAATCTCAGTTGTTTTGCTTCAACTTGTTCAACTTCCAAAATAGGCAGTGACTACGCTAAGTGTGCCCTAAGCTAGGATTGACCAAGTTTGGAAAACATTCATTCAACAAGTAAAATAAAAACAAGCAATAGATAGGAACACCCAGATAGAAGTTTGTGGTTCTCAGAATGTGGTACTTGTGCCAAGGAGTGTGTATGTTCTACAAATGTTTCGATCAGTCACTCCAAACACATTAACATCCTAGATGGTTTTCTGCAAGGCAGACAATTGGTTTAGCTAGGGAGTCCTCGATATACGCAAGGTACGTGAGGCCCAAATCCGTAGATAAGACCAAAAGGATGTCACACAGCCGAGAGGAGCGGTAACCCACTTCTCCTCTTTCACTTCTCAAGGGTATAAAGTTCCTTGAGGCTTAGCCCGAATGACAAAATCTTGATCCCAAGAGAGGTGTCTTTCGATTCACCTCCCGATTCTTATACTCCGCCGGAACGCTGGAGTTGAGGTCGTCCAAGGGGTGATGAAATCCCCAAGCAGGCCTCCTAAAAAAGAAACAAGGTTTTGGATCCTAATCTTATGCACCCAAGATGGCCTCGAAAGACGACAAGGGGAGAGAAGACTCGGATGACCTTGGGCTAAAAAAACATGCTTGTTCTTTTACCAACTGACTCTTATGTGTGCTAATCTAGACTTTGCAAGCACTCATGTTTAAGAGACAATGTTCAATTCCAACTTGAAGCGCCAACAAAAGTAAATCGATCGAAGAATGCACACAATAAGAAGAGTTAGGGTCAACAAAAGCAAACTCGCGCGCCCGGAGGCCCTCCATGTCAAGTATCGATTAATTTTCTTTAAGGCATTCAAGATTGAGTGTGAGTTTGTTTTAAGCCCAAAACAAAAGTGTGTGAGATTCAATTTCAAGCGCGCGCCCGGAGGCTCTCCACGTCAGTTGTTGTTCAATTTTAGTGCCCAAACTTGAAGTGTGATCGATTTAATCTAGAGTTTTGACCATTTAAGAATTTTGATAAAGTTAAAGCAAACATTCAAAGACCAAGTGAGTGAGTTAGATTGTGGAACATTTAACACCTTTTTCAAGTAGACCCATCCCCATAAATGGCGCTGAGATTGCAACCAATGGTTAATATTTGATGGGTGATTAGAAAAGAGGTGAGTCCAAGGAACTACTCAAATTGATTTTTGTAAATTTGTATTTTAACTTAACAAAGTTTCTTAAATGTCCAAAAATCCAACTTTACCTAGATTGCATGTGAAAAAGAGATTTGTAATGGTTAATTGATCCTTGGCATTCAAGATTGAATTTTTTTGTTTTAAGCATGCATTCCAAAGAAAGTTGATTTTAATCCATGACATTCAAAAGTGTGTTTTTGAGCAACATTCATTCAATGAAAAATGTGTTTAACCATTCAAGTTCATTTTTTTTTTTTAGCAACATGCATTCAAAGACAAATGGTTAAACATTCAAGTTCATTTTTTTAGCAACATGAAAACCTGCAAGAAGCATGGTTAGTGGTTCCATATGTGCTCCAACCTGCAATGAGACAAAAAAAAGCAATTTAGTTAGTTAGACAAAATCTTCAAAAATGAGAGCTTAACTATGGGAAAAAAAAATTTAACTTTTTTTGTTGTTTTTTTTATGCGTAAAAATGCTTAAAACGGTAAAGTAGAAATGGAACATGTAAAGCAGAAATGGAACATAAGCAAGCAGAGAACACAGTCTGCCAAAATACAAAGATGCTGAACTACAGAGGCGCCAAAATATGAAGAGGACAAAATAGATTTGCAGCACAGAACCCAGGTGACAAGCAGAGATGTTGATTTTCGCAGACGTTGATTTTCGCAAACGCGGATTTTCGCAGATGTTGATTTGTGAAGACGCGGATTTTCGCAGAAGTCGATTTTCGCAGACAGAACAGGTTGCAGACGCCAAAACCGCGCCAAAAAAAGCTGAAAAATGCGATTTTTTTTTTTTTTTAGATGGTATTTCTTCTTCCTAAGTGCGTTCTTTAACCTGCAAAAACAAGTAAAACACCCTCACAACACACTCAAACAACAGAAAACATTAGATGGTTAGAAAAATGACATATAGATGAAAATAGATGATTAAATGACCCATAGTGGGGTCCCACCGGGCGTGCCAAAATGTAGAACCAGAATTAGTATGCAAAGAACATTAACAAATAAAGTAAACATTCACAAACCAAAAAACTAAATTCACATATATGCTTAGACTAAGAAAGAAAATAAGAAGTGCAAACCTCACGAGAGAAAACACTCCATGCTTTCTTGATTCTGTAGATGTGTCCTTTTGCTGTGGATGTATGCTCAAGATGCTCAAAAGTTGCTTCAATGGAGATGGGTAATGGCAAATTGGTAGCTTTGTGAGCTCTCAATTTGGCATTATAAGGGTATGGTTGATGGCTTTGGTTCTCAAAATAGCATGGTAACTTTAGCTCAAAGATTGTTGATGAAATGGCTTGGGATGGGATTCAATTTATAGGCTAAGGGGTAGAGGGATGGAGGGCTTAGATGCAAGGATGGATGAAGGCTTAAGGAGGGCTAAGATGCACTCAAAGGGGAGCACATGGATTGTGCTTTTTTAGCACCAATGGGAAGGTGACACTTGTCACAAGGAGGATGAGTGTGAGAGGGTAGGGTTAAGGGTTGGTTAAGGGCATGATGAGTGGGGTTGAGTATGTAAGAGGGATGTAAGAGGAATGAGTGTGGAAGAGGGAAGAGTGTGGAAGATGAGTGTAAGAGTCATGAGTGGGCTTGTAAGAGTCTTTATGTTTTGTAAGAGCACTCATGACTTAGTGGTTGGGTTTTTTTGAGGGGAGACTTTGGTTTGGATTAGGAAAGTCTTAAACTTGTTTAAGGAATGTGACAACATTAGGGGGTGGATTAGGCTTGGGTTTAGGATTAGATTAGGGATGTTAGAGATGTGCAAGTGGATGGCATTAATGAGGGTGGGTGAGTTAGTGGCTAGGCTTGGTTAGTATGGGTGGATGGGGTGGATTAGGCTAAATGGAGGATTAGAGATAGGTTAGGGTTTTTTTGAATTTGAGGATTTCATTTATCAAATAGATTTATTTAATAAATGGGGATTTTTGGAATTAGATAGGAGAAAAGAATTTAATTGATAAATAATAGATTATTTGATTTATCAATTAGGACTATAGATGATTAATTAAATTAATCAACTAGGGGATGACAAAGGATTAATTAAATAAGAATTTAATTAATGATGCCTTTAGAGATGGCTAAATTAGATTACCAAAGTAGTGTAATCAAATTTAGGTGTCTACAGACTTCTCCTTGGCGGGTTTTCCACCCATGAAGTCTACTTTTCGCACAAGGAAATTCTAGAGGAAATGAAATGAGGGTTAGGTTCCTAACTAAGATTTGAACTCTTTATGGACATCTCTAAACCCAAAGGAAGCAATAAGTCAAAAGGCAAAGTTGAAAAAAAGGCTTGGGTGGAGAAATGAAAATTGTCTTCTCCTCAACATGTTTTCAAACCATGAGGACTATTTTCCACATTTAAAAGAAAATAAAGTTTATAAGTGAATTGGATCCACATTTCACATGCAAAATATTTTAAGAGGATAATGGAAACAATCTAATCATCATGAGAAAGATCTATTAGGTAGGATTTAATATGACAAATATTATCTTACGAAGTACAATGTTCATAACTTCTCAATGCTTAATGGGAAACAAGAAAGTAAGTGTGAAAGGATGGAAAGTTACTATTGGGCCAACAGAAAAGTGAAAAGACACTGAGTTATATGTTAATACCCTCACATTTATTATTTTAATGAATTTATCCTTTAATTCATTCATGTGGTGTGAATCCTTAAGATCAACAGGTGAATTGATTATCCTATATCGGTGGAAACATAAATAGTTATTCAAACTATGACTCTTTCTTGAACTTTTATTTTGTTAATTTGCACAACTTTTCCAAATAGCCTATGTTTGTGAATTCTCTATTCTATTATTTTTGTAGATTCAAAATTCAATTCATTCTCGGATAGAATGGCAACCAGATTTGTGGGTTTTTACAGGCTAGATGGAATCAAGTCTACACTGTAGAGTTTCACAGACACTTCTCTCTATTTTTATTATATGCAAGACTTTCAAAAGAGAGTAAAATTGGAGCCAATTTATCACATAACTAAGAAGCTCTAAGGATGTGGGCTAGTTAAAGTAGGTGGTTTCCCAATAGTAGTCTAAGCCCCATAATTGATCTATGAATGAATAAATCACTACAACCTAGACAATAGGTAGATTGTATTACTTGATGACACGATATTGATTTCCATTGATAGACAAATAGTGGCGAATTGCCTTTGAATCCCAAAGTGAGAGTAGTTTTCAGACTTGACAATTAGTGGAACTGTCTCTAAGTTTTTCACAAATAAAATGGTCAGGAGAAAGGAGATTATGTAGACATAGTTTCAAAAGCCATGGAGTGCCACAAGTAAGGTCCCTAAGACCCTTTTTGGTACTAATCTCAAACTTGAGATTATAGACATTCTAGTTCTTCTACACATATTGAAAGGTGAGGTAGAAGCTTTAACTTTTGTTGAGAAATATTTCTTATTGGTACAAGTTTTCTGCTCTGATACCCAATATATTGACTGGGCTTGTGAGGTAAGTGAGAATCTATCCAATTCTCTCAATTTTGTGAAGTTCTACAAAAACTTCTATATGTCTTCTTTTTTGATTTACATGCTAGCTTCTCTACAGTTATGGCTAGGCCTCCCAAGGGTAGAAAATTTCCCTAATGATGTGAAGTCTTATGAATTCTACCCATTTTTGTAGTTGCAAAATAGTTATGCTAAATATATAAGAGTTAATGATCCATTTGCAATGACAATTTGTAGGGAGCTCCAAGGATGCCTGGAGAGGAGATTCAGTCCAAAAGCAATGGTAGCTATTAGTTAGTTTTAGAGCTATTTTATCTAGTTCCCATCCTTCTCATATTTGTGTCTTGTAGCCTTTGATGGATTCCCCTTGAAGCCGCCGAGGTACCAAAGTGACATGATTGTGTTGATTGAAATAGTGAGCTAGGAATTCTAAGTGAATGTGTTGAGTGGGAGCTTGAAGAAGAAGGGATACAAGTTCCTTATGAAGGTGGGAGCTTTCAGCTGTCAGTCATGTTTTGATGCAAAGAACATCATGAAGGCCTTCAAGATGAAATATAGACTAGAAATGTATGAGGTCTTAATGCCCATGTTTGACTCAAATGGGTATGCATGGGAAGTGTTGCAGATTCAGAATTTGATCGAGTACATCACCACGGTCAAAGACTACTGGGCAGATTGTAAAGATGAATTTAAAAGTTGGGACCAATCTTTTGCTAGATTCATAGTGGACCAAGTTAAAATATATCAAGTCGACCTTGATGTTGAAGGAATTGAAGATGATGAGAAGAATATGTATAGTAATACATATTTAACAAAGATAAGAAATACCCATATTAGTTTACAGCCCTACCAAGATGTTGGGGATGATATAGATATTATGATGGCCCAAATTTTAAAAAGGACCAGGAAGTGGTTAGAATGGACTATAGATAGAAGAATCCAAAGTAACAGTACCTCCACTCAAGCTCCTTCAGCATCTACTCCTACCTCCTCACAAGTTGACACATCAGGTGTGACACTGGCCATCACTCAGGGACTAGTTCAACTAGCCGGTGGAGGTGATCAACCTCCAAACAAGAACATTCCTTTGACAAAAACTTGTCAAGATGGCTCTTCTCCAGTGATTGGTGCTCAATTAGAAGCTGAGATGAAAGAAGAGGAGCCCAAAGACAATGTTGTTACTCTAGTTCCTTCACCTCATAGTAGTCCTATTCCAACTATGAGTGGTTCACTTCTCTAGCCAAGTAGCCCTCAAGTGCAAGTTGTAGATTTGGGAGATGGAGGAAGCAATGATAGTGAGTCCATCGAGTCAGATGAAGTAGCCAAGAAGACTACAGAAATGTAGAAAGACTAAGACTCTTCAATGCTTGTCTCTCAAGCCCAAAAGAATCCATTCTCCTCAACCATGAAAATAATTACTTTGGTCAAGAGGAAAATGTTTAGTATAGATTCACTCATGATGGCTTCCAAGGTGATATGCAATAATTCCTATTTGGAGGACACTCTAGAGAGAAAGGATGAACAGACTCCTAATAAGGACACCTTATCTCTTGTGGTTCACTTTGGATCTACATTGAGTAAGGTCGGGAAGAAAAAGACCTTTTCTATCTTGGGACAAGATCTAGAAATAGGGCAACTAACAATGGAGATTGTGAAACCCACCAAAGATAGGAGAATTGAAGATATGTCTACCAATGATCTTACTTTTCATTCAATAGATCTTGGGGAAGCCAGACATGACACAAAGGTTGGCTTGTGGAAGTTGACAAACAAATTAATTAAAGGACAACTAGAGAGCATTAAATTTTTAAAGGTTAGGATGAAGGTAGAGATAGAAGAGTTGAACAGATTTATCAGATAATTGATCAGTCAATTGGATAGTATCTTTGGAATGCCCATCACTAGTAATCCTACTACCGCCAACATTTAAGAACTTATCTCCTAGCTTCCGAAAGATAAACATTTTGGATAGATTGGTAAAGAATGGAGTGACAAGCTAAAATCAGAAGGGCTCTCAATTATAGAGAAAATCTGAAATGTTATCTTAAGAATATAAATAGATAAAGATAACATTTCATCTAATAGAAATACCCTAGCCATGGAGAGAACTAAAAGTAATGATTATCTATCCTTGTTGTAGATGATTATTCAAATGAAATCAAAGCAAGTTTCCAAAGCTAAGATTTTTCCCAAAGGATATGAGCCTTTGTTCAAATGGTTATGAAGCATGTAGTTCAAGTTAGAAATGATCTTGGACGTAGAGAAAGGTCTAAAGGAGACTGGGGAGAAGGTAAAGAAAGATCAAGATAGAGATTACAAACTTCTAAGAGGAATAGACATAGATTCACAAAATAGTGGGCAAGAAAAAGGAGTAATTGGAATCACTATCATGCAAAAAAATTTATCCAATTTTATAGATAGCCTAATAATCATATCTTCAAGGCACCAAAATAGAGTTTTTGAGCTTCAAAAACTTGGCAGATGCATACATGTGGCCATGGATGAATTGTAAGATAGACTGAATGTCATCAAAGATTTGGCTAGGGAACATTCCAAATGGCTCTTGAGATATACTAATGTGCATGTACAAAGACATGAAGAGTTGATTTTGATTATTATAGTCCCCAAGGAATATAGGGTAAAAACAAAGAAAGAAAAGAAGGCAAAGTGATTCATATTTTAACCTTTCCATTTTTATTTTGTAATCTTTGTAATAGACAAATTGGCTCTTTTCCATTTGTCAGTTTTGAGAAGATGAACTAGTTAAACTTCTTTTGTAATAGTCATCTCGAAATCCTATATGTATGATAATGAAAGATAAATGAAAGGTCAAAATTTTTTTGGTATGAAAGACTTCATGTTGCAGAGTCAATTGAATGGTATTTTTGTATCAATCATTTTATGTTCCATTTAAAATAGTTATTATTAATCTATTATTTCTCTTTATCTGGAATTGAAGTAGGGAATAAACAAAGTTTTTTTTCCCCTATTTTAATACAAGAAGTTGAGTGTGATAGGAATTTTCACGTAAAACTCAAAGAGATTCTTTTAGGTGTTTTAATTCAATATAATCTTTTTTTGCAAATTAATTCCTAGATAGATCAATTGATTTTAGTATGAATTCATAAGATGTATGGGTTCATTAGATTTGAATAACCCTCAAAATGTTCCTTCTTGCCTAAGTTGAATTCCTTATAGGTTTGACTTAGTTTTCCTCTCCTATGCTCTAGTTAAGAACATACCTTGTTAGATTTACGAATAAGCAATTTTTTTGCAAATTCATAATAGGGAGCAGTACCTAACAATTGAGAGGAAAGTAAATCTTCAAGAAGCTACTTTCCAAACTATTGTAATCATAATTTGTTCATAAATTAGGGCATTTGTGAGTCAGGATTGGAGAGAACAAATCTGTTTACCAATATATTTTTGGTGACTCTATTGGGGAGACAAATAGTTGCTTGACTGATAGATCTAATAACATGAGGGAAAATGTTACTACCTCATGAGAATATTGTCCTATTACTCCAACCTAATCTTGGTTTCCAAGATGACCAAGAAGACATATTTTCATCTCTCATTACATTTGTTTGGAGAAATAGGAGAAATTTTGAACATTACAAGAATAGTAGCCAAGTATTGGAAGAAGAAGAATCTAGAGATGAAGCATTAGAAAGAGTTGTTCAAAGGAGAGACATCCAAAGGATAGAAAGATAGTTGAGATGTGAAGGTCAAAGACAAAACTAGCCTAGAATTCTGGAACAAACAAGATTCCTCAAAAGTACCAAAGAATAGGGTGGGAAAGACCCTATTTTTGATAAACTCATAGAACTTGGTTTTTTGATCCTAGATATTACTAAAAGGAAAGATGAAATGAAAAGCTAAAGTAGACCTTCTTCACCCATTACAAATCAAATCTCTTTACATACTACTTGCCAGGCATTGGCCTTGCATGGAATCACTACTCCCCTAATTGCCAATTTTCTGCCATAACTTTCCAGAACAATTATGGCTACTCCTTGTGTTGCAACAATAGGTCCATTAGCACTAACAACCTATCACCCACTCCCAACTATTTCGAAGAAGAATTTTCCTAAATTTTCAAGTGATGGAAAGGTTGCCACAAATGAACACATTAAGGCCTTCTTTCCAGCTACTCACATCTTAGGAGTTGCACATGAGGATGTTGCTGTAAGATTATCTGTAGAAACCTTGACAGAAACTACAACAGACTGTTTGTATCATCTAGATGATGGCTCAATTACTAATTGGGATATAATGAGAACAACCTTTGAGACAAGATTTAAAACTACAGAAGATGAACATGTCTTGTTAACACAGTTGACATCCATTAAAAAAAAACCCACCATGAGTATGAAGGATTTCATTGCTACTTTCAATAAGATCACTAGTAGAATCCTACTTGCTGACATACCCATTGTTGTTAATTTGAAAACTTGCTTGCACATAATTATGAAATCCTTCTGCCACTTTTCCTCACAAACCACATGTGCAACTACGTAGATTTTTAATATTAATTAACATAGAGTTGGAGATACTTCTATGCAATTCGAGTAGAATTTAAAAACCACCAACAACAAAATAGCAGATGAATTCACAAATACTATACAAATTTTTTGTACAAAGTATTATGTGTCTTCGTAAGCGCAAAACTTATTTTATTGTAGAATAATGAAATGTTTGGACAAAATGAATTAGTTTTGACCATTTAATATTTTAAATCCTCTTGTGCTAAAGCTATATTTTTTCTAATTCTAGAATAAACAAAGTTGAAGTCTATGAAACCTACAGTCAAACTAAATTTCTTGTAAGAGAAGGTTTCTTTATTAAATACAACCTCTAATGCTAACGAATCTCCACTTTGTAAAACATGGAATTCACTTTGTTGATTACCCACCTAGTAATAAGTGCTTCAATATAGTCAGCATCTAATTTCTACCTCCATATCTCTACATCTAGTTAAACATAAAAGTGGACAATGCAAGAAGAGATTTGTTACTAAGGACCATAAAAGAATATTAAATGTTCAACATGAGAATGTGGAACCACTTGGAACTACTTGAGATATTTCATAATTGTAGCACTTGCTTAGATATTTCATATTTCTGGGAATTTCTTAGATATTTCATCATGTGTTTTAATGTGTACATCTAATCATAAACTATAAACATACATATTTCACATGTCTAATCATAAATTGAACCAATCATGTACATCTAACCATAAGCTAAATACATATATCACATAGACCATAAAATAGAAAAATATATCACATGTCTAATCATAAATTAAACCAGTCATGTACATCTAACCATAAACTAAATACATATATCACATGTCTAATCATAAATTGAACCAATCATTTACATCCATCCATAGACTAGATACATACATCTCATGGACCATAAACTATAAATATATATCACATGTCTAATCAAAAATTGAACAAATCATGTGCCTAATTATAAATGAATCATAAACATACATATGAAAAGATTAATAAATATATATAAATTTTGAATCATAAATGTATATGTCTCGAAAAGATCAATGAGATAGTAAACATGTGCATGTGTCTATAACTAGAGAGTCATTTATGTGCATACGAACAAAGTGACCCTCTAATCAACACTCATGAGGATCATGTCTATGTGGAGTATCAATAGAGACCTACAAATTAAAATACAATAATTTGTTAGAGATATATATGTATATATACATGGGAAATAGATTAAAATGTTTGTACAAATTTAAATACATTGGTGCAAGTGCATGTTTCTAGTATTGAATTAATTTAAATTTTTATTTAAAAATTAGAAGAGCACTAGTGGTTGTCACATCCATCATATTTTTTCCCCCATGAGTAGTAGGTGTCGCATTGATAACATCTCTCTTCCCACTATGATCGAAGCTCACACTAGTAGATGCTTGCTTGACTACCTATGCCTACAAAAATATAATTCATTTGGAAATATGAGTACACAAACATATACTTGTGAATAGATTTTTTTTGTTATAATGATGCTATTAAAAGGAGATACCTAGGTCTATGGAGAAAGAGGGTCATCCATGACACATACTAAGCTATCATCAATAGAAAATCCATAGTCTAAATCCTCTATAATGGTGAGGAGTGCAATGGGGTAATAAGCTAGGTTGGAAGTGGTATAGAGTCAGTATACTGAAATAGTATGTCTATGTAAAATCTCATCTTAGTGGCAACATGAATCTTACTCAAATATTCAAACTATTGATGAAGCACCTCAAGTACTTTAGTAGAAATTGAAACCCCTCTATGAAATCCTGAGGTCCCATCAGGTGGAGCTACTATAGACTATTGCACATCCAAGTGTTAACCTAAGTGTTGAGTTGAGTGTTGAGCCCTAGACTACTGAGTGTCAGAGTGTTCTATAGAGTGCTCAATACCAAAGTTGTATGTAGATTGTTGTGTTCTCTAAATTTGCATGACCTGCTAGCATGCCATGGGTCACTCAAAATATAGTCCTCTATGAAACTATCTCTAAAATACTATGTAAAGTGATCCCCTATGTATTTTTGATGTATGAATATGCCTATAAAGGATCATGTAGAAAAGGCCATCTCCATATATGTGTGCTCTCGAGTGAGGCCAAATATATCTCCTGGGGTAGGAATGTGTACAACTTTGTAAACCTAATCAATGGGCATTGTAGTACTCGATGATACCTCTATAGATGATCTATGCTAACTAGGTCTACTCAAAAGATATCTACCAAGAGTGTTAGATGTAATGCTCCTGGCTACAGATGCAATGTATCCTATCATATCAACTTCTTTCATCTAAGAAGAAATAAAAAATCTATCTATAGTAGTAGCCATCACTGGAGTCACTACTTAGGTGCTAGATCCCACTCATGCATGATGATTAGGAATATGATAAGTTGGCTAATGATATGCATCACATATCACCAAGTCTACCACACCCCTAACCATAATATCTTGGAATATATAAATAGTTGATGCAATTCCCTAGAAATGAATCTTTGCATATAACTGCTAGGCAAAATATAATGGAATTTGGATGTTATTAAGATAACAACCATGTGCTTCTAGGAGCCGATAGTATATCATACAAGAAATATGTGGAAAAATACATCTAGTAACCTTATATGCCCTGATCTTTGCCTTCCCCTCATAAAATGGGTATACCTATCATTCGATAATCTCCTTTGAAAATAGGATCGAAACCTAATCTAAGCTCAACAAAAGTCTTATCTACAGACTATGGTGCAAATGCACTCTATGATCTAAGCTTGTCAGTAAGCTCCTCAAGACTAGCCAAAATCTTGAATGATAGGTCATACATCAACATGGGTTCCTTGTCCTTTCCCCTAGTCATGTCGTTGTCCAAAACTCTCTCCCTAACTATGACCCCCTCCCTATCCCTAATTGTAAGTTTGAGTTAGAGGTTGTCCATAATCATTGGATGTCATCTATGAGTAACAAGTGCAAAGTAAATGTTAACTTAATATTATAGGTCTAATAATTTGGTACAGCTCTGAGACCATGTAAGAATTTTCCTTAGGGAAAAATTCACCCAAGACCAATAAGCACAATAACTAGCACAAAAGACCAAAAAAGTATGAGTAGAGTAACGATGTGATATTCAATTGATAGTAATTTATTGATTGATATATAGTAAACTAGAGTTGCATGTATATAAAGGCCTCTAAGATGCATCTAGAATGCCTAGGAGTTAGAAATATGACAAGCTCCACAACTAAGAACATGTCCACCAAGAATGAGTTATCCTCCATTAAGCATAGGAGTTACTGTGATGATGAGAGGATAAGCCTACAAAGGTGTGTCATGTTAATTTATGTTGTAGACACCATGTGCTAAAATAGAGTTGCTTACTCCTGTGTTGTCAACAAAATAACTCATATGAGTATGAAAACTGCTAGGTGTCTAACATAATAAATAATAAAATAATGTATTTATCCTAAGTAAACTTAAGTAATGTGTAAATAATAATTATTTACACTAACACCCCCCCCTCCCCCCCAACAAGTGCAACTTAGGGGAATACACTTAAGCTCATCAAAGCTATGATGAAATTCATAATGGGTCCTGGCTACTAGGCCATGTTAGGTACCCAAGTACAATGCAATGCTAAAATGCAATGAAATCACTATGCAAACATCGAAAGAGGGAAAACCTCATGGGAAAATACCCTCCCCTAAAAAGAGAGAAAAGTACAATATAAAAAGATGCATGAATGGATGGAGTAAACAAGACCCCCCCATTATGACATACATCATGCATATACAAGAGAGAATCCCTCAATGAAATCTCCCCTTAGTGAAGGATCTTAGAATGACAAGTGTCTAAAGACAAAAGAAAGTCCAATTCCAAAAAACAACATTTCTCCCTTGAGAAATAAGATACACCAAGTATAGGTGCAAGTATGCTTCCCACTGTGGATAGGAAGATGGAAGAGGGATCTGAATGTAGTATGCGGTGGATGTTTCCTCTAGAGTTTGCTCAAATCTTGACAAGTCCTTGATGAATGAAGATGCCATGAACCAATCTAGTGGAAGCCCAAAATAAGGTGGTAAACAAGGTAATATGTCCATGGATAAAAAAAAATCAAATCCCAAAGATGATGAAGCACTTATATAGGAAGATGTATGAAGAGAAGAAATGTCACCTCCCTTTAGTAATGAATGTACACCCATGATAGAAGCTCCTTGATGACCAAAGAAGTTGCACCATGATAGCTGAATGATGGTCCTCTATGTGGGAAGAAATGGTGCCATAGGTGTGGTAGAGAACACTCCCCAACTATTAGGAAGAATTCTCAGAAGATATGTTGTCAGAGGAAACTGGAATGCAATCTCTATAGAATGATATGTCTCCTCATAACTGAAAGGGTCCTCCTCCAACTACTATAAAGAAGCCAAAATTGTGTTAGAATGATCAAGTGGTTAAGGGTCAGAGTGTGCCCTCACAATGAGTGAATAAGTCTCCTCAACAAAGAGAAGATTGATGTCATTAGTGATGTCTCCCACATCTTCAATGTGAGACTCCACAAACAACCCTATATGTCTGGAAGGAAGTCATCCGATGAAGCTCAAGTAGGAAGACATGGTAATACCTCTTAGACTAAATTAGGAGCATTTGTGGCTAGAACTAGATCAACAAAAGAAATAGGAGTATCAGGACGTGTGATCTCATCTGGAGTTGGAGGTACCATAATTAGAGTGATTGGTGGTAGAATATCCTCTAGAAATGGAAGGACTTGAGGATCTCCATATGCTTCCCAATGAGCCATCCAAACATCATGAGGAAAACTTTCGATATTAAGAGGAGCAAAATTTTCCTCACTCATACTCCTATATAGAAAGTGAAGAAGTGTAGAAAGATGTCTCCAAGTAGGATTTGGTGGCAATATCTTCAAGGAGAGATAAGGAAACTCTTACTGATGTTCTCTTAAATGATCGAACATCAAAACACTCCATTTGTGATAGTTCCCTATTGTCAACTTCAATATTAAACTAGACTAACATATGTGAAGAGACCCCATAAGATCAATGAATGTATGCACCCCCCAAAATGCAACAATAATCAATCAACCCCCCCAATGCATGATTTGGCACTTTATAGGTAGTGTGATTAAAAAATAACTAAATATTGATTAAAAATCACTAAATATTCATTGAAAACATAGAAATGAAAAAACTTAACATGCCTAGTAGGCTGAATACTTATAAAAGGTAAAAAATGGTAGGCCAAAATGAGTATGCAAGTTAAGATGTCTTAAATTTATCTCTAAGCCCTTCCATGAAATCATAGTCATAAAAATCAAATGTGAAATAGTGAATAGGTAGCTGAAATGCAAATCTTGATGGCAAAAATGGGGTTTTTATGTCATTGCACATAGTCTTATGAGGTCAGTAGCCCCTTTAGGCTTTTTCCAACCCCTAAGGCTTCGTGTGAACTGATGTCATGGCTTGGTGTGGAGGCTTTGCTTCATTTCGATCATCTCAAAATTAAAATTCCCGCTTTCATCAGATTTGTTTGTGATGAAAAGTGGGATCCACTACTATGGCCCGACTCAAGAATTTTTTATTTTCAAAAAAAAATCTTAAACCTCTAAAAATGCTCTCAAATAAATACAAAATCATATCATACAGTGATAAACAATGCCTAAATAATGTCTATAGAATGTAACAAAAATATATATATTTGAAATGTTAAGCAAGCAACTACATGATAGATTTTTTCACATGATAAAGAAAAAAAAGATCAATTTATAAGACATTGATTCTATCATTTCATGTAAGAATATAAAAGATGTATTTAGGGTTAGGGCACATTAGCCAAATAAAAAAATCTAAGTTGATCCAAGTACCATGATAAGCTTCATAGAACTGCATCATGTCTCTAGTGCTCTAAATCATGAATATTGTTGACACAGTAATATAATTCACAGAATCATATATACGATAATGATAAGAAAATTAAAATGGAATTTTATCACTAAATTTAAAATTAAATAAATTCATTGACATAAAAGCTCAATGAATTCCAAACACACATGTATAACATCTCACCTAGCAAGAAGACATATTAACCATAGAAGGTGTTGATGCATCACAAATTTGTATCATGAAATGTATGCAAATCACTTCCAAAGGATAAATGTTTATTACCTTTCATTATTAATTACACATTTATGAACATTATTTGAATCATTCTAATCAAATAAATTTTAAAAAAACAAGATTGAAATGATGTCTATGCTCCAAGTCTGTAGTAAAGGTTGAGGGTCTTGTGGAGAACTGATGCACATGCATAATTTTTTTTGTCAATCCTTATTATGATTATGTAATATATATATATATATATATATATATATATATATATATATATATATATATAGACACACACACACACACAATTTTTTAAAAAATAATTAAGAACTAAGATTACATAAGATAACATGGTCATAGAAGATTTTAAATGTTTAACTATCATGGAACTAATTTTTTGACTAGTTTTAAATTCAAATACCCATAAGTACTTTGAAACTAGATGCAAGTTCACCATTGAAATGAAAGGTTACAACATAGTTAGAACATTTCGTAAAAAGAGTTATATTGGGTGAACTGAAGGTTTCTTAATAAATAAATAAATTAAATTAAACAGCTAATTCTATTTAACTAAAGTCCTAATCCATCAATTTTTTTTAATAATTCCTTAAATATTACCTCCTAAGGATGACAATGGATTAACAGAACAACTTATTCAATACGTCAAAATGATCTACTAACTAAAATGACATCTATCTCTAAATTACATAACTTGTTTAGCATCAATTAATTATGATCAAATACCACTAACCTTATAATGAACTAATTAACTTGTCCCTCCTATTAACTTGATAACTTGATCGACATTTCAATTTAACCCATTTAACATTAAGAGAATCCAAAACTCCAAAAGACCAATAAAATTTAACTATTCAACCAAGCTAACTACATTGATAACTTTAATCAAAAACCTAACTAGCCTTTAAAATTCATACCATAGAGATAAACATTATTATCAATTATACTAGCTACGTTTCAATTTCAAATTATCTCCTATGTTCTCATAGCAATCTAATTTATATTAATCTATTATTTATAATAAAAATTGAGACTAGAATTAATTCAAATAAATCTATAAGTTAAACTAAGCTTTATCCAAAACTATTATGAATTTAAATCCAATATTAAGATGTGAATATTATGATTAATCTAACTAAATCAAAATAGTAAAAAAAAACTAATTAATAACATAAAATAAATATACAACCATGACAGAAACAATAACTAAATAAAAAAACTGCTAATTTAAAACTATTTTAAATTAACACCTAACTACTAACATAAGATTAACAAGCTAACCACATTCTAAATCCTATTTACTAACATCTACATTTACATATAAAAAATAATAATAATACTTTCTAATGCCATAAACATAACTACTTATCTAATTATTAATTTAATGCTAATCTAATTTTAAATTATCACTAAATCTAAAACTAACCAAACAATCCTATACTAACCTAGACTACACACTAACTAACCACTACACTACACAACTAATATAATATTACCCCCTACCCGAAGACCTACCCTCCCTCCCAAAGCCTATGTCAAGGGGGGCTTTGCCCCAAAGGACAGCGCGCTGACCAAGTGGCCTGCACGCTGACATAAGCCTGTTAGCACAGACCTGCCCACTTCCCATTGCGTGCAGTGGGAGCTTGAAGAAACCCAAGCACATGAAGCACATGAAGAAGGCTACGGTGGGTAGGGGAGTTACCAAGGAAATGCCTAAGTCTTCCCTTGATTGGACCCACCTTGTACCACGTGTACAGAGGCAGGGGGAGTATGATTTCTCCTTACTGTGCATCCCAATGTGAGTGCTAGGTGGAAGGGGGTAACAAGGGTAAGTAAATTTGAGTTTGCTTGTTGACTTGAAAACATTTGAACCCCCACTTTCTACCACCCACAATGCCATTACCATATCAGACTAGTGCATGGGTACGTAGGGAATTAGTCCCATCTTATTCAATGCAACATATTATTGTTATAGGTCAATAAGCCTGCGCCAAAGGGGGATGAAGATTAATGAGTTAAAGTTTTATAGGTAAACTCTAGGATACTTTAGTTATTAAGCTACATAAGCTTTCTTATTAACTTATGAAATTGTCTTTGTTATTAATTTTTTTTATATATATATCTAATTTTAAACTTAAGAAGATTCCCAAGAATATTCTCTGTTGCCATATGAAATTTAATACCAAGCCCATACAAAATCCAGAGAGCAAAATGCTCCTGTAGGTGCATTTTTTGTCAAGCCAATTTTTTTCTAAGTGTTGACATAATCTTCTTGCTATATTTTTTTGTGTTATACTAGGAGTGATATTCATTCCTAGTGACAACATAGATTTCTTTGAACAAGCATACAAATACAAGGATGAGTATATGGTTATATTTTCTTTTCTCTCCTATAACTTATGTTTTATAATTCATCATATAAAAAGGTGTATATTCCATTTATTCAGAATTCAAGGTGATGAATAATCTCTTAATCAAATTTGATTTTGTCAATTATGGAATTCAACAAGGAGAGAGGTAACTTCGTTGTCCACAATGTAGGATTTTCATTTCCTCTTGATACATAAAACATTGAATTGGAAACTTCAACATATCAAATTACATTTCCTTAACATAATTAAAAACTTGAGAATCCATAATTCAAGACATTATCTATTACTCTATCTTCTCACATACATATGCAAAATTTGAAATCACATAAGAGCATTGCAAGAAGGTTTTCACAATCTTTTTCTTTCTATATTATTCATCCTGGTTCAAGGCTCCATCAGGAAAGAACCAGTAAGAAAACCCAATGCCTTTGCCAATACATCAAAGTTTAAAATACAATTTTACAAATATTACAATTCAACTGAATTCTCTTCAAGGGTTTTCATAGGAGATCTTTACCAAAGTCTTCAATGCATCAAGGGAACCATGGGAGAGGAAAGAACCAACATGGAGGTGAAACAACACAATAAGATGAACAATTCAAGCATGCATTCCCAACCCGATTTAACACACTAGGTCTGAACATAGAACTTGACTAGGGGGGAGGTGGATTTTTCCAGTGGGAGATGTCAATCACCATACCATAACATCACCCTTTTGAGGATAAAACTTCAAGAACTTATGTTCTTCCACAAGGCCCTTTCGAGGCTATTTCCACAAGGATTTTCATTCCTTTCCATATTCAAGAATTCACAATATCAAACAAGGTATGTGATGACAAGTAGGGGCTCGTATACCCTACCCTCTTTCCCTCCTCTCACCATGAGAGGGGACTCTACACCATTGAGGTCCAACTAAGGCCCTTTCCTCATACATTGCCACTTCTTCCCTATCTAAGGGTGAGTAATGCCAAAACAATCCCCATGAAATCCCCTCAAAATGAAAACCATCAAAGCAAGCATGAGAATAGGGTTTTTGAGTGACCCTAAAAGTCAAACAAAGAGGCTAAGGGGGTGGAAAGTACTCCCCACCCATACCCTTACCCCTAGGGCACTTAAATTTAATGTTTTAAAGCCTTATAGACTTAATAGGAAAAAAAAAAGTGTAGGGGGATAGTAAGACCAATTAAACAACCTTCAAAGAGAGACAAAGCAAAGATAACACAAATTAACAAGGGGTTCAGTTCCATCTTTCCATTAGGTTTTCTAGCTAAATATCCTGCACACTCATTGCACACATCAGTAATTCAAGAAACACATGCATATATGTAAAAATATGTATAAGGAAAATCATGTAAATTAAAAACATCTTTTTTCTAATACTCAATTGTTTATCTCATTCTATTTATTAAAATTGGAAAAATCAAAGTGTTAGTTCTCCATTCATTCACTTCATCATCATACATGTTCATAAAGTATTAAATAACAAGATCAAATATCTAAAAGTAAAACGTCACACAACATGAAATAACATAACTTATTCATCAATTCATATTAAAGTACCAAAATAATCATCGTTAGGCATGCATATACCTAATTATCATAACAACACCAATTAAAGAATACCAAATTATCTGAAGCATAATACTTGATCATCAAGATATCAAATCAACATCCTCATTATCAAGTGAGAACACTTCATACCATTTTTAGTAAAAATCAATATTTTAAACATTCAGGGTGATGAAGTAGTTCTTGACTCACTAAGTTTCTAAAACATGAATGAAACAACAAATCTTAGTTTCTTTTATGACAATCACAATATAAGCATTTCTTTACATTGATTTCAATCTCCTATGACAGTTTTAACAAAGAATTCATATTAGATAGTTTCATACAAGGAGGGTCCTTACAAACACTTTGATCCTAAATTTTGAATAATATCAATAGATGCTAATTAATTAATCATTTACTATACATATTAAATGTCATCAGATTAGTAAATTATAATTTTAATTTACACGTGTGTTGATGCCAAATGTGTCATTCAGGAACTCATCAGTGACGAGCCCATCATCCTCACCATCTCTTGTATGAGTGCCAAATGTGCATAGGGATCCGCATGAAGTGCACATGAGACCATGATGCACAGAAAGCTCCCCCTCAACTAATGGGCTCATGGAATGGATGAGGATCTGCGTCAAAGCATTACTGGTCCCTTGAGCTCTAGCCTCTACATGTTCCTTCACAACTGAAGGAATAGTCACATGCTCGCGTTGTGGCTTGACCAAAGGTGCCCTAACTACATTAGGGTCATGATGTGCTCCCAACCTCTGAAATGATGACCCCCCACCTCTACCCTAGGAGTCTAATATATCAAAATAATTGGGGATCTCCCCAAGGACAAACTCACAATATAATTTCTTCAAAAAATACATGGGGACCTCGTGATTGTTGCAAGGAGCGGCATCAAAAACCATCCACCATCTATCCCAAAAATTATTTTTGATAGCATCGTGTATGCACCAATAGATGAGGAATCATTTAGTACCCTCTCTAATAGTATTTTGCTCTCCGAGTTTTATAAATAATGCACATATACTACCTTTTGGTGTTTCTTTTTTTTAACATCTTCATATGAAAATTTATTTACATAAAATCTTTTTTGATCATCCCTCTTAACCCTCCAATTATCTGATTGACCACTAACTCAAGCTATTTGGGTCTTAATGGATTTGAGGAATGATCCGATGGATATTTTCAGTGAAAATTGAAGTGTCTCATTTCTCTCCAAAAATCTGCACCATGAGAAAGATCTCAGCATCTTGATTCCAATGCAACTTGAACGGACAAAAATGGAATCCGAATGGAGAAGTTACGCTTGGTCAAAGTTTTGGTCAATGGGCAGACCAGAGGGCTAGATAAGAGGCAAAATCAGACCATCTCAAAAGTGGTCAACAATGTATTTCAAAATAAAGAGCATGATGAGAGCTTTCCAACGGTGTTCGTTTCGTTAAAAACGGAGCTCGTATGAAGAAGTTATGGCAATTTGAATTTTGGAGGCAAAAGTTTAAAATAGTGACATCAGCATGATGTCACAAAATTATAAAGAGAGGGAAAACATTCAAATTCAAATTAAAATGGATATTTAATTCGAATTAAAGGAATGAGATAATGGGAGTTGAACTCCTAACCATTGGCCTCCTAAAATTAAGGCCAACCAATGGGCTATTTATGGCATATGCAATATTAAGAGAAGAGTTGTTATCTATCCATAACAAATCCGCCCAATCTTAGTTAATTAAGGGTATTTGTTGAAAACAAACCCTTAATTTTGGTATGAGATCATAACAAAATAATGGTAAAAGGGGCAAATTCGAAAATATGTAATCAAAATAGGGGATTATGTTTGTTAATTGTTTTAGCCCATTTTTGGCTAAATTTGATGTATAAAATGGGGGTAGTAGGCTTTGGAAAGGCATTCAGGTGGTGAGAACAGGAGAAAGTTTAAGATATTTTTGAAGACTATTCTGCACGTCGAGGGCATGCTATGCTAATGTGTTTAAGGGAATAAGTCTTGGTGCATTTGTAATTGATTTTGGAGAATAATCGGATCGGTCGTACTCTATTGGAGCCGACTCGAAGACGTAGTCACATTTGTGGCAAACTCTGAAATCAAACTTTGTTTGCACTCTCTATCTTCTTCTCTTTCAATTATGTTTATTTAACCTTAAATTCTTAAGTTTTGATGCATAATTTCATTTATGTATGCATGTAATAAGACTTCTGCTAATTTGATTCTATTTAAGCATTCAATATTGCAATTAGTCTAGATCCATTCATCAGATCAAGGAATGATGCTGATTGAGTCTTCATTGGATTGGTTTGTCCAGATTCTTTCAACTGAGCAATGACACCTTCTAATTTAGTTTTGCCTCTCTCTATTTCATCTATTATATTTTCTTGTGTGCCTGGTGGAGGTCTTGCAATTTGTTCAGGTTGTGAAATTTGTTGTTCTTCTTGAGGAGGGTTTTGGTTTTGAGGTTGTTGAGGGTTTTGAGGTTCTTGTGAATTTGCCGGTTGATTATGGACATTTCCTGATAAAAAATCAATTGAAATCCAAATAAATAAACAAATCTAAATGAAAATTGTAAAAACACTCCAAAATGTAATATGAAAAACATATCAAACAATGCAAAGTTAAGTTTAGATCACATATGGCATCGGCATGGGTGCATTTTTGATCTAGGATTTTGTCGGCAAGGAGGCATATTGGCAATGGATGGTGCAAAAATTTTGAAACTCCAACCCATGTACACGTTGCTCTGTAGGGAAAGGGCAAAAAAACCGATGGAAATGATGGGTTGTGGGTGTGCAACCCATCATATATAAATTTTTTATTTTACTAATAGCATGTACGCGCTATTGAAAATAGAGAAAAAAAAAAGTTGGCACCTTTTTGGTACCACAACTTTGTGCATATGCCTATCTCCAAGTAGGATTAGGTGGCAATATCTTCAAGGAGAGATAAGGAAACTCTTCCCGATGTTCTCTTAAATGATCAAGCATCAAAACACTCCATTTGTGATAGTTCCTTATTGTCAAATTCAATATTAAACTAGACTAACATATGTGACAAGACTCCATGAGATCAATGAATGTATGCACCCTCCAAAATGCAACAATAATCAATCAACCCCCCCAATGCATGATTTGACACTTTATAGGTAGTGCAATTACAATAGGCCACTTGCCAATTTAGGCCTCAGTGGACTTCTAATTTTTCTATTTACAACCTCCTCTTATAGTTCAAATCTAGAACTTTATAATATAGCTCAAAAATACAAAATTTTTGAAGCAAAATTTTTGAAGCAATACAATACAAAATACGACCTATTTATGAAAGTGGTATTTCTGTCCACACAAGCCTTTAATCTAATTGTAGATTTGGAAAGTAGACAAAAAATTATTCACTTTAAAAAAAATGGAACTTGATTATGTGTCCAGATGAGCTCATACTAAGCATTTCAGTTTCCAAAAAATGGGATTTACAACTTGTAGAAAAATTCATGAATAGAGGTATCAAACATGCCTACACCAATGTGTAGATCACGAAATTCTACCCAAAAAAAAATTACTTGGAAAAAGGAGTCCGTATGTGGGAGATATCACTGTTTGAAAATCACCTCTATTATTATTTTTCCTAAATTGCTCCTGCTATGCATCCAAAAATCAATTTTCTCTAGATTTTACCTCAGACATCCAATTTTGGTGAAACAAATGCCAATTTGAGATTTTTTTTGACCTTCTAAACATGATGCCAATATTTGATTAGCACCAAAAAGCTCTAATCTTCACCTACAAAAATCTCTCCTACTAGCCCGATGGTTAAAATTTTTTTGAAAAAAATATGTAGATCTAAAAAATAATGTAGAGAAATTGCAGAGACTAAAATAAAATATGCAGATTTGAAAATTAAATTTAGAGATCTGAAATGATCATACCAATTCTGCAAATCAAGCCTTTCGGGTGTCGGTTTGCCAAAAAAAAATTTGACTATGGCCCAACATAGGAGAATTTATAGTCAATTTTCACCCAATCGATACTCTATATGCAATGGTGAGGTCCAATTTGGCTCCAAATGCTCCCAACATCTGCGAACACTCCAGATTTGAGTTGAGTTGTCTGAAGAGAAGTGAAGCAAGATCATTCTTCAATGGCTATGAAATGATTCTCCTATGGCTCTGATACAATGTAAGAATTTGGTATAGCTCTGATACCATGTAAGAATTTTCCTTAGGAAAAAATTCACCCAAGACCAAGAAGCACAATAACCAACACAAAAGACCAACATAGTATTATTAGAATAAAAATACGATATTAAATTGATTGTAATTGATTGATTGATATATAGTGAATTAGAGGTGCCTGCATATAAAGGCCTCTAAGATGCATCTAGAATGTCTAAGAATTAGCAATATGATAAGCTCCACAACTAAGCACATGTCCACCAAGAATGGGTTATCCTCCATTAAGCACAGGAGTTAGTGTGATGATGAGAGGATAAGCCTACAAAGGTGTGTCACATAAATTTATGTTGTAGACACCATGTGCTAAATTGAGAGTGCAAACAACTGTATTGTCAACATGACAACTCAATTGATTATGAAAACTCCACTGTTGTGGACACCATGTGCTAAAATAGAGTTTCTTACTCCTATGCTGTCAACAAGACAACTCATATGAGTATGCAAGTTCCTAGGTGTCTAACCTAATAAATAATAAAATAATGTATTTATCCCAAGCAAAATTAAGAAATGTGTAAATAATAATTATTTACACTAACACTAAGAACATAAGGGGTCAATAATGACATGCCCTATAATTACAAGAAGATATATTTTATAAGGGGTTATGATATGTTTGATAACTAATCTAAGGTCATAAGGGGTCCTATTAAGTCTCATAAGTATTTCTAAGGTCTTAAGAGGTCATCTATAATGTTCTATTATGTATTATTAGTAATATAAGGTATTCATATGTCATATTAGTTGTTAATCGAAATAAATAATATGTGGGGAAGAGAGTGAGAGAGAGGAGAGAAAAAGTGAGAAGAGGGAGAGAGTAACGAAAGAAAAAAATTGAGAAGAGATAAAGTTCAAGGAGATAGAAAGTGAGAGAGAGAGTAAGGAGGGAGAGTGGCATGATAGAAAGAGAGGAGAGAGAAAGTGAGAAGAGAGAGTGCATGAGGACAAAGAGTGAGGAGAGAGAAAGTGGGGGGAGAGAGGGAGAAAAGAGAAGAGAGAGTGAGGAGAGAGAAAAAGTGAGGAGAGATAGAAAGAGAGGAAAGAGTGAGGAGAAGAATGTGAGGAAAGAGAAAGTGAGAAGAGGGAGAGAGTAAGGAGAGATAAAGTGGGAAGAGAGAAAATGACATGAGAGTGAAAGTAAGAAGAGGTAAAGAGTAAGGGGGGGGGGAGAGAGAGAGAGATTTTCTATGTATCCTAGGTTTTTATTTATTTATTTATCAAGAGTTTTAAATGTAAAATACATTTATAACTACAGTTTTTCTTCCATCTATAATCTTAACTATTTTTTCCCAGTATTTTTAACATGTAAACTAAAATAGAACATATAAACATAAAAAAAATTAATGTATACTAAAAAAAACAAAAAACCCAAAAAAAAACTAAATATTAATTGTAACGCTATACTAAAACAAAAATAAATAAATATGAAACCATGAACAAGCATAATGAATCATAGAATTTTTTTTTTAATCATCTTTTACAAGAATATGAAAAATGATTGAGTCATTCTCAATTTGTAAACCTCATAATAGAAGAAGATATCATCAATATAAATTTCCATAATGATATTAATACATAAAGAGTTCAGTACAATATCATTCTTAGACGCCTAGGTTCAATATATGGTCTCTACAAGAATCAAATTTTGTTTCAAGAAGTAACTTCAATAGTCAACCTTAGCTACTTGATATTCAACTTGAAAGACTTGAAACACACACAAAAATGCAACACCACACAAAGAGGGCTTAGTACATACTAAGTTAAAAAGCATAGTCCACCTGCACACTTGTTAGAATAAACATATACAAAACCATGATGCAGATGTCTGAACCTCATAACATAGTGCAATTCTAAAATTAATATGCAAGAAGTAACCATCTTCTTAACAACGCAAAATTAAACTCGCACTAAGAATAATTACTAAATGAATCATTTATATATTGAGGTTTCATCACTATGGTGCTAAGATACTGCATCCGTATATGGTAAGCTCATAAACAACACATAGTGGGATTCTCTATGGTTCTCGTGAAATGACATAATAGAGACTTGCCTTGTTCTTCGTACTTAACCTTACTAGTTTAAGTCATAGGTAAGGCCAATTATCTTTTGTATGTAACTAACCCACCCAATTCATCTTAAAATTATCACTGAATTAATTAAATAAATAGAATAATTTGATATTTAGCCACCTCAATATACGTTCATTACAGCTATCCTTAAAATACACATCAAACAGATATTCTAAGAATGCACATGCAACGAATAACAGACAGTTTTCACATGATATTTCATTCTTCATGTTTTAAAACTCTCATCTTCGACTGTCAACTTTGAAAGTAAACTTAGGTTATTTTAACAACAAAAATAAATACTTCAATATTACGATCTTGTAAATATAACTAAACTGTTACAACAGTTTAATGATATTTACCAGTCATAGTACTATACTACTTATTCCTACTATGATAATAAACTAAACTTAACATTCGAAAAGACCAAGATAATAAACAATGTACATATGATATTCTTGCTTTTAAATGACATGTCATCAACATATATCATAATCTGTCTCATAACTTAAAATGACTTTCCATTTCATTTATAATAGAAATACATCTTTGTAAAACAAGATTTTGTTTCGAACATCTTATCTCAAAACAATCCGCAAATGCTAATTAAGACACTTCATAGCAAAATCAAACATAACTGAATCCAAGTGCAGCCAATACTTAACAAAAGATTATTTACAATGTTACTGAATATCCAAGTGTCTATTGAAGTTTTACCACTCTTTAAAAATAAGATACCACCCAGTTATATCTACAATCAGCATATTAAAATACAATATTTGAAATCAATTTAAAATACGACTCACAAATATGCAATGTAACTTACATCATGTTAATGACCAAAAGTGATTAAGATGTAAAATCCCTAAACTATAAGATGCTCACTAGTTGTTCACATAATGACCCTGGTGATACAACAACATCTATTTATGTCTTTGTTATAAAATAATGCCTTATTCAGTTGCGAGTAATTCCACAATACAATAGTTAATAATGATTCAACTTCCATTATAAATTAATGGGTAAATTATGCTATCACAGAGAATATTTCTACTTAACTCGAGCTTCATACTAACTATTTGACACAATGTCATTACCTTCAGTTATCCCATACTATTCACTATCTTACTGTTTCAATATACAATAACCGAGCTATAGAATTCAAACATTTTTTTTTTTAACAATTATCTATCCCTTATTTTAAATCATTTATATCTTAAAAATAGAGTGACTATGCCCTAATTACTCACGAGTCTGCAACCTAATGCAGGCTAGTGTCTATGGCCGAACCACACATATCTATGTATTCAAGATATGGGTTCCTCAGAGCTCAGCCCTATCAAAGCCAAATACCCAAATATAACATAATCACATACAAGTAACTGTTGCAAGCATGAGGCTCCGACCGAGTTCAACTTGGAGAAGAAATATATGTTTAGGGAAAAGCCCAAATTTATATATATATATAGTGACCTCCAAACTAATATCTCCATACTCCACATTCAAAGATGAATATATACAGGGCTAAGCATTGCACACAGTGCCATGCTCTGCACATATCCATCCTTGTAAAACTGATAACCATTTACAACATGCTAATCAAAATAACATTGCAATTGCAAACAAAGAGAGATTAGGGTAAGAAATTGCCCCTACATGAGTACTAAAGATGGAAAATGTTCTGCAATTCAACTCAATGCCGAAGCCCCAAAAACCAAGTCAAAATTGGTAAGCAATCTCTACAATGCAAACACACATAACTCGCAAATGACTTCACAATGGGGTGAAGTAGAAGAACCCAACAAAACAACAGACAACTTCTAATGAGTATCTCCATCGAGCTTAACCACATAAGCAATTTTTCCTTCCAACGAACACCCTTCATTATGCCGATACCTCAGCAACAAGATCACAGATATAAAGCCAAACAAAGCAATGCGGCCTAGTTTCTAGCCTATATTTTGCAAAAAACCCAACTCACAACACGAAATGGCCGACTAAACCATTGGTGCCATAAATCCTCATAACAAGTATTCAATACACAACATGAATCACAGAGCTATGTATTCGGCAGTACCAAGTCCACTGCCATGAATTTGGCTTTCAACATAATGAATATGTTTTCCTCTTTTATGGCATTCAATACCCTTTTAGGGTTGTATGCCATTTAAGAAATATTAAACCCCTTTTAAAACAAAATAGAAAATATTTATGCCAACCTCAACTTAGGGTGTTTAGACCCCTTAAAAAAAAACATATATATCTATGAAATGCAAACTACGGTTTATTAAACCCTTTAAAACAAAATGAATATAAGTTTTGTAATTAAAACCATCTAAAGGTTATATGCAATATAAAGTATTTAATCCCTTTACAACATATGCCTATATGCTATATGGAAAAACAAATCTAATGCAAAAATTCTATCCCTTCACAATCACGTATATGAAAGTACAATGTTAAGTTCTAAATGCATATAGCATATTACCATTCAAATGTATTTGCAATGTCAAGTTAACATACAATATAAAACAGAATGTAGTTTACAATGAGTTTGAAACATAATAAACATAAATGATACCCAATCAACATGAAATCATTGATATGCTAGTTTCAAATCATAAAATCCTAAATCACATCCACTGCTAATAACATAGTTCAAAACAAAAAATACATTCAGCATCAGACTCGTGATTCAAAGATAGTAATCTAACCAAGTTCTTCAGAAATACAACATAACAACAGAAAGAAACTTATAACACAAGGTCCTAATTTGTAGAAAAACTTGAAGTAGTGGTCAGGCATGACATTAATTAAAAACAACTAAACTCTCATAAAGAAATCTACTAAACATTCATAAAAAATAACTAAATATTGATTAAAAACCACTAGATATTCATTTAAAATAATTAAATGTTCATTGAAAACATAGAAATGAAAAAACTTAACATACCTAGTAGGTTGAATACTTATAGGTGGTCAAAAATTGTATGCCAAAATGAGTATGCAAGTTAAGATGTCTTAAATTTATCTCTAAGCCCTTCCATGAAATCATAGTCGTAAAAATCAAATGTGAAATGGTGAATAGGTAGCTGAAACGCCAATCTTGATGGTGAAAATTGGGTTTATATGTCATCACACATAGTCTTATCTGGTTAGTAGCCCCTTTAGGCTTTGTCCAACCCCCAAGGCTTCATGTGAAGTGATGTCACGGCTTGGTGTGGAGGCTTTGTTTCATTTTGATCATCTCAAAATTGAAATTCCCACTTTCATCAGATTTGTTCGTGATGAAAAGTGGGAACCACTACTATGGCCTAGCTCAAGAAAAAAATATTTTTTTAATTTTAATCTAAAACTTCTAAAAATTTTCTCAAATAAAAACAAAATCATATCATACAATGATAAACAATGCCTAAATAATGTCTATAAAATGTAACAAAAAAAAAAAAAAAAATTTAAAAAAAAAATATATATATATATATCTAAAATGTTAAGCAAGCAACTACATGATAGATTTTTTCACGTGATAAAGAAGAAAAAGATCAATTTATAAGTCATTGATTCTATCATTTCATGTAAGAATATAAAATATGTATTTAGGGTTAGGGCACATTAGCCAAATGAAAAAATCTAAGTCGATCAAAGTACCATGATAAGCTTCATAGAACTGCATCATGTCTCTAGTGCTCTAAATTATGAATATTATTGACATAGTAATATAATTCACAGAATCATATAAACGATAATGATAAGAAAATTGCAATGACATTCTATCACTAAATTTAAAATGAAATAAATTCATTGACATAAAAACTCAATGAATTCCAAACACACATGTATAACATCTCACCTAGCAAGAAGACATATTAACCATAGAAGGTGTGGATGCATCACAAATTTGTATCATGAAATGTATGCAAATCACTTCCAAAGGAAAAATGTTTATTACCTTTTATTACTAATTACACATTTATGAGCATTATTTGAATCATTCTAATCAAATACATTTTAAAAAAATGAGATTGAAATGAATCAACCTTCTATTTATTCATGCCAACAATATTTATGCTTACAATTCTTTCTTTTACCTTTTCCTCTTTTTTATAAATAATGTTTATCAAAAATTTTGTTAACAAATTATAAAACCAAGATATTTTAATTATAATAGAAAACATATAAATAGTCATAGTTAAGGATCATTCAATTATAGAAAACTGGATGTATAATATCTTCAACTTTTCAAAAAATTTACTTCTTTTTTTTCAAGAAACTATATGAATAAGTCAAGAATAATAAACTAAAAATTGAAATTTTACTTACCAATATATACTCATTTAATTTTGATTTTAAAATTAGAATAGCCAAAAACCTGTTACTCTTTCCATTTCACAAAATTCAATATAGAAGAAAATGTAAAACTTCATACTTTTCTTTCAATAATCAAAGACAATAGCATGAAATCCTTATATAATACAAATATGCATATAAAAACTGTACATAACTGATTATTTATTTTATTTATACATGAAATATGCTTAGATGGAATATTAAATGTGCAATTCTCCCTCCTTTTGCCTTATTCTATCACTAGCTCCAGCTAGAAATTTAAAATGGCTTTCTTACTATATTTTTCTTGTTGCAATAATTGTAGGTCTAGAATATGGTGTCCTCTTTTTATAATCAGAGACAAAGACTATAATTCCACAACTGTCAAGCATCTCTATATTTCTTTTGCTTCAACAAATCTCAGTTTTCATCTATGAATAACGTCAAGGTGCAATATCACTAAATGAATCAAAAGTCTACTTTTAGACTAACAATTTGTTGAAAAAGAATCAAGGTTGAATCTAGCAACAAAATTCTTGCCAAGTGAGAACTTGAGAACTATAAAGCTAGATATAGACATAAGTTGTCCTAAATTATTAAGTCTCAAAGTTTAATTTAATTCCCTTCTAAATTGATAATTTATGGAATAATGAAGCATCCAATACAAATCAGAAATTAAATTAGATAATATAACTAAACAAAGCTTCGTCCTATTGGAATACATGTATGACATTATTACAACAAAAAAACATCAAGCATAAAGTCCCATGAGAGCATCATAACAAAGGGCTTAAATGATAACTAGACTATTTATTTCGAACAAAGTCTTAATGCCACAGAACTAACTACTCACACGTCAAGCGTCTTTTAATCTAACAAATATATAAAATATGATCATACTATAATATGATAATAATCTTTATGTATTGTCTAGAGCATAATACATTATTTATTTTGAACAAGGTCCTATTGTAGCAGTAGATTAAACAGCTTTAACATAACATCACAGTAGATGTAATAATAATAACCAAACTTAACCACAATATTCCCATCCTAGAGTATAGACTTTTTCATCATCGAGGCCTTGGCATGTATAAGTATTCTCACTGTCAACGATACAATCTTCATCTCTCTGGCAGGGGACAACCTTGCAGGGGTCATTTTATATTTATCACATTTCAATTTGTTATACAAATTTTTTTGATTAAGTAAAATAGGTTTTCTACAAATGTTCTTAAAACCAACCAGTTAACAACATAAAATAGAGAAATAGTTCAGGTCTAGCAACTAAGCAATAGAAAAAGAAAAAGGCCAGGCCCAACCAACAAACCAAAGCAAAAACCAAAAGGCCAAAAGCCAATAAAATGGCAAAAACTAGGAAGAGTGATTAGGGAGCGAGAACTTTACCCAGCTCCTATTTCTTTAACTACATCTCTTCCTTGGCCTCCACCTTATCAGTCTTTTAGTGACTATTATCTTAAGAAGCTAGCTCCTCCCATTTTTCTCTTTTCCACTACTCTTTTTGCTTGAGCTCTCCTTCTGCAAGGATTCCTCCTCCTCAATCACCCCAGTCCCATCAAAGTCCTTCTCCTTCTTACCCTTTTTATTCTCCTCCATCATCCCATGTAGCTAAATGATGTTATCATTTAGACCTTTTATAATGTTAATTTTCTGATTAGCAGAGCTATGAAGAGTAGTCTCCATCCTATCTGCCCTTTTTTCAATCTCTAAAGCCCTAGCTTCTAGATTGAAAAATGTGGTATTCTCTCCCATCCCTTCTGGCCTATCCAGACCCTGTAATCTGTACTTTATTTCATCAATTTCATGAAATATCTATTACAAGGATTTCTTCTGGCATTGTTTGGGAAATTCATACCTATATCCCACACATTTTCACTTAGAATAACTAGTCTAGGATCAATAAGCTCTTCCAATTGAATCGTACCATCCCTACCCTTGAGCACCTTCAAGTTTATGTGTTCTTTGAAAAGCCCCATCTAGATTGTACCTGCATGGAAATTCTTCCAAATAGTTTTTCTGTCCTTTTCATCCAGAGAACTATTGATTTAATCATGCCCTCTTCCTCCTTCCTTTCTAAACCTCCTTTTCCCCTCCTCTTTTCCTTTCGATCGAGCTTTCCTCTTTCCTACCTACCTGAGCCTTGATAGGTCCTACCTCCCTCACATTTCCTTCCCTTTTTGAGTCTATATCCTCTTCCTCATCATTATACTCTTCCTCCTATTTTTTCCTTTTCTCTGAGCCTCTCCTTGACTTCTTTTAATTCTTCTTACCCATATCCTACATAATTTTTGCTACCTCTTCTTCTTCTTCTAAATGCATACCTACACTATCCTCTATGTCTGACGAGAGGTAAGAGCTCTTTCTTTCATAAAAAGAAATTTCCTTCTAGGAAATAACCCTTCCATGGGTTTGAGCTTTAAAATGCTCATATAAGAGTAGTAACAAATCCTCTTGGAAGATAGGGATAGAGTAAAATTTCTTCTTAAAGTCCATTATACTATCATTAGTAGAGAAAACTAAATAGGAGGAAATGGAAATCTTGGTCCCCTAGCTGAAATGATTAAGGATAACTAAATGTTTAGTTTAAATCCTGTCAAACCTGGTGTCAAGCATGATATAGGATATAATTTCCCTAAGGACAAACTGCCATAGTTCCTTAATAGATAGAGACTCATAATAGGCACCTGTCTTTAGCAGCTCCTTCAATTCCTTTGAATCCCTAGCAAAATTCTTAACTACATTCAACAAAATTTTCTTGTCCCTATAGAATTTAGTGCCCTACTTTAGTGAGTTAGTCACTTCAGCAATAACCTCTTCATTAATTTGAATGTCCACCCCATCAATCTTTACCTTCCCCTCTCTCAATGTCTTCACCATTAGATCAGTGATCTTCGAGTCCCAACCATGACATTTTTTGATGAGTGATGAGATGATGCCTTACTTTAATTTCTCCCAGACCTTTGATTGCCTCTTCCACTTCTCTGCTTCCCCCTCTAGCACCCTTATATGTCTCTCTCCTACCATGTTGTCACAAATAGAATAGCAACACCTCTGAGTTTTCTAGTTTCCTTGAGCTGAGACATAGTTTAATTCCCCAAACATGTACTTGACTCCATCCTCAGAAAAGAAAATGATATAGTAATTACCAAAAACCTTTAAGATCAACCATAAAATGTGCCAATAAACTCTCAAATAGTGAAGACTCTAGATCAGCTCATGCATAATACTTTTTACATTTTCCTGCAAAACCTTTAGCCAATTTTGTAGTTGGAGGGGAGCACTAACCTCAGCATAATGGTTTGTTTGAAAATATAGGGGGAAAGTAACTACCACTATCCCATGCCCCTGAATATTTCTTATCAGACCTCCACATCCCACCTCACCAAGGTTGCCTTTAGTTGTTCCATCAAAGTTAGCCTTATGCCACCCTTTTGAGGGTAAGGACCACAAACACTCCTTTCTTTTAGTCTAAGGGTCAACACTTCTCTCAATTTCACCTGCAAAAGGGCTAGCTCCTTTTATATACATATAGTGTTCCAATAGGGCATTTTGAATTTCTTCTGACACTATTCTAGTTATTAGGTTAGCATCCCTGAAAATCCTTTTATTGCATTCCTTCCATATACCCCAATAAAAATGAGGCAAGGCCCATTTGGTAATAGAATGGAGATCATAGCCATTCCAAGAATTATCCCACTACCTCAAGAATTCAATAGTTGAGCTAGGAACACACCAACTCATCCCAAAAGCTTGATTGAATAAAGATCAAACCTCTTTAGAAAATCAGCAGTAGATAAACAGATGATCCATTGTCTCTGCCTATATTTTGCAAAGGATACACCTATTAGAAATAGGATGTCCCCTCTTACACAAGTTGTCAATAGTTAGAATCATGTTCTAGAGTAAAAGCCAAAACCAATATTTATTTTTGGTTGACGACCAGGGTACCAGGCTTTTTCCCATTCTAGCTTCAACTCCTACTTCATAATAGCTTGGTACCTTGAGGACACCAAAGAGGTTCAATTAAACATATCCTCCCAAGCAATCTTATCCTCATCCTCATTAATAACCATTGAGATTAGAATATTCATAAGGGGTTCAAGGTTCACATAAATGATAGTTAGGTCCCTCTAACCCTGATCATTCCTATACTCAGAAACAAAACTTCCCACCCTCTAGATGCAAATGTAGGCCAATCTCTCAAATTCAAGGAAGGTAATAAGAGGCCCTTGAATTAGCTACTGTTTCTACCAAAAAAGAATAACCTCTCCACTCCCAACACACCATTTTTCCCTACTGATAGCTACATCTCTTGCACTAAGAAGACCATTCCAAATATTAGAGCCTCTAAGAATAGAATCACACATTTGTCATACAAATGTTATGAACAAGGCTCTTTATATATAATTTGAACTTATAATTTTCCTATTATATATATATATATATATATAAGAGTAATCTAATAAATAATAATCATAAAGAAGAGTGTATTTTAATTTCTTATAAAAATATTTTTATAAAAGAAAAATAATTTCTTTCTCCATCATAATAATAAGAGAAGTATTTGATTAGACTCAAACATACATATTTACATACAGGTGAATACTTAAAAATAAAAATCAAATTTTAAAAAATGAAAGCTAATATTAAGTTTACTTTAAACTATAATAAATACATAACAATAAAGTATGATATAGAAAAAAATATTATTCTACATTTATTTTGTTGAAAAGTAAATTATTTTTTCATGAATTTTTTCTTTCTTGAATTAGGCAAATGAAAATAGTGTACAAAATAATGATTCAAGATTTAGATATGCAAAAAGATTTTGTTGGAAATACAATAAGGAAAGTAAACTCTTAGGGGGGTGGTAGAATTAACACTTAAAATTTCAACCTTAAAATTATTCACCACCCATTCATCTCACAATATATATATGTAAACTAAAATACCAAATTAAGCATATACATCCATAGTGTTGGTGTTTTTCAACTACTAAGAAACAAAATACTTAATAATAGGATAAAAAATATCACAACAATCTAAGGATCAGCTACTTCCCATAAAAAAATGTATGTGTTTTATATTGGGACCTAGCTTCAACAAAATCAAATAGAGTTTCTACTCTTTAGGCTCTGTAGAATCAAGGCGGGTATACCTAAGGGATGGAAGATTTTCAATCTAATACCATATACATATTTTGTTCATTCCATGACAATTTAACAAAACACACATCCCTTAAAGAAGATTTAGTCACAATTCTTCTTAGGTTTACAAGTATTTCTTGGTCATGATCTTTCATCTATAGACTAATCAATAGATCAGTGCCTTATCCATTGGGACTTAGAGTTCATTCAATTTCAAGATCAAATTGATTGCATTACCATCAACAATATCAACAATTCTAATTTTAAATCATTCCTACAGATATCCTTCCTATTACCATGGAAACCCTATCAATCTTGTTGAAGCATTTACCTAATTTGTTGAATTAAAAGCAATAGTGAATTGATATACAAATTGAAAACTGGACAAGCTTTGCTCATACAACATCAAAACAACTAGGTAATAAAAAGGAGACAAGAATTAGCAAGAACAGATATGGGGAAAGTTTATTTTTGTATTAATATCCCTTGGAAAATTGTATACAATTGAAACAACTTAGAAATGAACAAAAGACACTAAGATCCTATAACATCAATGTATTCTCAAATATTGGCAAAGAAAATGCATCACAAAAGTTTTGCATCAATACACTAGACTGAATAACTTAGTAAGAACTAAAATTATACAGCAATTCAGACCCTTTCTCTAGCTATAGAATCTCACTTATATAATGTCAAATGCAACAAGCTTCAAGCATAGAGAAATAACAGCTATCCTTTAGACAAAAGATATTTAGATTTTTTTCTGTCGCAAAAGACAAAATTATATGCAATAGAAGACTTTACATCAAAATATTCTCTTGGTGGTCCAATTGTCTATTACATCTTCACATGCTATGAATTCCATGATTGGCTTTTGTACTATTCTGAATCATCAAAATATGTAGCTATCAGGCTTGCCAATGATGTGTCTAGTTCTAATCTTTGCAAGTTTACTTCAACCTAGGAGCAACCACTAGCATCATCATGAACTGTTAGGATAAAAATTATTTTTGAGTCTTTAGCTGCCACATCATCAATTTGGTACCTTGGACTAGCAGTTATAATTGGTTATTCTATTTCTATTGCTGAGGGTGATTGTTTTGCTTTATCTTCTTCTAATGAGGTGTCATTTATTTGATCTTCTTCTAAGCCCTCAGCCCCTTCTTCTGTTTCCAGCTATTCTAAAGAGAAAAGTTCTTCCTTTCACTTGTTGAAATCAATATCATCAGGCCAATCAAAATTTAAGATCTCTTGCTGCTTTTCTATTACAAATCTTCCTATTTGTTCTATTTCAACAAAATATTTTCTAATAGTATTATAAAACAATTTTTCTTTGTCAAATTCTTCATTAGTCATTGCCCATAGTACATGCCCCTTTCATTTATGACCCAATTCATTCTATGGCACAAAAAATCATTGAATTCCTTTCCCAATGTTTTGACTCAAAATTTCCTTCCCAATTTTGAGTACCATTGAGAAATTTGAGCCCTATAAATGCTTTTAAATTCCCATGTACCTGGCTATGAAGTTGAGGCATAAGAGGTGTTCAATGCTTCTAGCACCTTCCATTCAGCCTATCTAGGTGTTCCATGAAGTTAAATTTCCATTTTGAGCCATTTCATAAAGTCTTTTTTTTGAGCTAGTTCCAAATTTGCATTTTCACCTAAGTGTCAAACAGTGACAGGAGGTTGTGTTTGCAATTGAATATCTCGCACCCAGAATTTTTTTGTGACTTGCTGCTTTGGGAGTGCCTAATGTCCATACCTGAGAACCTATTGTTTATATTTTGAGTCATTTTGAGCCCATTTGACTAGGTTTTGAATCCCTCGAAGTTCGTCATTTAAATTTATCATGTTGATGCACATTAAACATAATTCTAGGAAGCCCTGTTTAACGAGTTATAACTTTTGAGCAATTGACCAAAATGCTAAAATTCTTGGTGCGTTGCATTGTAGACGTCAAGGACTTGTTATGTTTCATTTTTTAGCTCGTGATGAATCTGTTTGCTCAATTTTCAAATGTGATTCCAAATGGAATTTATAACCTTTTACTGGTGTTAGCATTTGTAGATTTGTTGGAACCCCTATTCGTGATGTCATATCTTGAAATCCATGATAGGTGAGATTGAATGGATTATACCACTGTGTTGCCCTCTAAAAATTCTTTAAGTGTGCCAGTTTTTAAGTCATGACGAAAATGTCTGCACACTTTTCCAGGTCAATTCCATTTCCAAAAAAAAAAATTCTGTCAGTGTTTCCTGTTTGTAAAATCCGAGTAGCTCACTTTGACTGATTGCCATTTACGTCCTGTTATTCTTCATGAGCCCAAATTGTAGAAGTACACTCTCCTCATGACAAAGTATCAATGCCCCAGTTTTTGAAATCTGAAGTGCTCGTTTGCCTAGTTTTCAAGGCCAAAACCAAATGCAATTTCTAGCTGTTTGATTGTGTCAGAAAGAACAAAGGTTCAGAGTTTCAGAGCTCGACTAGGTGTCTTCATCAATTTTTACAGCCAGGCAACAAGCCTCCTGACACAAAGTTCACATTGGTGTAGAAATTATTTGAAATGAGTCTAAATGGTGAATTTTTGATCAATTTTGATTACAAACAGTTCAAGGAGGTCGATGGATCACTTTTCCATATCAGTTGTTTGGAAACAAAAAAAATTTAGCTGGACCCACCTTGGGTTTGACTAATTTTTGCGTATTGAATAAACATTGTTGATTCAGCCATTAAAAGTCCCTATAAGTTAATAGTGTCTCCTAGCATTGATGATTCAGATGATTCAAATTGGAGTGATACAGTAGTTGTTCCTAGGCCCAGGTGCCATTAGGTAAGAAGGAAGAAGGAAGGGCTGAATCGCAAGGCCAAAGAGTTGAAGGCTCTTATGAAAAGATGCAAATGTTTAATGAAGGGAAAAGAAGTAGGCTATGGTGGAAAGTTTTAGGAGCTCTAGAGACATGTTTAAAAAGACACAAAGGAGGTTAAACAATCAGAGGATGATAATGATTGTTTCCTATTCTTTGCATTAGAGAGTTATCAGCATTGCTTGATCATTGGAGAGAAGTATGATATGAGGGTGGTTTTTGGACTTGTATCATAATGGTTTAATTTTTGATCAAACTAGAAAATAATTGATTCCATGATCAATGCAATTAGAAATTATCAATCATATAAGTTTCTTCCATTAGTGTATCAAATTGCATCAAGGATGGGCTCACAACAACTTTATTGAATGGCTAACTTTTTGGTTGACTTTGACTTCACCATAGCCAATTGTGTTTGGACACAACATAAATTTATTAGCTCTCTTCATACATATTACTAATAACTATTTAGATAGTGAAAATGCAAGAAGCCTTGCAGTCAAAAGACGAAGGGCAGATGTGTAAAAAACAAAGCCCACGCAATAGGGGAGTTTGCACATTGAAGGAAAAAGGGCATCAACATGTGATCAACCCCACATGACATAAAGACAAGTAACAATCCATGCTATTGAAAGGAAAGCCGGCATGTTAAGTGGCAGTGGTATTTCACAAAAGAAAGACTCTGCAATATCTCATAGAGAATCCCACATTTAGCGTAGGAGACAAGTGTGAAGTAGCCACTGCAAAACAAGCCCATCCATGTAGTGATAAAGCTCACAAAACAACTTAAAGGGAGCTCACGGCTAAATCACAAAGCATTCAAAGTCATGAGCATGTAAGAAAGACACCACAACACAATGAAAGCATAGTTAAAGTAGTTGGAAAGCCAATCAATAGGAAGCCTTAGCATAGACATCACCCATGCCATTGTTCAAACAAAGAAGCCATCCACATTAAAAGGTGCAGATCCCACGTTAATAGCGACAGCTCACGCTAAAAATGAAGATAAAGCCAGTGTTTAAAAGGAAACAATAGTTTTGTTAAAGGGAGCATCACAAAATAAGAGGGGGCATGAAAACCCACAGTTGCCATAGTTTAACAGAGAGGAAGAGCTATGAGCATAAAGAAATAATGTTAAAAGAAGATATAGGCCGCAGGTTTGAAAGGATTCTACGCAATTCAATAAAATGTAACCTCCTCATGTCTAGCAGCCATCATGTGAAGACCAAAACTACTTGTTAGGAGCAATCAACGCTAAACAAAAATCCATGCACTTTTAAAAGAAGGTCGGCATATTAGAACATAAGTCATGCTTTCAAAAGAAAAGGATGCCTCAATAAATAAAAGGGAAACACAAGTCGCAGACTCTATGTAGGGTAACACCAATCAAGATTCACACGTCTATTCAAAACCAGATCGCATCACACACCAACAAATAAAAAATGCTGGAGAAAGCATTAACAGTCAGCTCACACATCAAAAGGTGACATCAAGGGAGAACAATGATTTTAAAAAGAAGCCCATCAATAGTATTAAATGTAGACACCTAAATCCTTTAGAAAATAAAATATTTTTATTTTTTTGAAAAAGTCCCTGATGACATCATCATTTATCAATTAATTATTTATTTATTTAATTTATTTATTTTTATGCCATTAAATCCCTTTATCTTAATTAAAAATATTTAATTAAGGAATCCCTCCCAAAAATGTTTAAATCTTATTTAAATATTATTTCCTTATTTATTAATTATTTAATTAATAAATTGACCAAAAATCCCAAAATAAATAAATAATTTATTTTTTGCCCAAAACTTGGCCAATTTCCTTAAGACCACTAACCTCTTCCAAAATCTTCTAATCCTTCTTTAATTTTGATTAAAGGCTAATCCCATCATTTCCTACCCCTAATCCCAACTCAAAATATTTAATTAAGATTAAATATTAATCCTCATGTTTATTAAAATTATTTTAATAAATATCTCCTCAACCCAAACCCTTGAAATAAATAAAATTTTATTTATTTCCTAAAAACCTTATTTATCCTCATCCTAGGAAGTTCTAGACTCTTCTAGAAAGTCTTCATCCTCATCCAAAGCCTAGACTCTTCTAGAAGATGTCAATCCTTATCTTTGACCCTAATCCTAATCCCTCCCCTAACCTTGTCATATTCCCTAAACATGGGTTAAGACTTGCTAACCCAAGCCAAAGTTAACAAATATCTCCTCCTTCACCTACCCTCATTAAATGCCATCCACTTGCCCATCTCTAACATCCCTAATCTAATCCTAAGCCATCTCTAATCCTACCCTTAATCATTTGCACAATCCTAAACAAGCTTAAGACTTTCCTAAGCCAAGGCAAAGTTCATCCCCTCAAAATATCCCAACCATAAAACTTTATGAAGCCCACAAAGCCATAAATGACTCTTACAAGCCCATTCATTGCTCTTACAAGCCATTATGAGGGTCTTTATGAGCTTTGAATCTCCTTTGTTGACCCCTCAACCCCTCTTTCTCTAATCAATGACCCTGTGACATGTGTCACTCCTTGATTGGCTGTAAGGAAACACAATCCATGTGCTCTCCTCTCATTCAATCTAAACCTTCCATAAGCTTTCTCCCATCATTGCATCCTAGCCCTTGGTCCCTCAAGCCCTTTGCCTATTTAAGGAATCCTCTCCCAAGCCATTTTAACACAATCTAGAAAGTAAACCCATAATGCCATTTTGAGAAGCCATTTTTTACATCAAATCCATTCACCAAAATCTATCAAAAATCCTCCATTGAAGCCCATTTGAGCATTTGAGCATATATACATAATCAAGCCATCTTAGCTATTAGACACACCTCTACATCAAGTGATCATCCTCATTGAGAAAGCCTATCGATGGCTCATATTTTCATTTGAGGACTTCACTTTGTCTCTCATGAAGTTATGTTAAATTAGCATGCAAATGCTTTTTGATTGTTTTAATTTAGCATTTCTAACATACTAAAGTAGCATATACATTAACTAGAATCCACAGGAGCAAAGGAAAACATGGGAAGCTTAATCCCACATTGCTTGTGGGAGGGCTTTTATCAGTCTTTAAATGCAATTATACACATATCATTGGTTGTCTCAAAGAAAGGCACCTTTTGGAAAGGTAGGGCTCTGTGATGGGTCCCAGCTAGTTGTATGATGATGTCAGCCAAAGGCAATAAATGCAAAATTTTAAATGACAATGTAGAGATGCTGAAGTGGCAAGAAGTGTTCGGATTGTGCCATGTGTCCTAATCATGTCGCTAGCACTTCCCCGCAATAACAAGATGCACACTAGATAAATATTGCAGGAAAGTAGGATTCTACCACATGGCGGTGGGTCTTGCTCAGAGATGATGTGGTGCCACAAGTTCAAATAAAGGCGGATGTATGAGATTGTGCCACATGGCATGGATTAACGGTTAGCACATGCCTACTTCCCAGAGTTGCATGAGGTTTAAAAATTGCAGGTTTGCAAGATACTACCATGTGGCAGTGGGTCTCGTGCACGGTGACTTGGCGCTTGATGGAAGGCTTGGCCAATCAAACACTGCCATGTGGAAGTCAATCAACAAAGGGTTGACCCAAAGTTAGAGGGTAGGAAGAATATAAAATCTTTGAAATGATCAAATATTTGATATATTTTCTAAAAAATGCACGTGAATAAGTTATGAAATGGAAAGGGGCTTTTTAAATTAAGTCTAAACTTTAGATTAATTTGAATTTTTGAAAAAATTTAAAATATCAAAGTTGCAGACCTGAATAGTTATACTAGGAGGACATTTTCAAATGGAGATTTAAGACATTTTTGGTAGACTAACATAGGGATATTATATATCACCGAAATCATGAGAATCTAAATTTTTTGATTTGGAGTTAGTTTTTGCATAGGGATTCATGAGTTCAAGTTACAACCACAAATGTAAAATTTGGGGCCTTCTCAGTGGAATTGGTAAAAACTAAAAATCCAGTTAGAGGATTAGTAAAACATGGTAAGAATGTAGTTGGGGTCAAGATTAATCAAATTCACTTAGGAAAAACTCAATTTTACTAGCATTGCATAAAGTTTTCAGATATTTGGATGACTAAACAGGTTTTCATCATTTTCAACAAAGATATTTACAAATCAGTAATAGGATAATGATGAAAACAAAATAAGATCAAATGGGTAGAGAGATGAAAGAGGTTTTACGACTGCTAGGGATGGAATTCCAAGTGGACACATGTCATCTTCAGAATAGATCCAGGGAATCTTTCTTGTCTATATATTTTTCTTTCTCTAATCCATTGTAAGGGTTCTAGTTCTTCAAAAATAAAACCACTCATTGTTGTGATACCAAGTTTTGGTTTCAGTTTTTGATGTGTTCTCATGACTATGACACCTTTCTTCAGCAAATTCTTCTTGTATGAATATCAGTAGGAAAGATAAATACAGATAGTTCAGATCTATTACGTTTTTTTGTGTTTTCATTTCATGCATTTCAAGGAAATGAGTACAAATGAACAAGAATTTCATTAGTTTCATTCTGATTCTCGTCTCCTGTCTCAATTAATTTCCAATGTTTTATGGTCTTTGAACAAAGATCTTAGGTCATAGTTGCAGTCCCTTAAAGTTGTATGTTTTTTTGTTGTTGCTTATGACTCAAGGAGTTATGTAAATGCTTCAGGGAATCAATAAGTTTGCCGGTTCATTGAGAAGGATATCATGTAAGAATGAGGTTTGGATTGAGCATCGATGTTTATTTACAAGGTAAATAGATAGATCATATATCTAAATATATACATGAGTATCAGATATCCATATGTATGCATTTGATTCATGGATTTTTCCAATAGTTAAGGCACTAATCAGCTACAGGGTCATTTAGTTCTTGCTGCTGCATATTAAGGGTTTTACTGAATTCAACATTATTAATCAAACATGTTTTACCCTTTCATGTTGAAGGACCTAAATGTAATACCCTCACTCAGCTTCTAAGATTCATAGATTTGCATATAGCTACTGTAGATTAATGTTATGTCATGAGTTATTAGGAGATATAAGGGTTCTCATCTACTAAATAGATTCAGGGATATGTTTTTGCACTGGTACAGTATCATTTGAATCTAAGGTCTACCCGCCTAGGTTTAGCAGAGCCTAAAGTAGAAGAAGGTTCATGCCTTATGGTTGGCCTAGTGTCTGAAATGGCATGTTGAAAAAGGGAGTTAGCTGACCCTAGATGTGTCATATTGTCATTGGGGTAATTGGAAACCCTCCAGTGTTTTCAAACACCAACACCCCATTCTTCCTTTTCATTTATTTTGTGAATGTTTTTAAGTGCATTGGGAAAGAGATCAATCTTTTCTGTTATATTCTTAGAAAGAGAAATCATTATTTTATTTTGAATAGAAATCCTTTTTTCATCAAATTCTTTAAGAATATTAACTATATAATTCCTCTAGTTCATCACATGATAAGTTGATGACAAAGATACACATACAAGTAACATCATTATCTCTTTTGCTCCATTTCTGCACAATGGGCTTCAATGTATCTTCATCTCTCCTTATTTCATCCCACATCTCTAGGATTCTTACCAACTAGTCATAGAATGCTGACCAATAATTCTTATCCACTAAGTATAAGATTGTCTTCCTGAGTTTTTCTTCATATTGATTGTTTAGCTCAACATGTAACTCCCACAACTTATTCTTTTCTTCTTCAAATTCTTCTTTAGTGGAAAACTCAGGTCTTTGTGGGGTATCAAGTACCTCAACAATTGGGGTAGATTTTAATGGTTCAATTTGGGGGAGAGGATATACAATCCTTGGTTTGTTGGACTCTCCCACATTCTTCTTCCCGAGTTGTTTATCCAACTAGGATATCTGATTTTCTAGTAGTTGTATTATGTTTCCTCTTTCCTCATATGCTTTCAATACTTCTTCAAATTTTTCATTGAGTTCTATAAATTTACACTTTTCTTTCCCTGCAACCATTGAGCTGAAATACACCACTTCTTGGCTCATCTTGGTGGCTTCCTCACTATCCACTTCATCTTCTTTGAACACTATGATTGTACCAGTATGTTCAACACTTGAAATCTCTTGTATTCTAGTCCTATTTCTCTTTTGAATGGACCAAATCACCAAAGCTTGGTGATCATTGCTAGATTTCACCCCTCTATGTGCTTGTAATATTTCTTCTTTATTTTTATAATGCACATCTTTCTCCTTTCTATTGGAATAAAAAATCATAGCATTAGCTATGTCCCATTTAGGCAGAACCAAAACTCATGATTCTCTAACCATCTCCCAACCTTAGGTGTTAGATAGGAAAAGTCCTCCAAAAATTTGGCTTTTACCTCTTCCTCAATTTCAGAGTCTGATTTGTTTGATTACTTTGCTTTTATTTTTTTACACTTTTCCTCAAAATTGCTTATATTTCTCCTCCACAAAAATTGTTCAAAGGCCCTAGATTCAACAAAATTTTCATCATCTATAAAATTTTGAGATGCTTATGTAATGATGGGATCTATCTCCTTACCTCTTTAATCAAAAATAGTGAGGTAAAAGGATGCCATAGGAGGCTCCTCAAGCACTCCTCTTTCTATGTTAGTAGTGGTGACAATCATGTCTCCCTCCCCTCCAGTTTGTCTTAATTGCTCTCTCAAAGATGCTTCATCATATACTTTGAGTGGAATTTAGGATGGTGAACACTGTCCTACTTGAGAGGAGGATCCCTATTCTAACTTCTATCTTTTTTGGAAATACAAATGGGAAATGTATACTTCTGAGAAGGGGGGGTTGGGGGGTGAATCCGAAGTACAAGTCTTTAACAAATAGAAAATTTAACTTTTAAACAATACATACTTTAACATATTGAAATAGCATGTGAAGTAAATGCATTCACATAAACACTTGACACCAGATATGATTACCTAGAAACCCTCTAGTAAGAAGGTAAAACTAGGGTGGAGATGACACCCACAATTCTTCACTACTATAGCAATAAAGTTCACCTATTAAGGTAACATTGTTTGACCATTTATATGATCTACCCTATGAAAGGCTTTCCTTATTGTTGCCCCACTTTTCTCTTCGTAATCATTTTTGCAAAGTGGAATTTTTTTTTTCCCTAGTTATGTCCTAGTTATTTTCAAGTCTAAGTTCAAGTTCCCTTAGGTGGAAGGAGTCTTCATCAGATTTTTCATCTTCCCCTGTCCCACATTTCATAGCCTGATGGTTTTCCTTTATGCTGTGAGTCTTACATGTAGCTTAGTACCTAATCTAATGGAGATTCTTGCAACATGCAAAAATAATTCAAAAAGTAGCAATTACTTGTGGCTTATCATATTCTCCATGAAAAGAAGAAGCTTTTGGAAATCTAGACTTTGGCTTCTCCTCGGTGGGTTTCCAACCCATTAAGGCAATTTCCCCTGAAGAGCACCAAATGATGCATTTGAGCTGTAATAATAGGAAGATAAATTACTTTATGATGAATTCCTATTTCCTTTATGATTATATGCCTCAAGAGGTATTAAAGATTCATCATAGCTCTCAAAATCATCTTTCATAGAAAATCAAAAGTTGACTTCTCCTCGGCGGGTTTTCCACCCATGAAGTCTACTTTTCGCAAAAGGAAATTCTAGAGGAAATGAAATGAGGGGTAGGTCCCTAACTAAGATTTGCACTCTTTATGGACATCTCTAAACCCAAAGGAAGCAATAAGTCAAAATGAAAAGTTGAAAAGAAGGCCTAGGTGGAGAAATGAAAATTGTCTTCTCCTCAACGTGTTTTCAAACCATGAGGACTATTTTCCACATTTAAAAGTAAATCAAGTTTATAAGTGAATTGGATCCACATTTCACATGCAAAATATTTTAAGAGGATAATGGAAACAATCTAATCATCATGAGAAAGATCTATTAGGTAGGATTTAATATGGCAAATATTTTCTTATGAAGTACTATGTTCATAACTTCTCAAAACTTAATGGGAAACAAGAAAGTAAGTGTAAAAGGATGGAAAGTTACTATTGGGCCAATAAAAAAGTGAAAAGACACTGAGTTATATGTTAAGACCCCCACAATTATTATTTTAATGGATTTATCCTTTAATTCACTCAAGTGGTGTGAATCCTTAAGATCAACAGGTGAATTGATTCTCTTATATCGGTGGAAACATAAACATTTATTCAAACTATCGCTCTTTCTTGAACTTTTATTCTGTTAATTTGTTCAAATTTTTCAAATAACCTATGTTTGTGAATTTTCTATACTATTATTATTATAGATTCAAAATTCAATTCATTCTCAGACAGAATGGAAACTAGATTTGTGGCTTTTGACAGGCTAAATGGAATAAAGTCCACACTGCAAAGTTTCACGGACACTTCTCTCCATTTTTATGATATGAAAGACTTTCAAAAGAGAGTAAAATTGGACCCAATTCATCACATAAGTAAGAATCTCTAAGGATGTGGGCTATTTAAAGTAGGTGGTTTCCTATTAGCAATCCAAGCCCCAGAATTGATCTATAAATACATAAATCACTACAACCTAGACAATAGGCAGATTGTATTACTTGATGATAAGATATTGATTTCCATTGATAGAGAAATAGTGGTGAATTTCCTGTGAATCCCAAAGTGAGAGGAGTTTTTAGACTTGACAGTTGGTTGAGCTGTCTGTAAGTTTTTCGCAAAGAAAATGGTCAGGAGAAAGGAGATTATGTAGACATGGTTTCAAAAGCCATGGAGTGCCATGAGTAAGGTCCCTAAGACCCTTTTTGGTACTAATCTCAAACCTGAGATTATAGACATTCTGGTTCTACTACAGAGATTGAAAGGTGATGTAGAAGCTTTAAATTTTGTTGAGAAATATTTCTTATTGGTACAAGTTTTCTGCTCTGATACCAAATATATTGACTCAGCTCATGGGGTAAGTGATAATCTATCCAATTCTCTCAATGTTGTGAAGTTCTACAACACCTTCTATATGTCTTCTTTTTTGATTTACATGCTAGGTTCTCTACAGTTATGGCCAGACCTCCTAAGGGTAGAAAATTTCCCTAATAATGTGAAGTCTTATGAATTCTACCCATGTTTGCAGTTGGAAAATAGTTATGCTATCTATATAAGAGTTAATGATGTGTTTGTAATGAGAATTTGTAGGGAGCTCCAAGGATACCTGGAGAGGGGATTCAGTCCAAAAGAAATGGTAGGTATTAGTTAGTTTTAGAGCTATTTTATCTAGTTTCCATCATTCTCATATTTGTGTCTTGTAGCCTTGGATGGATTCCCCTTGAAGCTACTAAGGTACCTAAGTGACATGATTGTGCTGATTGAAATAGTGAGCTAGGAAATCTAAGTGAATGTGTTGAGTGGGAGTTTGAAGAAAAAGGGATATGAGTTCCTTATGAAGGTGGGAGCTTTCAATTGTGAGTCATGTTTTGATGTAAAGAACATGCTGAAGGCCTTCAAGATGAAATACATACTAGAAATGTATGAGGTCTTAATGCCCATGTTTGACTCAAATGGGTATGCATGGGAAGTGTTGTAGATTTGGAGTGTGATCAAGCACATCACCACGGTCGAAGACTACTGGGCAGAATGTAAAGATGAATTTGAAAGTTGAGACCATGCTTTTGCTAGATTCATAGTGGACCAAGTTAAAATATATCAAGTCGACCTTGATGTTGAAGGAATTGAAGATGATGAGAAGAATATGTATTGTAATACATATTTAACAAAGATAAGAAATACCCATATGAGTTTAGAGCCCTATCAAGATGTTGGGGATGATATAGATATTATGATGGCCCAAATTGTTAAAAGGATTGGGAAGTGGTTAGAGTGGACTACAAAGAGACGAATCCAAAGTAATAGTAGCCCCACTCAAGCTCCTTCAACATCTACTCCTACCTCCTCACAAGCTGACACATCAGGTGTGACACTGGCCATCTCTCAAGGACTAGTTCAACCAGCATGTGGAGGTGATCAACCTCCAAACAAGAAAATTCCTTTGACAAAAACTTGTCAAGATGGCTCTTCTCTAGTGATTAGTGCTCAATTAAAAGCTGAGAAGAAAGAAGAGGAGCTAAAAAAGAGTGTCATTAATCTAGTTCCTTTACCTCATAGTAGTCCCATTCCAACTATGAGTGGTAAACTTCTCTAGCCAAGTAGCCCTCAAGTGCAAGTAGTAGATTTGGGAGATGGAGGAAGTAGTGATAGTGAGTCCACTGAGTTAGATGAAGTAGCCAAGAAGACTGCAAAAATTGAGAAAGGCCAAGACTCTTCAATGCTTGTCTCTCAAGCCCAAAAGAATCCATTCTCCTCGACCGTGAAAATAATTACTTTGGTCAAGAGAAAATGTTTTGTATAGATTCACTCAGGATGGCTTCCAAGGTGATATGCACTAATTCCTATTTGGAGGACACTCTAGAGAGAAAGAGAAAGAGAAAGGATGAACAAACTCCTAGTAAGGACACCTTATCTCTTGTGGTTCGCTCTCGATCTACATTGAGTAAGGTCAAGAAGAAAAAGACCTTGTCTATCTTGGGACAAGATATAGAAATAGGGAAACTAACTATGGAGATTGTGAAACCCACCAAAGATAGGAGAATTGAAGATATGTCTACCAATGATTTTACTCTGCATTCAGTAAATCTTGGGGAAGCTAGACATGAAACAAAGGTTGGCTTGTGGGAGTTTACAAACGAAATAATTAAAGGATAGTTGGAGAGCATTAAATTTTCAAAGGTTAGGATGAACATAGAGATATAAGAGTTGAACAAATTTATCAGACAATTGGTCAATCCATTAGCTAGTATCTCTGGAATGCCCATCACTAGTAAGCCTAGTGCTGCCAACATTTAAGAACTTATCTCCTAGCTTCAGGAAGATAAGCATTTTGGCTAGATTGGTAAAGAATGGAGTGACAATATTAAATCAAAAGGGCTCTCAATTATAGAGAAAATAAAAAATTTTATCTTAAGACTATAAATAAAGAAAGATAACATTTCATCTAATACAAATACCCTAGCCATGGAGAGAACTAAAAGTGGTGATTGTGTATCCTTGTTGAAGATGATTATTCAAATGAAATCAAAGCAAGTTGCCAAAGCTAAGATTTTTCCCAAAGGATATGAGCCTTTGTTCAAATGGTTATGAAGCATGTAGTTCAAGTCAAAAATGATCTTGGACATAGAGAAAGGTCTAAAGGAGACTGGGGAGAAGGTAAAGAAAGATCAAGATAGAGATTACAAACTTCTAAGAGGACTAGACATAGATTCACAAACTAGTGAGCAAGAAAAAGGAGTAATTAGAGTTACTGTCATGCAAAATAATTTCTCCAATTTTATAGATAGCCTAACAAGCATTTTTTCGAGGCATCAAAATAGAGTTTCTAAGCTTCAAAAACTTGGCAGATGCATACATGTGGCCATGGATGAATTGTAAGATAGACTGAATGTCGTCAAAGATTTGGCTAGGGAATATTCTGGATGGCTCTTGAGATATACTAATGTGCATGTACAAAGACATGAAGAGTTGAAGTCAATTATTATAGTCCCCAAGGCATATAGGGAAAAAGCAAAGAAAGGAAACAAGGCAAAGTGATTCATATTTTACCCTTTCTCTTTTTTTTTATAATCTTTGTAATAGACGAATTGGCTCTTTTCCATTTGTCAATTTTGAGAAGATGAACCAATTAAACTTTTTTTGTAGTAGTCATCTCAGAATCCTATATGTATGATAATGAAAGATAAATGAAAGGTCGACAAATTTTTGGTATGAAAGACTTCATGTTGCAGAGTCAATTGGATAGTATTTTTGTATCAATCATTTTATGTTCCATTTAAAATAGCTATTATTAATTTGTTATTTCTCTTTATCTGGAATTGAAGTAGGGAATAAAAAAAAATTTTTTCCCCCTATTTTAATACAAGAAGTTGAGAGTGATAGGAATTGTCACGTAAAACTCAAAGAGATTCTTTAGGTGTTTTAATTCAATATAATCTTTTTTTGCAAATTAATTCCTGGATAGATCAATTAATTTTAGTATGAATTCATAAGATGTATGGGTTCATTAGATTTGACTGACCCTCAAAATGTTACTTCTTGCCTAAGTTGAATTCCTTATAGGTTTGACTTAGTTTTCCTCTCCTATTCTCTGGTTAAGAACATACCTTATTAGATTTAGGAATAAGCAAAATTTTTTGCAAATTCATAGTAGGGAGTTGTACCTAAAAATTGAGAGGAAAGTAAATCTTCAAGAAGATACTTTCCAAACTATTGTAATCATAATTTGTTCATAAATTAGGGCATTTGTGAGTCAAAACTGGAGAGAACAAATCTGTTTACCAATATATTTTTGGTGACTCTATTGGGGAGACAAATTGTTGCTTGATTGATAGATCTAATAACATGAGGGAAAATGGTACTACCTCATGAGAATATTGTCTTGGTGCTCCAACCTAATCTTTGTTTCCAAGATGACCAAGTAGACATATTTTCATCTCTCATTACATTTTTTTGGAGAAATAGGAGAAATGTTGAACATTACAGGAATAGTAGCCAAGTATTGGAAGAAGAAGAATCTAGAGATGAAGCATTAGAAATAGTTGTTCAGAGGAGAGACATCCAAAGGACAGAAAGATAGTTGAGACGTGAAGGTCAATGACAAAACTAGCCTAGCTTTCTAGAACAAACAAGATTCCTCAAAAGTACCAAAGAACAGGGTGGGCAAGACCCTATTTTTGATAAACTCATGGAACTTGGTTTTTTGATCCTAGATATTCCTAAAAGGAAAGATGAAAAGAAAAGCTGAAGCAAACCACCTTCACCCATTACAAATCAAAGCTCTTTACATACTACTTGCTAGGTATTAGCCTTGCATGAAATCACTACTCCCCTAATTGTCAATTTTCTGCCATACCTTTCTGGAACAATTATGGCTACTCCTTGTGTTGCAACAATAGGTCCATTAGCACTAATAGCCTATCACCCACTCCCAACTATTTTGAAGAAGAATTTTCCCAAATTTTCAAGTGATGGGAAGGTTGCCATAGATGAACACATTAAGGCCTTCTTTCTAGCTACTCACATCTTAGGAGTTGCACATGAGGATGTTGCTATAAGATTATTTATAGAAACCTTGACAGAAAGTTCAGCAGACTATTTCTATCATCTAGATGATGGCTCAATTACTAATTGTGATATAATGAGAACAACCTTTGAGACAAGATTTAAAACTACAGAAGATGAACATGTCTTGTTAGCAAAGTTGACATCCATTAAAAAATAACCCACCATGAGTATGAAGGATTTCATTGCTACTTTCAATAATATCACTAGTAGAATCCTAATTGTTGACAGACCCATTGTTGTTAATCTGAAAATAATTTTCATAAGTGTGATGCCCCCAACTATAAATTATGAATTAAGAAGGGAAAATCCCATAGATTTAGCAGATGCACAAAAGAAGGTAGTTGAATTTGAAGACAACTTGATTTCCATGAGAAAATGAAAGCAAGAACTTCAAACTAAAGGAAGTTTTAGTAACACCATATCATCTGATGAAATGATTTAGAAACTATCAAATGAGTTGGTAGTAATAAGGAGACAATTACGTAGGCTCAATCAATCTTACTAATGGAATTACCAAAACTAACGAGGAAGAAATAATAATGGGAAATTCTTGCAAGGTCCACAATCAAGGTTGGAAATTGAGGTTACACAAAAGAAAGGAAACATGTGTGTGTTGCATTTAACAATAGATCGTGATAGTGAAAGATATCTAGAAACTATTCATATGGTGTAGTTGTTATCCACCAATGAATTGAATACTATAACTCCTTGTTCAGAGTTAGACTCATACTCAAATGGTGGCTCTAGAAATTTATTTTTGGAGTACAATTTAGATTTTGAATGTAAGGGTGAATGTTATGTGACCATTGATGGAACTTCATACACAGTGTTGACTCAAGGTTAAAGGCTCAAAAATCAATCCTCCAGTCATGCTCCCAGAAATGACCCTGGTCCTTCAAAAAATAGTATTCATGTTGATCAAGGAGCATCAACATCTCAAATAGGTAAGGAAAAAATACCCTTTGATTTCATCCAATTCTGCGAAGAGTCAAAAATCCAAATTTCTCCTATAGATTATTTGAAGTCTCATCCCTCTAAGTTGAAAAGATTGGTAGATCATTGTAAAGGAAATACTATGAATTTAAATCAAAAAGAGATCATTGAAGAGGGAAATGAAACTTTGACATCTAACCTATTTAATCAAGAGGATTCTACTATCCTAGGAACCTCTCCTAGGAAAAAACCTAACTTGTTCTATATTTCACTATATATCAATGGATGCAAATTGACTAAATGCATAATAGATTTAGGTGAATCAGAAAATGTTATGTCATATTTTGTAGCTAAAGCCTTGGGTCTCAACCTCACTAAATTTAATGGAAGGTGTTACTCTATGGATGCCAAACAAGTTCCCTTGCTTGGACAGATTAAAGATGCTCAAGTAGCCTTAGCTTCTCATCGAGAAAAGAAACTCTTACTCACTATCCTAGCGATAGATATTCTAGAAAGCTATGGGCTTCTCTTAAGCAAAATCTTTTGCAAAGACTCAGGAGGAGAAATAAAGTGAGACTGGTCCCAAGTATTCATACCCATAGGGAACCAAAAAGTTAAACTAGAACTTGAAGAAAAGGAAAAATTTATTGTGCTAAAGTCAGATGATCCTAAAGCTCGGATCCTCTACCAAGAGATGGAGTTTGGTAATTATATGTTGTTTACTGAGGAAAATCTAAGTAGAAAAAGAAATGGAGACATGCAAAAAGAAATCCTCAGTGAGAATGAAGATTCAACTAATATCTGGACATTAGAGTTTGACAAAAGTTGTTCCTCTACAACGTCTATTACAGGCATAGTGTTGATACCTCATGTAGGAGAACCTAAACCCATTGCCTTTAAACTAAAGTTTGTAAACACAAATAATACCATAGAAAATGATGCCTTACTCCTTGGGATAATAGTTGCAAAAGGAAAGGGGGTAAAGATTTTGAAAGTTCGATGGGATGCAAAACTTATTGTGAGACAAATTAAGGGGAAATATTCTATAAAGAACCATAAGCTAAAAAAGTATAGAAACAAAGTTTGGGATGAAAGAGAAGGCTTAGATGCTTTCACTATCAAAGTAGTACCAAGGGAGATGAACACCAAAGCTGATTCCTTAGTGATTTTTGCTTCTCTATTACTACCCCATCTGAAATTCAAAGATAAGAAGTACCAGATTGAGATTGTGTATCGAGCCTCTATTCTAGTTAATATAGAATCTTGACAAGTTTTTGAAGATAACAAGAGCTTGTAGCCATTCTTAGAAAATGGTAGGGCTACTTGAAAACATCTATCTAATGAAGATAATAATGGAGATCCTAATCATGAGCCAAAAGAAGATCAAACGGTTGAAGTCCAATTACAAGGTAATATCATTCCCCCATACTTTGTACCTTTGGAGAAATTGTTTAATAGACATGATGCCCAGATAAAGCAAAAGATGGTAGAAAAGGGACCTACTACTAGTGAGTATGAAGGAGTAAATATTGGTGATGTCTATAATCCTAAAATGATCAATATTGGTAAGTGTTGTTTATCAAAGGAGAAAGAAGCTAGTAGAAAGCTTTTCATAGAATACTAGAATGTATTTATCTGGAGTTACAAGGACTTGAAAAGCTATAGGGATGGGAAAGTGAAACATCAAATTACCCTAAAGCCTAACACAGTCCCCTTTTGATAGAAATAAAGAAATTATAATCATAAGGTAGCTGATGCCAAATTTCATGAAGTAGAAAAAATGTTAAAAGAAAGGATTATCTATCCTATTCATCATTCCACCTAGGTAGCCAATATAGTACCAATTAGGAAGAAGAATGCAAAGATAAGGATCTATGTTGATTTTTGATATTTAAACCAAGCATCTTTGAAAGACAATTTTTCTCTCCCTAATATGGATCATCTATTACAAATTGTAGCTAGAGCTAAAATGATTTCCATGCTCGATGGTTTCCCAAGGTACAATAAAATAGAAGTGGAGGAGAAGGATCAACACAAAATGGCCTTTACTACTCAATGGGGTACACTCACATACCATAGAATTCCTTTCAGACTCATTAATGTTGGTGCTACATTTCAGAGATGCATGAGAAAATCATTTGTAGATCTTAAAGATTAGATTATAGTCATCTACTTGGATGACCTCGCCATGCTTTCAAAGAAAAGGAAAAATCACATACAAGATTTGAAGAAAGTCTTACAAATATGTTAAAAACGTGGAATCTAACTCACTACCAAAAAGTTTATTTTTTGTGTTACAAGAGGAAAGCTTCTAGGTCATATAGTTTCCTAGGAAGGCATCAGGATTGATCTAGAGTGAGTGGAGGCCATTCGAAGGTTAGGCTTGCTAGTAAAAAAAATAGGAGTTAAGTCCTTCTTTAGAAAGGTAAATTTCCTCAAAAGATTTGTCCCAAATTTTGTAGAAACCACTAAATATATTGTAGATATGATGAAAGGGAATTCAAGTTTTAAATGGAATGAAGTTGGGAAACAAGCTTTCCAGAACATTAAGACTGCCATTGCTAATGTTCCGGTATTATGTCACCCAAATTATATACGAGATTTCATCATTTACTATTATGGCTCTAAACACACTTTATCAACAATACTTATGCAAGATAATGATGAAGGGATACAAGCCCCAATAGCCTTCATGAGAATACCTTTGAAGAATAATGAGTTGAAGTACTCAAAAATCGAGAAACATGCCTTTGCAATATTCAAAGAACTTAAATATTTTTGATTCTACATCTTCTATTTGCGTTTCTTGGTCTATGTCCCGGATGTAGTAGTAAAATGTGTGTTAACACAACAAGATGTAGTGTCTAACACCAGAGGAACATGGATAGCAAAGACACAAGAGTATGATATAGAAATTAAGCCCACTAAGTTAGTGAGAGGCAATGCCTTGTGCAAAGCAATTGCAAAAAATAAAATTGTTGAAGAAGTAGAAGAATCAAGAGAAAAGAAGCTAGTATTAGTAGTAGGCATGCAAAATTCTTGGTTTGAGAATATTTCTTATTTATTGACCTATGAAGAATGTCCAGAGGGCTTAACAACAAGACAAAGGAGAGATCTTAAATTGAAAGAAACTAAATATGTAATTTGAGATGGCAAATTGTTTAAAAAGGCTATAGATGGCACTTTCCTCAGTGTGTAGACAAACAACAACAAGAAAATTTGTTGAGAACATTTCATGATGAATCCTATAGAGGAAATTTCTCATCCTCAATCATGGCTTTCAAAATATTAAGACAATGTTACTACTAGCCAAGAATGTTCAAGAATGCCTATTCCTAGGTGGAAAAAATGAGAAATGTAATATGTTCACTGAGCATCCTCAATTAGCTACTTTTCCTCTTAGGCTTGTCATCATTAAAGGTCCTTTTCAACAATGGGGTCTTGATTTCATTGGACCTATCAACCCAACATCTAGTGTTGGTCACCAATATGTGATAATTATGACTGATTATTTCACTAAGTGGGTGAAAGTAAAAGTAACCAAGAAAACTACTTCTGAAGTAGTATGTGAATTCATTAAAGAAAACATATTAGTTAGATTTGGTGTCCCCATCAAATTGGTGATGGATAATGTACCATATTTCTCTTCAATAGAGATAACCAATTTTTTCTTCGAGCATGGAATCATAGTCAGGCATTCATCTAATTATTTCCCACAAGGAAATGGTCAAGCAGAGTCTAGTAACAAAAATTTGATGAATATTGTTAAGAAATTGGTATGGAACAATCATAAGACTTGGCACAAGAAAATTCATGAAGCACTGTAGGTAGATAGTGTGACACCTAAAAGGGAAATTGGTATATCTGCTTTTGAATTGGTTTATAGGACCGAAGCCAATCTTCTATTACCCTTGGAATTGGCTATGAACAAACTAAGGATAGTAATCGAAGATGATATCTACAGGGATGGTTTGGAAAAGAGAATTTTCTACTTAAGAAAACTCTAGAGGAAAGAGAAGAAATTTTAGATCATATAACACAACACCAAATACACTTGAAGAAGTTGTTTGATAAAAGGGTGTGACCATGAAAATTCATGGTAGGTAACAGTGTATTACTATGGGATAAACAAAGAGCTCCGAAAGGTATGCATAAGAAATTTGATACCCTATGGAAAGGCCCATTCACAATTCATTAGGCATTAGAGAATAATTTGTTTAAATTGGCATATCAAGATGGTGAGGTGCTACCTCTGACCTATAATGGTTAGGATTTGAAGCCTCATCAAATTTCAAATTGAGAACAAGTAACCCTTGTATTGTACAATAGTTAAGTTTAGTTCCTATTCTTTTGTTTCCCTAGTTAGGTTTCCTTTGTTTTCCTCTTTTCCTTATTATTTTTCCTCACTTTGGTTTTTTTGTGTGCCCCCTTTTATTATTTCAAAACCAAAGATTTTGGATTCTTTGCTTGGGTATAGTCTACCCAAGTCCCTAGTCAGAGCCAGTTGTTGCCCCACTTTTCACTCCATAATCATTTTTGCAAAGTGGAAAATTTTGTGTCCTATTTAAGTCCTAGGTATGTCTGAGTCTAAGTTCAAGTTTTTGTAGGTGGAAGGAGTCTTCATTAGATTTTTCATCTTCCCCTTCCTCATATTTCATAGCTAGGTGGTTTCCCTCTATATTGTGAGTCTTACAGGTAGCTTAGTAGCTAATTCAATGGAGATTCCTATAACATGAAAAGATCATTCACAAAGTAGTAGTTATGTAAAGCTTATCATATTCTCCATGAAAAGAAAAAGCTTGCAAAAATCTAGACTTTGCCTTCTCCTTGGTGAGTTTCCAACCCATGAAAGTAATTTCCTGAAAAGAGCAAATGCAATTTCCCAAAAAGAGCACCAAATATGAGCCACAGTAGGAAGACGATAAAGTAATTTATGATGAATTCTTATTTCCTTTATGATTATCTACCTCAAGAATTATTAAAGATTCATCATAGCTCTAAAAATCATCTTTGGCGCAAAATCAAAAATTGATTTCCCCTCGATGGGTTTTCAACCCATGAAGTCTATTTTCCACAAAAGGCAATTCTAGAGGAAATGAAATGAGGGTGGCTCCCTAACTAAGATTTCACACTCTTTTATGGACATCTCTGAACCAAAAGGAAGAAATAAGTTAGTAGGAAAAGTTAAAAAGAAGGCCTAGGCAAAGAAATGAAAATTGTCTTCTCCTCAATAGGTTTTCAACCCATGAAGAAGATTTTCTGCACATTTAAAAGAAAACCAAGTTTAAAAGTGAATTGGATCCATATTTCACATGCAAAATATTTTAAGAGGATAATGGAAACAATCTAATCATCATGGGAAAGATCTATTAGGTAGGATTTGATTTCGTAGATATTTTCTTATAGAGTACTCTATTCATAACTTCCCAAAACTTAATGGAAACAGGAAAGTAAGTGTGAAAGGATGGAAAGTTACCATTGGGCCAATGGAACAATGAAAAGACACCAAGTTATCCATTAATTTCAATAGATTTATCCTTTAATTCATTCATGGGGCATGAATCCTAAAGATTAACAGATGAATTGAGAATCATATATAGGTGGAAACATAAATAGTTATTCAAACTACTGCTCTTTCTTGAATTGTTATTCTATTAATTTGTACAACTTTTTCAAATAGCTTATGTTTGTGAATTTTCTATCCTATTCTTCTTCTTCATTCAAAACTATATTCATTCTTAGATAAAATGGCAACCAGATTTGTGTATTTTGATGGGCTAAATTGAATCAAGTCTACATTGTAGAATTTCACGGACACTTCTCTGCATTTTTATGATATGCAAGACTTTAACAAGAGAGTAAAATTAGAGAAAATTCATCCCATAACTAAGAATCTCTAAGGATGTGGGCTAGTTGAAGCATATGGTTTCCTAGTAGCAATCCAAGCCTCAAAATTGATCTATGAATTCATAAATCACTACAACCCAGAAACTAGGTAGATTGTATTGCCTAATGATACAATATTGATTTCCATTAATAGAAAAACAATGGCAAATTTCCTATGAATATGAGAGTGAGAGGAGTTTTTAGACTTAACAATTGGTGGAGCTCTCTCTAAGTTTTTTGTAAAGAAAATGGTCTGGAGAAAGGAGAATATGCAGACATGGTTTCAAAACCAACAGAGTGCCAAGAGTAAGGTCCCTAAGACTCTTTTTGGCACTAATCTGAAACCTGAGATTGTAGACATTCTGGTTCTTCTACATAAATTGAAAGGTGACGTAGAAGTTTTAAATTTTTTAAAGTAATATTTCTTTTTGGTACAAGTTATCTGCTTAGATACCCAATATATTGACTAGGCCCAAGAGGTAAGTGAGAATATATCCAATGCTCTCAGTGTTGTGAAGTTCTACAACACCTTCTATATGCCTTCTTTTCTTATTTACATGCTAGGTTCTCTACAGTTATGGTCAGGCCTATTAAGGGTAGATAATTTCCCTGACAGTGTGAAGTCTTATTAATTCTACCCATGCTTGTAGTTGGAAAATAGTTATGCTAAATATATAAGAGTTACTAATGCATTTACAATGAGAATTTGCAAGGAGCTCCAAGGATGCTTGTAGAGGATATTTACTCCAGAAGCAACAGAGACTATTAGTCAATTTGGGAGCTATTTTATCTAGTTCCCATCATTCTTGTATTTGCATCTTGTAGCCCTCAATGGATTCCCCTTGAAGCTATTTAGGTACATGAGCAACATGATTGTGTTGTTAAGGATAGTGAGGTAGGAAATCCAAGTGAATGTGTTGGGTAGGAGTTTGAAGAAGGGATATGAGTTTCCTAAGAAGCTGGGAACATTCAAGTGCGAGTCTCATTCTTATGCAAAGAACATGCAGAAGGCCTTCAAGATGAAATACAAATTGGAAATGTATGAGGTCTTAAGGTCCATGTTTGACCCGAATGGGTATGCATAGGAAGTGTTGCAGATTGGGAGCATGATCAAGCACATCACCACAGTCAAAGACTAATGGGTGAATTGTAAAGATGAATTTGAAAGTTAGGACCATGCTTTTGTTAGATTCACAGTGGACCAAGTTAAAATGTATCAATTTGACCTTGATGTCCAAGGAATTGAAGATGATGGGCAGAAAATGTATAGTAATATGTATTTAACAAAGATAAGAAATACCCCTATTAGTTCAAATCCCTATCAAGATGCTAGGGATGATCTAGATGTTATGATGGCCCAAATTGTTATAAGGACTAGGAAGTGGGTAGAGTGTACTATGGAAAGAAAAAGCCAAAGTAAGAGCACCCCCACTCTAGCTCCTTCAACATCTGCTCCTGCCTCCTCACAAGCTAACACATTAGGTGTGACCCTGGCCATCACTCATGACCCAGTTCAATTGGTAGGTGGAGGTGATCAACCTCAAGAAAAGAACATCCTTTGACAAAAACTTGTCAAGATGGCTCTTCTTTACTGATTAGTGCTCAATCATAAGTTGAGAAGAAAGAAATGGAGCCCAAGGACAGTGTTGTTACTCTAGTTCCTTCACCTCATAGTAGTCTTGTTCCAACTATGAGTGCTACACTTCTCTAGCCAAGTATTCCTTAAGTGCAAGTAGTATGTTTGGGAGATGGAGGAAGCAGTGATAGTGAGTCCACTGAGTTAGTTGAAGTAGCTAAGAAGACTATAGAAATGGAGAAAGGTCAAGAGTCTTCAAAGCTTGTCTCTTAGCCCAAAAGAATCTATTCTCCTCTATCGTAAAAATAATAACTCTGATCAAGAGGAAAATATTTAGTATAGATTCACTTGGGATGACTTCCAAGGTGATAGGCACTGCTTCCTAGTTAGAGGACACTCTGGAGAGAAAGAGAAAGAGAAAGGATGAAGGATCTCCAAGTAAGGACACCTTATCTATGAATATTCACTTTGGATCTACATTGAGTAAGGTCAAGAAGAAAAATACTTTGTCTATCCTAGGACAAGATCCAGAAATAGGTCACTTGACAAGGGAGATTGTGAAACCCACCAAAGATGGGAGAATCAAAGATATGTCTACCAATGATTTTACTTTGCATTCAATAGATCTTGGGGAATCCATGACACCAAGGTTGGCTTGTGGAAATTGACAAATGAAGTAATTGGAGGACAATTGGAGAGCCTTAAATTGTCAAAGGTTAGGATGAAGGTAGAGATAAAAGAGTTGAACAAATTTATCACATAGTTGGTCACTTCATTAGCGAGTATCTCTAGAATGCTCATGACTAGTAATCCTACTACCACCGATGTTCAAGCACTTATCTCCTAGCTTTAGGAAGATAAGCATTTTTCCCAGATTGGTAAAGAATGGAGTGACAAGCTTATATTAGAAGGGCTCTCCATTACAAAGCAAATCAAAAATGTTATCTTAAGACTAGAAATAGAGAAAGCTAACATTTCATCTAATAGAAATACCTTGGCCTTGGAGAGGACTAAAATTAATGATTGTGTATCCTTGTTGAAGATGATTATTTAAATGAAATCAAAGGAAGCTGTTGAAGCTAAGATTTTTCCCAAAGGAGATGAGCCTTTGTTCAAATGGTTAAAAAGCATGTAGTTCAAGTCAAAAATGATCTTGGAGGTAGAGAAAGGTCTAAAGGAGACTAAGGAGAAGGTAAAGAAAGATCAAGATAGAGATTATGAACTTATAAGAGGACTACACATAGATGCATAGACTAGTGGGCAAGGAAAAGGAGTAATTAGAGTGACTATCATGCAAAACAATTTCTCCAATTTTATAGATAGCATAACAAGCATATCTTTAGGGCACTAGAATAGATTTTCCAAGCTTCAGAATCTTGGTGGATGTATACATGTGGCCATAGAAGAATTACAAGATAGACTAAATGTCATCAAAGATTTGGCTAGGGAACACTCCAGATGGCTCTTGAGATGTACTAATGTGCATGTACAAAGACATGAAGAGCTAATTCTGATTATTGTTGACACCAAGGCCTATAGGGAAAAATTGGAGAAAGGAAAGAAGGAAAAGTGATTCATATTCCACCCTTTCCATTTTTATTTTTTAATCTTTGTAATAGACAAATTGGCTCATTGCCATTTGTTAGTTTTGAGAAGATGAACTAGTCAAACTTTTTTTGTAATAGTCATCTCAGAACCCTATATGTATGATAATGAAAGATAAATAAAAGGTCAAAAAAATATTGGTATGAAAGATTTGATTGTTCAGAGTCAATTGAATGGTATTTTGTATCAATTATTTTTTGTTCCCTTTAAAATAGTTGTTATTAGCTTGTTGTTTCTCTTTATCTAGAATTAAAGTGAGGAATAAATAGAGTTTTGTTTCTTCTTTTTTAATACAAAAAGTTGAATGTGATAGGAATTGTAATGTAAAACTCAAAGAGATTCTTTAGGTGTTTTAATTCAATATAATTTTTTTTTGCAAATTAATTCCTAGATAGATCAATTGAATTTAGTATGAACTCATAAGATGTGTGAGTTTATTAGATTTGATTAACCCTCAAAATGTTACTTCTTGCCTTGGTTGAATTCCTTATAGGTTTGACTTAGTTTTACTCTCCTATTTTCTGGTTAAGAACATACCCTGTTAGATTTAGGAATAAACAAAATTTATTGCAAATTCATAATGGGGAGCTATACCTAACACATCAAAGGAAAGTAAATCTTCAAGAAGCTACTTTCCAAATTTTTGTAATTAGAATTTGTTCATAAATTAGGCAATTTGTGAGTAAGAACTAGACAGAACAAATCTATTTACAAACACCTATTAAAGTCTTACAAAGGATTGTTAGATCATACCCTGTTAAAGGATTTTAACACCTTGTTAAAAGTGTGCCTGGCTAAAGGACTTTAGAACACTCACTTGGAATGTCACCCTGTTAAAGGATTTTACAATGACTATCAAATCAACCTTGGTCCAAAGGATTTCACCATGCTAATATAGTTGTCAGAAAGTAATAGTAGAATGTTTGGTCTGATACACTTGCAACTCTATCTTGCTAATTTCAGATAGCAATTATGTCCATCTTGATCCTCTTGTTCTATTATATCAATGTTGTATAGCTTCTCCACTATTCTAAATTTGCAATTATTTTACATTTCTAAGTCACCTTGTCAATTCGTTCCATTCTTTGCTCACATCACTTCCTCATATACACATACATACATACATACTAAATTATGGAGTTTTCATCTCCCTTTAAAAAGAATTTGGTGGCTTAGGGTTAGATATGAATCTATGACTGAGATTCACTCATTTTCCTACTTAATTCCTCCCATTTTTTTTATTCGTTGCATATTGATCACATAGGGATTCCAAATAGATTCAATCTTATCTTTAAAACTTTGAGATCTATCCAGAAGTTGGCTCAAAAATGGTTTACATAGTTGTTTGTGCCATCACAAACAAGTAGGTCCATTTAATGCTACTCGAAACTTGATAAAACTAATGCTCAACACTTTCTATAATTCTATCTTTCTCAACACTTGAACATGCTTAACATCAACTATTTACTTGACACTTGAATTAGTTGACACATGAGTGACTTGGCACTCATTGTAACTCAACAACTATGCATATTATACTCAACATGTGTTACTAGCTCAGCATGAACTTAGTGAATATCTTAAGTATATTGACACTTAATTGTCAAAACCAATCTAAGATAAAAAAATCTCCCCCTTTCACACAACTGTCAAAAACACTTAAATATACATAAAAAATCTAATTTCCTCATGTATAATATACATACAATTTGGCATATGTACAAGACTTGAAAATTTTCAAAACTCTATAATAGACTCATATACCTCAAAATTTTGTAACTCCCCCTAAGTTAACGTGCACATTTTGTGTCCAAAATTTCTTCTCTTCTCTAAGTAGATTTGCTTCATGTTGATACTCTTTATCTTCAAAATTGTTGACACTCTATTTCTGTCTGATATACTCTATTTCTATTTTTTGGCTAGTTGCTCCCACTTTGTTTGCTCTCCCCCTTTTTGGGTATTTCACCCTTTCAATATTTCTCCCCCTTTTTTGACACTAATGTAAAGGGTCTATAAAATGATTGTGTATTTTTCCAAAAGGTTCTTGTGGACTTTCATTATAATCTTCAAAGCAGCATCCCATTTGTCTAATGCAACATCTAAGGACTTGATTTGGATGGATTTCTCTACTACAAGATGAACTAGACCATCCATTGTTGAAATATTTTGGTGTCACACAAATTTTCTGTACAATGAGAATATGTTCTCAAGTACTTTTTTCACTTTCTCAATTTTGTTAGTCAACCCAACTTGTGATAGTGCTATCTCACCAGTTGTCTTCTCATTGACTTTTCCTTGAAATTTCCTTTTAGACCATTCCATGAGTTTAACATTGTTTTCCTTGTCTTTATTTGTCACCTATTCAACAACCTATGATAGTTCTTCTAATATAGGCTTTGATTCATCAGGTGTTTGCAAGCTAAATGCATCTAAAAAGATGTTTTTGATCTCTTGAAGTGCTTCCCTTTTAATACTCTTTCCTATGTATCTCTTGATTCTTCTTTCTTTCCAATGCTTCTTGCATGATATTAATTTGATCTAAGGTCATTGTTGCATAATCATATTTTGGTATCACTATTTCTTTATCTAATAGTGCATCACCATAGTGAAATACCTTAGCAACCTTTGTTGAGCTAGAGCTTGGTGCTGAAATTTGCAATGGTATTGCATTAGTGCTTGGCCTTTGAAGGAATTTAGTGGGAGTGTTAGTTTTTGGTAAGTTTACCAATGTTTGAATGGCTTCTTTCTCCTTCTCCTTGGGTATGTCCTTGTCTTCATTAGATCTACCTTGATCAATTATAATCAATTGTGGTGCACTTTGTATTTATGTAGTAGGTATATAAACATCTGTTTGTCCTTCTTGTTCTTTTGTTGGCTCCTTTTCTTCTATAGTTTGAACTTCATCAACTTTTGTAGCAGTGTCAACCTTTGTGGATTTATCCTCTTTTTGTGTCAATGGTTGAGCACTAGTAGCTATAGGGATAGGAGTAGGTGTTTCTTGTGTGTTCACCTTCTCCCTTGTTATGTTAGCTACAACCTTTTGTAATTCATCCACACTGACCAATAAAAGATTCTCACATAGCCTTGCTTGTAATGTGGATTAGTCAAGTATCTTTTTCAAATCCTCTACAATTAATGGATTGATATTCTAAGGAGATTTTTTAGTAACATATTCCACTGTAATAGTCTTTTCAATTGTGTTTGTGTCATGTGGAGGGCTCATGGCTAGAAATTGTGAATTTCTTCCACATTCTATTCTACTTGTTGCTCATCAGCTGTTGCCACCTCTTCTTTCTTTTGTTGTGCCTCCTCTACAGTATTGCCTTCTTTCTCTCTTTTTTGTTTCCTCCTCCTTGTCCTCACCTTCTTCCCCATTATTCCTTCCCTAATAGGGATTTTCTTCTCCTTCCTTTATAGTTGTCAATCCATATATTAGCCTCCACTTTTGTGTGGATTTCTTCACAACATCTTCAATTTTATTTTGTAAAATGTTAAATGCCATGTATTTTGGTGCAAATCTGCTACCAAATTTCTTATTATCTTTGGTTATTTGTCCTTTTGAAAATTTTGGCATAACTTGTGCCAATGTAGGTTCTCTTATTTCCTTTTCTATGTTTAGGCAATAATGCCATTTATTCTCAACAATTGTATATAAATATTTGGACATTATGTTATCAAATTTAATAGGGGTGTTCTTGAATTTTGCAATCATGGCATATACAAATTATTCAATCATATTCTAGTCTTCTCTACTAAGTTTACCAAAAATAACATTTTTCAAACCAATCAAATCTACATTATCTCTAACATTATCACAAATTTTTTCAAGATTAGATTTGGGAGCATGACTTACCATTCTAAATTGGCTTGTGTCCTCTGACTCTGTCTTTTCATTATTTGACTCTAGTTGTGCTACATATTTTCTTCTCAATTTATTCTACATAGGAATATGCTATTTAGTAGCCTTAGTTTTCTCCTTGTCTTTCTCCTTGGCTCTTTGTGTAGCTACCCCTAGAGTGGCTCTGGTTGTTGGAGCTACAGGCTTTGTTGCACTAGGCTTTGCAATCTTCTTTGCATTAGGTTGTGCAATTGGCTATGTCTTTTGTTTTCTCTTCTTTTTTTGAGGCTTGGTTGGTGCTTCCTTGGCATCTTCTCCCTTGGAATCTTCTTCTTCCTGATCCTTATCGATACCTCAGCTCAAAGCAAGAGGTTCTTGACCTTGTACCTCTTCTTCCTCTTCTTCTTCTTCATCATCTTCTCCATTATTTCCTTCTACACCTTTCCCAAAATTAGCTTTTAGCTTCTTCACCATTTTTTCTTTCTCCTTCAAAGTTGAGGTAGTCTTTAATTCCATTTCTACCTTTGATTTGACAACATCATAATTACCAAAAAAAAATTGTAGTTTTATCAACTTCTTTAGCAAGAAGTGCAATGATAGTAGTTGAAGCTTCATCAATGTTTATTTCATAACTTAGAGGACTTAACCATCTAACTCTAGGTACTAAAGCTTGGATGAAGGTATAATCAATGTCTACTAGAAATCAAATATCATTGTATTATTTCTCTACTAGAGAAACAAGAATTCTCAACCTTTGTTTCATGGACTGCTTGAAATCTTCAAAATAACTAGTCATCATTGACTCAAAATTATCTCTCATTTGCTCAATATACTCATTTATTTGCACAACAACTGACCTATTGGTCTTCCATCCTACTCTACCAAAAGATGGGGATTCATTTTGAAGATAGAAAATAATAAAAGTAATTAATGAAACCAAACTTACATTGAGCACTTTTAGATTTCCTTATTGCTCCTAGGTTTTCAATTAATTGTTGTAATTGGAGTTTTGCAATATCATACGTATGATCTTTCTTGACTATCTTTTAGCCTACATCAACTGCTATACATGGAACATTATTTAGTCTACTTGATTGGTAGAATTTGTGTGATATGACTCTAACATCAAAGTCAAGAAGTGGATCTAAAATAGTGTTAATAGTCACACCTTGCTTGTTCCACTTGGCTCCTATATTTCACTCGATTACCCCTTTAGAGTTGCTTCTCAATGTCTTAGGCCAATCTAGGCTTGGGTATCTAGTAACCCTATGTATAATTCTCTTTGAAATTTTTATAGGTCCACCTTCTACCCATAGACAACCATTATGTATTCCTCTCAAAAAAATCTTAATCCACTCAGTTTTGAAGACTGCTGGGAAATCTAAGGCACAAGTTAAGCATTTCCTCTCTACAATTTTGAATTCCTCCTCCAACTCCCCATTTTCACATAATTTGTTGTATTCTCATATAATTTCCATATCTCCAATCCCTCCTACCTTGTAGTTTTAACACTTCCTCACACCTTGAACAATGACAACCTTAGGAGGAATGATAAATAGCATGCTTGTTGGGTCATTCTTGTATGCAACTTCTGATATGGCCATAAAATCTATTTGTTTTACATTGTCGCTAACTAATTGAACCTCAAATAGTTCCTTCTCCTTTAAATTCTTAGACCTTAAGGCCATTATGTAAGCTAGGGTTTAAAAAATATGAAGCTACATAGCTTGACAGATGAAGAATACCTTTGAAATCAATGAACTAATTCTTAATCTTTGCTATGTTTCATGCAAATACTTCGATCTTGCTTGTCAATCACTTCTTTGCTCTCCTCATTCTTACTCTATGTTCATAATGATGAAAAATATATAAAATTTGACCTTATACCCTTTCAAAATATAGAATTTATTGCACGATACATGTACAGTTGTAAACTTAGCTTCAATGCAATTTTCTATTTCACTTGACATTCATTGATTTTACCATCACTTGACAGCTATCAAAATTACCCTTACTCAATGCCAATAGAAATTTCCCTCACTTAGTAGCTACTACTAACTTGACTTCCACTAACTTTTGCTAACAGCTCAGCACACACTAGGATTTTACTCAGCAATTGAAGAGGAGTTTTCACACTTGACAGTAATATGGAAACTTAAATATTTGCCCTTGGATTTTCTTTATTATCATGCATCTTTCTTCATGCTAATACATCTTTTTCATTACTAACTTCTTTTGGAACTAATGTTTGATAAAATATTTTAAATATCAGTCCCACATACCCGCTTTTGCTTAGTTTGATGAGATGTGATCACTTAATCTATTAGGTGAAGTGATCCCTTCATTTGATGTGCTAAATCCATCTTTCTTCCTCCATGTTTTGTTCATCTCTCTTCTGATGTGTTCAACATCTACCTTGCCTTTTCCTTTGCTAAAATCTAAGTTAGGTGCCCTTTTCCTTGTTGAGTAGTGCTTGTTGATATGACCAATCTTCAAATAGCTAAACCATGTAGTTTGACTCAACCATCTATTGTAGTTGCCACTGAAATGTGTTCGTCTACAATTCTCAGGGATGTGTTCATACTTTTCACAATAATGATATCTATGTCTTGTATTTTAATCCTAATTATAGGAATTTTCATAGATTCTTCCCTTTGTTGACTTGTTTGATGACCATGTAGACTTGGATTTGCATTCAAAGACTTTGTGTTTGAACTTCTAACAATTGTAGAATAGTCCTTCAAATTTTGGTGCATGCATGGTTTTAGTTCTACATTCATGTGCCTGGTGACCTTGGTTGTTGTAGTTGTGACAATGAGTCATGTTCTTTGGCTAAGCTTTCTGACTAGCATTTTTTGTTCCTACAAACATTAGTTGTATTTCCTTTTTTACCATAATGATTACAAGTAGGTTTAGAGTTCTTACCTTTATTGTTTCTTTCATTAGTAGCTTTGGATGATTCTCCTTCTTCAATGCTTATGTAGCTGAATCTTAATGTGTCTTTACTAGATCTAGGAAATTTTAGTAGTTGCTCAAAGTACTTGATGGCTTCATTTGGCTTGTTGAAAATTTTTAAAAACTCCTTTTCTCCTTTCAAGTCATTCTGCAGTTGCTCATTCTACAACATCAATGTAGTTATCTCAATGTCCTTGACATTCAACTCATGATGAGCATTCATCATTTGGCTTAGGGTGTCCAATTGCATGTTTGAGATCCTAGATAGTTCAACTAACTTCTCTTCCAATATATTTTCCAAAAATCTTTTTTCTTCTTAAATCATAGCCTTGTCTTCTATAGATTTCTTCTTTTTGTTAGTGTAGTTTTTTATTTTTCCTATTTTGCTAGGTTTTTCCTACACTTTTTAATAATCTCGCTTAGGTTAATAAAGCATGTCTTATTAGGTGAATGGTTGTGAGGTGTCACCTTCCTACATGTGAGCATCCATTAGCTATCTTGGGAAGATACTTTGCTATCTTTAGTTTGATAGATGGTTGCTCCTCATTGGTTGGTGTTGACACCTCCTCCCTCTTCCTAGCCTATATAAGCATGCTACCTGGCTTGTATTTGCATCTCTTGTTTTTGCATCCTCTTAATGCTATTCTGCTTCCAGCATTTGCATTACTCTCTTGGAGACTAACTCTATGATGTTATTTTGATTTTGTATCATTTGCAATCATAGTTTAGATATTTACTCTTTGCACTAGTTTTATGAGTTATTAATCTTTTTAGATTCTAACATGGTATCAGAGCTTTTCTATGTGCAAGAGTAGATTTTAGTTTCCTTATTTGAGAGATTCGGGGGGGGCAAATAAACTTTATTGTAGTTTTTTGAAAAATGAAGTATGCTCTTCTCTTGCATCTTTGGATGATCCTAAGAATCAGAAAAGTTTTGACAAAAATAGTTTTTCTTTGGGGTTTCAATCTCAAATCTGACAACCAACTTGCATATTTGGAGTTTTCAATCAGTTTTGCAGGTTCCAGCATGCCATTGATGGACTTAAGAAGCTAATCTAGCATTTGCATGTCAAATTTTGGTTGCTGGGGTCATTTTCTGATTTTTGGAGCCATTTTTTACTATTAAAGGTGTTTGATTTACACTACAGCAACATCTTCTGTTCATCAGCAAGAAAAATGCTCTTTGGGTTTTGTTCGCAGCCCCGAAAAACCATCTGGGTATCTTTTAGATTTTGCATGCAAGCTGTATATTTTTTAGAATCGAGCATGCAAAGCTATAGCCATACCCCTCTCCGTTGGCAGCCGCAGATTTAAATGCAGTTTTCAAATGTCTTGTTCTTGCTCATACAGACTCTGATTTTGATGATTCTTATTATGAACTTGGCTATTTTTTTGTGCTCTATCCACTAGTGGAGTTATTTTTTGATTTTCATGCATGAATTCTTCAAAAATTGCAGATTCTCAACCGTGACTATGCACAATTCTCGTTTTGGAAACTTCGGAGGATCATAACTTTCTCATACGACCTCGTATCGAGGCGATTTTTTTTTTGAAAGTGCATGATTTTTCGAGTAGATCGCAGTGGTGCTATTTTTTTCCTTGATTATTGTGCCCAAATTTCACTTTTAGCATATGCTCTTCATGAGGGTTTGTAATACATTGAAATCAAGACCACTAAGTATCTCTTTCTAGTGGTAGTTGTAAATGCACTAAAATAAAGTGCCAAATCATATTTCTTTGGGGGGGGGTTCTTTGATTGAGTAAAAAGGGGGGGCATTGTCGTGGCTGGGTTCTCTTTTTTTTAGCATTTCTTTGCATTCCTTCATCATGGATCAAAAAAATATGCCCATCCTAACTCCATACAATTACTTTGAGTGGAAATCACACATGATAATTCACTTAAGGAAAGCTGGATTAAATAGGATAACTATGGGACTTGAAACTGAACCTGCTAAAGATGAAGACAAGCCTAAGTGGTTTAACAAATGTGATGAGGCATATGGAACATTGTGTTTGTCTGTTTCTCCTGACTTGCTCTTCACTTGACATACATTCTTGAGAAGAATAATATTAGTGTTCCTGAGTCTATCAAACAAAGTTCTAATGAAGAGTCTAACAAGGCAAAAGAAAACAACAAGGGGAAAGGAAAGGGAAAAGCTCTTATTGTAGTTGCTTCCTCACCATCCACTTGGGTTCTTGATTCGGGTGCTTCGCACCACATGGCTTCATCTAAGGAAGAACTTGCATCCTTGGAGCCATGTATTATGCCTTCTATTTTGATGGGTGATGACACTCCTATTGAGGTGTGTGGGAGAGGGTCTGTTGATGTGGGGGATGGCACATTCCATGATGTTCTTTGTGTACCCTCATTATCAACTAATCTCCTATCAATATACCAAATCACTCACACAGGTTTACGCAAGCGGGTTGAGTTCACTCCTGATTCAGTGGAGATACGTGAGTTGCATAGTGATTCTGTAGTTGCAGTTGGGAGAGTAGATTATCAGTCACGGCTCTATCTATTTTCTCACTTTGTTCCTAATTCTCCTTCATCTATTTTGCTCACTCACTCTAATGATGTGAGTAGATTATGGCACGAGCGGTTTGGCCATCTTAACTTCCGCTATTTGCATCAGCTCAACCAGCAGAGCATGGTCATAGGGTTGCCTTCAATTCAATTCTCAAGAGGTGTTTGCCAAGGTTGCATTCTTGGTAAGCATCCTAAGGAAAAGTTTGACAAAAGTAAGGCATGGAGAGCTTCACAGATACTAGAGTTAGTTCACAGTGATTTGGCTGGTCCATTTCAACATCCTTCTTTCAGTAGGGCCCGATATGTCCTCACATTCATTGATGACCTTTCTTGATATACATGGGTGTACTTTCTCAAACAGAAGTCAGAGGTATTTGATCATTTTCAAGACTTCAAAAATTTTGTAGAAAAGCAATCTGGGAAAGCCATCAAGGTTTTGCGCACAGACAATGGTGGTGAGTATGTCAACCATCGGTTTGAAAGATTTTGCACTTCAAAGGGGATTGATTTACAACATTCAGTTCCATACAATCCTTAGCAAAATGGTTTTGCAGAATGAAAGAATAGATCCTTGAAGGAAATGGCAAACTGTATGATTCACTCTAGATCTCTTGCACCACAGTATTGGGCAGAAGCCATTAACTGTGCTTGTTATATCCAGAACCGTTTTCCTCACCGAGCCTTGAAGGAAGTTACTCCTTTTGAAGCTTGGTGCGGTCGAAAACCATCAGTTAAGCACTTTCAAGTTTTTGGCTCCCCTACATGGGCCCACATTCCTACAGAGAAACGTAAGGCCTTGGATCCGCAAAGCAGACCTTGCATATTTGTAGGTTATCCTGATGGTGTGAAGGGTTATCAGTTGCTCCACCCTACTACACATGAGTTATTCATTGAGAGGAGTGTTCAGTTTGAGGAGGGATATTCAAGCTCACTTTCTATCACTTCTCCAACTCCTTCTACCTTGACATTAGAGTCACTTGGAATACATGACAGATCTTGTGATGAGTCAGATTCACCTGAACAGTCTTCTACCTCTACTTCTGATGTAGAAAGTGATTCAGAGAACTCACCTCCTTCCTCTCCTAGTCATCATTCAGAGGTTAATGATTCCCCTCCAGATTCTCCATCTTCTTGCCCACTTTGGGCTAGACAGACCTTGCAGTCTGCAGGTGATTGGGTTGGGGATCCATCAGACACCAGGTGAACTCATTCACAATTCCAGGATGCTGCACATATCTTCATTGCTACTACCTCAGATCCACAGTCATTTCATGAGGCTTCTGGTATTTCTGAGTGGGATACAGCTATGCAGGAAGAGTATATTTCCTTGATGAGGAACACACTTGGGATCTTGTCCCTCTTCCTAAAGGAAGAAAACTTGTTCAATGTAAGTGGATCTATCAAACAAAATTTGCAACAGATGGGTTAGTTGACAAACACAAGGCTCGCTTGGTCGCCAAAGGATTCTCCCAGGTTTCTGGGATTGACTACTCTAAGACTTTTGTGCCAATTGCTTGAATGAATTCCATTCAAATAGTTCTTGCCATTGCTGCAGCTAATCATTGGGAAGTACATCAGATGGATGTGAAGAGTGCTTTTCTTCATGGTGACCTTCATGAGGAGATCTACATGGAGCAGCCACAGGGCTTCCTTCAAGATTCTTCACTTGTGTGTCATCTTCGAAAGTCTCTCTATGGCCTCAAACAAGCTCCTCGGGCCTGGTATGCCAAGATGGACTCCTTCCTTCTATCATTTGGGTTCACTCGGTGCCATTCTGATCCTAATGTGTACATTTTGCAACAGGGTGATTCACTTCTATTTTTGGTTTTGTATGTTGATGACTTGCTGATCACAGGAAGTTCTTCACCCACCATTAAGGCTTTCAAAGTGGCCCTTCAAGACAGTTTTTTGATGACTGACTTGGGCTTGTTACATTACTTTCTCAAGATTGAGATCCTTCAGTCTCCTTCTGGGATCACCATCACACAATCCAAGTATGCTCTAGATTTACTCTCGAGGTTTCATATGGTTGACTGTAAGCCTGCTCCGACTCCCTTCCTTTCTGGAGTCAAACTTGAGGCTCAATGTTCTTCTCCACTTGTTGATGGCACTTTGTACTGCCAACTTTTTGGGAGTCTCATTTATTTGACTCATACGAGACCTGACATCTCCTATATTGTAGGCACGGTCTCTCGATTCATGCAAGAGCCCCATGAGTTACATTGGAAAGCAGCCAAGTGGATCTTTCACTACATTCAGGGTTCTCATAGTTGTGGGATTCACTACGTAGTAGGTATTGAGCTTGATTTGGTGGGCTACACAAATTCAGATTGGGCAAGTGATTCTGAGGATCACAAGTCTACTTCAGGGTATAGCTTCTCACTTGGGTCAGGTCCTGTTTGTTGGTCGAGCAAAAAGCAGTCTGCTATTGCTTTGTCTTCTACTAAGGCTGAGTATCGGGGGGCTGTAAATTCTGCCACTGAGGCCATTTGGATTCAACATCTTCTCACTGAGTTTGGTATCCAAATCAGACGGCCATAAGTCATATTTTGTGACAACCAGAGTGCCATTCAGATCTCACAAAATCTAGTTCATCATCAACGGACCAAACACATAGAGGTCCACATGCACTACATCTGGGAGCTCATCCATGGTCATGTCATTGACCTTCGCTATTGTCCAACTTTTGAGCAAGTTGCTGATATCTTCACCAAACCCTTCACTGAGAGCAAGTTCCTTCATTTCCGAACTTTGCTGGGGGTGCGGGATGCTTCATCTTCTGGGGGGGCCTCTTCCTCTCACTCGGAGTCCTAACTTTTTTGTGGGGGGGTCTCTTTTCTCTCTCTTTTGAGAAATCTTATGTACATGGGTACCTCATCAGGCTTGACTTGTCGGGACCCATTTCTACATCCATCTAAGCTTCGCTTATGGGGGGGTGTTAGTGTAGTTTTTTATTTTTCCTATTTTGCTAGGTTTTTCCTACACTTTTTAATAATCTCGCTTAGGTTAATAAAGCATGTCTTATTAGGTGAATGGTTGTGAGGTGTCACCTTCCTACATGTGAGCATCCATTAGCTATCTTGGGAAGATACTTTGCTATCTTTAGTCCGATAGATGGTTGCTCCTCATTGGTTGGTGTTGACACCTCCTCCCTCTTCCTAGCCTATATAAGCATGCTACCTAGCTTGTATTTGCATCTCTTGTTTTTGCATCCTCTTAATGCTATTCTGCTTCCAACATTTGCATTACTCTCTTGGAGACTAACTCTATGATGCTATTTTTATTTTGTATCATTTGCATTCATAGTTTAGATATTTACTCTTTGCACTAGTTTTCTGGGTTATTAATCTTTTCAGATTCTAACACTTTTGTTTAGTCACCTCACATAGTAGTATAGCTTGTGATTATTGCTCCAACTTGAGATTTTTGATTTTCTCAACTTATGCTCTATTGCTTTCCATGAGATCTACAATTGTTGCATCAAATTCATAGGAGTTACCATCTACAAATAACTTTGTGGTGTTAATCACTTTGTATTGTGTGTCATTTTCTGTTATAGCAATCTCTTTCCTTTTCTTTGACAAACTTCTCAAGGCATCTCTAGGTTCATTCAATTGTTGTAGTAACAGATGTATTGCAATCTCCTAATTCACAATGGTCTTTCCCAACTTGTAAACTTTCATTTCAAGATCTTTTCTCCAAGTTGTAAGGCTTCTCCTAATAAGAACTAGGCTTTGATACCAATTATTAGAAATACAAATGGGAAATGTATACTTCTAGGGGGGGAGGTGAATTGGAAGTACTAGTCTTTAACCAATAAAACTTTTAACTTTAAAAAAATTCATGCACTAACATACTAAAATAGCATGTAAAGTAAATGAATTCACATAAACAATCGACACATATCAAATAACCATTACATGCAAATATAACCAGTAATAGAAAATAATAGATCACATAGAAAAAAACACAAGGCACCAAGATTTAACATGGCTCACCCAATCCCTGGGCTATGTCCACCAAAAAAAAAGTTTGATATTATTACAATCCAGTGATTACAACCTGATTATAATCCATAATCCCTTACAACTCAATATGGCCACAAGAACCAATTTTGAATCACCACTAAAAAAAAACCCTAACCCTAAGTCCTTTTACACAAGTATTAAACTGCTTTAGGGTTACTGCATGTTGGCCATAAATTGTTGAACATTAGCCATTACTTTAGTGGTGAATCTACAAATGGCGAATCTATGAATAGTACCAAAAAATCCCCAAAGAATTTATGAAGTATGTATAGTACTTTCCTAATTAGTCACCAAAAACTAACAATCTCCCACTTTGGGACTAATCAGGCTCCATACTAAACAACAATCTCCCACTTGGAGACTGAACCTGTAGTGATGTCGCTACTCCATGAGGCTCCCACTAGATCAAACTAGCCTAGACTTTGCTATTTTTTTATTTGTCTTCAGTCTAGAAGACCAACCAAAGCTAAAGAGGAGTTCAACATCTCCCTTGTTACTACCTTTGTCAACATATCTATTGGATTGTCATTTGTATGTATCTTCTCTAACTTTAATTATCCATCCTCCAAAACTGACTAAATGAAATTGTACCACAAATGTATATATTTTGTATTTGAATACAGAGTTGAATTCTTCTTGAAATTCTTCTAAGAATGTCCCAATTCTTCCAAGAATAATTGAAGCCATATCATCTCCTTGGTTGCCTCTATAGTAGCAACATACTTTGCCTCTATAGTGGATAGAGCATTAATCTTTTGTAACCTAAAAACCCAGCTCACAGTTGCCCCACCAATAGTAAAGACATAACCTATAGTACTCCACCTATTATCAATATCCCCTACCAAATTTGAGTCAACATAGCCTTGTAAATCAGTAGTAGAGCCCCCAAAGTGTAAACACTTATTAGATGTTCCTCTCAAATATTTGAGAATCCATTTGACTAAATTCCAATGCTCAATTCCTGGATGACTCATATACCTACTAACAACTCCCATTGCATGTGCAATATTTAGCCTAGTACATACCATAGCATACATCAAGCTTCCTACAGCTAAAGCATAGGGTACCTTGGACATCTTATTCTCTTCTTCTTGTGTCTTGGGACACATCTCCTTCGTCAACTTCAAATGACTAGGTAAAGGTGTGCTGACAGCTTTAACGTTCTCCATAGAGAAACATTGAAACACCTTCTCAACATAATCAACCTAAGATAGCATCAATGTTCTATTCTTCCTATCTCTACAAATCTTCATACCACGGATTTTTTTTGGTGCCCCAAATCCTTCATAGCAAATGCATGTTCTAATTGGCATTTCAGCCCCTTAATGTGATCCATGTTAGACCCAACTACAAGCATATCGTCAACATATAAACATACAATTATGTAAGTATCATCATCCAACCTCTTAAAGTAGACACAATGATTTGAATGACACCTACTGTAACCATGTTCATGCATACAACTGTCAAATTTTAGATACAATTGCCAAGGTGCTTGCTTCAAGCCATATAAACTTTTCTTCAATTTGCACACTAAGTTCTCCTTACATTTGACCACAAATCCCTGTGGTTGAGCCATATATATATATATATCTCTCTTCATCCAAATCACCATGAAGGAAGGTTGTTTTAAAATCAAGCTACTCCAAATGGAAATCTTCAGTAGCCACAAGAGTTAAAATAGTATGAATAGATTTCATCTTAACAACAGGAGAAAATATCTCATCAAAATCAATGCCCTTTTTCTGAGAAAATCCTTTCACAACTAACCTAGCTTTAAATCTTTTCTTACCTCCTTCCTCTTCTTTCAACCTACAAACCCACTTATTTTGTATAGCTCTTTTACCTACAGGGAACTTGCATAAATCCCAAGTTTTATTTTTCAGCAAAGAGTCCATTTCTTCTTTCATTGTAGACTCCCACTGGATCTTAGTATCCACCTGCATAGCTTCATCATAACTTTTAGGTTCACTAGCATCAATAAGTAAAATAGAATACAAAGAGGGAGAAAATCTTTGTGGAGCTCTAATTTGCCTTGTGAACTATCTAACAATCATTGGTGTGTGTGGTATTTGCAATTGCAATTGTTGCACATCATGAGGAATGGCTAGAACATCATCTTGTGGAGTATCATCTAGTACTACATAATCATCTTCTTTCTTCTCATGTTGCTGCAATAGATCTTTGTACAACACTTTCTCATTGAATATGACATCTTGGCTTCTTACAATTTTCTGATTTTCAAAATTCCAAAGCCTATAACCAAACTCATTGATTCCATATCCAACAAATACACATTTCTTTGACTTAGCTTCTAGCTTGGTTCTATTTTCAAAATCTATGTGAGAAAATGCTTCATAGCCAAAGGTTTTGAGAAAAGATTAACTCACCTTCTTACCAGTCTATGCATCCTTAGGAATACCATAGCCCAAAGGAGTAGAGGGACCTCTATTAATCAAATATACAATAGTATTGATAGCCTCCACCCACATGTGTAAGGGCAACCCAACATGCAACTTCATGCTCCTTATGCACTCCATTATAGTCCTATTCATATGTTCAACCACTCCATTTTCCTATGGAGTCCTTGGAATAGCTTTCTATCTACTAATACCATTGGTGAAGCAATAATATTCAAATTCATGACTACAATACTTACCACCATTATTAGATCTGAGACATTTTAATTTCTTACCAATCTCATTTTCAACCAAGTATTTCCATTTCTTAAAAGTTTGAAATACATCAGATTTTTGTCTAAGGAAATAAACCCATACTTTTCTAGTTGCATCATCAACAAATGTAACATAATAATGAGAGCCACCAAGGAAAGATACCTGAGCTATTCCCCATACATCACTATACACAAGCTCTAATTTCTCCTTTTTGTTTTCCTTCCCAGTCTTCACAAAACTCATTCTCTTTTATTTTTCATACACACAACTTTCACAAAAATCAATATTAACACATTTTAGACCTGGTAAAACTTTTTTTAAATGAAGTACTTTCATACCTTTCTCACTTATGTGCCCAAGTCTGTTGTGCCACAGTGTTGTATCACAATCTACAACAACTATTTGTTCTCCCTACTCAACTGCAACAATTGTTCTTGAATATTCTTTTTTCTCTGAAACAATTAAAGTAGAAGGAACAATATGACATGTACAAAGATATAAGGTGCCTACTTTCACTCCTTTTTCTAATACAAGGGAACCTTTTGAAACTTTCCAATTTTTATCATTAAAAGTAAATACACAACACTCATCACCGAGTTTCCCTGCTAAAATTAAATTCCTACTTAGCCTTAGAACATGTCTTACCCCATATAGTAGCCAATGCTTCCCATTCTACAACTTAATCTTAATTTTTCCCTTTCCAAGAATCTGACAAGATTCATTATCCCCCAAATAAACAAGTCTAAAATCCCCTTGGACATAATCAATGAAATAACCTCTATGAGGTGTAGCATGAAATGAAGCACCAAAATCTAAAATGCATGAATCATCAACACTTTCTAAAGATAGAAAAAAAACATCCTCTTTGGATTTGTCACTTACCACATTTAATTCATTGTCTCTATCTAATTTATCTTGTTCATTTTTCTTTCAATTCTAGCAATCCTTCTTTTTATTACCCAGTTTTCCACAGTTTCAGCAGTCATTGGGTCCTCTCGATTAAGACCTCCTCCCCTTTGGCTTTCCTCCTAATTTTCCATGATTCCTAGAGTTACTTCCTCTCTCAGTCATTTTTCCCCTACTTTGTGCATACAAAGAACTTCCTGATGTAGATCCACCTAAAGTTTTTTTACAAGTTTCCTCACTCAAAACAACACCGATCACATCATCAAATTTTGGGGTACTAGATCCAGGAATAGAGTTACTCACAACCGTTACCAAGTCATTTGAGCTTTGAGGCAAAGAACACAAAATCAAGAGAGCCCTAATTTATTCATCAAAATTGGCACCCATAGAAGATAACTAAGTAGTAATAGTATTAAACTCATTTAAATTATCTATAATAGATCCACCTTCTACTTGTTAGAATTCTTTAGAATAACTGAGAGGGGGGGGGTGAATCAAATATTCAAGGTCCAAAATTCCCTATTAATACATTTTTCTACTTTTAATGAATCCATATACTTTTCATCCATCCAATACTTAAATCAATCATATAATCAAGTTAAAGTAAATTAATATGCAATGACAAAACATCCAAAATCGACACATGACACAATGATTTACGTGGAAACCCAATTTGAGAAAAACCACCAGTAACATGCTACTTGATTTTCACTCTTCTGAAGTGATGCCCTGTAAAAAGCATGCCCTGTTAAAGGCTTACAACACATTGTTAAATGTGACCTTATTAGAGGATTTCACCAAACTATTAGGAATGGGCCTGGTAAAAGGTCTTTAGAACATTCACTTGGAATGTCACCCTGTTAAAGGATTTATCTGATGGCTATTAAACCAACCTAAGTCCATAGGATTTAAACTTACTATTACAATTGCTAGAAAGTAATGATAATGATCTTTTGATCTGATATAACTTACAACATACTTTGTAGATTTCAGATCACACTTTCAATTTAATCCTTATGCTTGGCTTCAATCACTTCAACTCTAACTGCTTGTCTCCCTTTCAAGCTTTGTCTCCTTGAGTCTTCTTACTCATTTTGCCAATGCAATCATTCTTGTGGTCGTCTATTCAAATAGAGTTCCTATGCTTTCTTCTCCTTAGCACATTCTACAGTACTTCATGCTTTTATGCTTGATCACCTCTCCCTCCTTATTCCTCACTTTTTTTATTAACTTATGTCTTCTTATATAGAAGTCTGATTTTCCTTTTGCCGCTCAATTCTCCCTTTCCAATTTTAGGGCTTCAAAATGGGTTAGGTAGGATACAATGTATCTACCCCATATCTTGTTCTCTTCTAGAAACTTTGCTAGTTGTATCCTTAAAAGAAAAATGTTCTACATGGTGTTATGTGCCACGAGCTCATCATTCTTATCTTTCTTTTAATCCACAAACTTCTAGATAACAACCTTGTCGGCTTAAATCTGGTGAATCTTTGATTTCCAAAATAATGTAGAAACTCGACATTATTGAGTTACTGGTGCTCGACACCTCTATGTTACTCGACACCTATACCTACTCAGCACTTGGTTCTGCTCGGCACTTGGTTCTACTCGGCACTTGGTTCTGCTCAGCACTTGATTCTGCTCAGCACTTGTTAATACTTGGCACTTGTTACACTCGACACTTGTTAGACCTGACACTTGTTCCACTCGACACTTGTTAATACTTGGCACTTGTTACACTCAGCACTTACTAAGAATTTAATCAGCTCTTACTAGCTTGCTTGGCTCCTTCCCTCTAATGAACTTAGTTTGAGTTTTACAAAAGACTTAGCTAAAACCTTAAATCTTTGATATGTTTCAGTGTTCCCATTCTTTGTATCTTATAGTATTCCATCAAATACACTTTTTCATCAATGGCTTAGCTGATCCTTGTACTTCATTACGACATCATAACTTCAACCTTTCTCTAGGTGTTCTAGTTACATCTTATTGATTGCTTCCTCCTTGACAATCAACTAATTGATAGTATTTGGATCACTAAAGCAATTGTCATTCTTGCAAGTAGCAAGTTTGAAATCAATGACAAAACAATGATTGAGGACATTCTTTACAAGTTCCATATATTATTCCAATAACTTTTCTTATGATCATTTCAATCATTTCCAACAATCTCCCTCTTTGGCATTGATGGCAAACCAAACTGATCAAGTAATCAATTCAATTACCACCAAGATTGTATATGTTTTCTTGCTACATTTTTACTATTGATCTCATATATCTCCCTCTTTCTTTGTATTGATCATTTTTTTGCATATTTCTCCCTCTTTGACATAAATGCCAAAGATGTAACATCTTTATCATGCAGGATATAAGCTTTGGCTTCTAGTTGATTTTCTCCCTCTGTCACCATGCTTGTGACTGATTTGGAGTTTCTATTTCTTTTGTCATCCTTTGCATCAACTTGTTAATATTTCAATGATTTATTCATGTTGATGCAAGGCAACTTTCTTGTTGCCTTAAGCAGCTTGAGTTAGGGATATGACCCCCAACTTGCCTCTAAGATATTCATAGGCATCCTTGGGCAATGGTTTAGTGAAGATATCTGCAGTTTGTTCCTTTGTGTGAATGTATTCCAACTTCACTTGTTTGTCTTCTACTAGTTCTCTGACATAATGATACTTGATTGCAATATGCTTAGTTTTTGCATGCATCACTAGATTTTTGGATATGTTTATAGCACTTGTATTATCACAATACAATATCACAGGTTTTGTTACCTCTTCTTTCATTCCTTCCAATAGATGTGTGAGCCATACAATGTTTGTGCAATTGACTACAGCTGCCACATATTCTGACTCTGCAGTGGATTGGGATATACATGTTTGTTTCTTTCTAGTCCAGGTAACCAGCCTTTTGCCTAGAAATAATGCACCTCCACTTGTGCTTTTTCTGTCATCAATGTTTCCTCCCCAGTCTACATCTGTATATGCATTGAGCTCAAATTTTCCATTCTTTTTGTAGTATAGACCAAAGTCATTAGTCCCTTTGAGATATCTCATTATTCTTTTTACTGCTATGAGATGATTTTCTTTAGGATTAGCAGAGAACCTAGCCACTATTCCAACTGCTAATGCTATGTCTGGTCTACTATGTACAACATATTGTAGTTTTCCAATCATGAATCTGTACATTGTTTGATTAACTTCAACTGACTCATCATTTTTGGATAGCTTATTTCCTGTGGCCATTGGTGTGCTGACTGGTTTGGATTCCTCCAATCCAAATGTTTTAAGAATTTCTTTGATGTACTTTGATTGTGTAACAAATATTCCATGTTTGAGTTGATGTACTTGTAATTCAACAAAAAAATTGATTTCTCCAAACAGAGACATCTCAAATTCATGTTTCATTTTGTCAGCAAAGCCTTTGCAAAGTACTTCCTTACCTCCAAACACTATGTCATCCACAAAGATTTTAGATACAATAATATCTTTACCTTCTTCTGCTTTGATGTACATGTTGTTTTTATCATCAGTTCTTTCAAATCCAATTTGCACTAGATACTTGTGAAGTCTCTCATACCATGCTCTAGGTGCTTGTTTCAAGCCATGGAGTGCTTTATGTAACTTACACACCATATCTCTGTTGTTTTCATCAACAAATCCTTATGGTTGTTCAATGTAGACTTCTTCTTCTAGTATACCATTTAAGAAAGTGGATTTTACATCCATCTGATAGACTTTAAAATATTTGTAGGCAACTTATGCAAGTAAAGTTCTCACTCCTTCCATTCTAGCAACAGGAGCAAATGTTTCTCCATAGTCTATTCCTTCTTCTTGAGCATAACCCTTACATACCAGTCTAGCTTTGTTTCTAGTAATCTCACCATTCTCATCTAGTATGTTTTTGAATACCCATTTGGTGCCAATCACATTCTTGTCAATTGGTATGGGAACCAAACTCCAGGTTTTATTTTTTCTTATTTGATCAATTTCTTCTTCCATAGCTTTATACGAGTCATCATCTTGTAATGCACCATGTACTGTCTTGGGTTCAGATTGGTTGATCAGACATGATTCATGTCTTAATCTATTCCTTGTCATTGGTCTTGCATCTTTGTCACCAATTATTTGTTCAGCAAGGTGATGTCTTTTTACATATTTGAATAGCCTTGGCTCGGTCCTTATTTCCATGTTTGATCTTTCGGATTCAGGATCACTATGCACTTTGTTGTTAGGTTGTTCTTCATCATCTATGCTATCTTTAGAATCAGATTATGCATTTTCTTCATTCTGCAACTTGGCTTCTGAATGCAACTCAACATTTACTGGTTCTGATTCAACTGAAATTGATACCTATTGTTGATTTCCAATTTGATTGACATCATTCTCATCAATCATTCCTTCATAAGAGTATACAAAGGTTCTGTATTCTTCCATTTTCTTTGATATTTCAGCTTGGACTTCTGTGTGCTCATCAAAATTTACATTTGCACTTTCCACAATTTTGTTAGTGTTAATATTCAAACACTTATATGCCTTACTTCTAGTGGAGTAACCAAGAAATATACCATCATCACTTTTTGCATCAAATTTTCCATTTCTAACATCTTTAAGGATAAAACATTTGCAACCAAACACTTTGAAATGTTTTACATTGGGTGAGTAACCATACCATAATTCAAAAGGTGTTGTATTTGTACCTTTCTTGACTTGTACTTGATTCAGTGTATGAACAGCTATAGTTATAGCTTCTCTCCAATATTTTAGAACAACATTCTTTTCCATCATTAATGTTCTAGCACAGTCAATTACAGATCTATTTCTTCTTTCAGCAATTCCATTCTATGGGGGAGTTCTAGGAGCTGACGTTTGTCTTTTGATTCCTTTGTCATTACAGAATATCTTGAATTCATTTGATGTAAATTCACCACTTCTATCTGATCTTAGGCATTTCAAGCTTTTTCCAGTTTCCTTTTCATCTCTAGCCACATACCACTTAAATATTTGAAAAGCATCAGATTTTTGTTTTAAGAACATAACAGTCATCATCCTGGAATAGTCATCATCAAATAACATTATGTATTTATCTCCTCTATAGCTTTGTATTGCCATTGGACCACATAAGTCAGTGTGAACTAACTCAAGTATCTCTTTAGATGTATAGTTTTTGCTTTTGAAACTTGATTTTGTCATCGTTCCTAGCTAACATTGTTTGCACATGATATTATCAGGCTTCTTCAATTTTGGTAGATCTCTAACTTTCTTCATTTTACTGATGTAGACTAGATTGTCAAAGTTGACATGACATAATCTTCTATGCCATAACCATTCATCATCAAATTTTGCAAATAGATAAGAAACATCATCCATATCAAGGTAAAACAAATTACTCTTTGTTGGATCTCCTTTTCCTATCAGTTTACCATCATTGTCATAGATTTTTGTAGTTTTGTTTCCAAATTCCACTTTGCAGCCTATATTGCCTAACTGTGAGACACTTAGTAAATTGTAGTTTAATCCTTCAACATAGTATGCATTGTCACATGAAATTTGTTCTATGAGCTTAATGGAACCTTTTCCTTTGATTTGACATGGAGCATCATTACCAAATCTAACACTATTTCCATCATACTGAGTAAAGTTAACAAACTTACTTTTGTCTCCTGTCATATGATGTGAGCATTGACTATCTATGATCCATCTGTCATTCTTGTTTATACATGTTACCAGTGTTGTGGTCTCTTCTTCATCAGATTGGTCCTTCATGGCTACATAAACAACTTCATCATCATTGTCATCAGAATTTTCTTCAACAATATAACACTTCTTACCTTTTTCTTTGTAATCTCTCTTGTCATCATCTCTTTTGTTCTTGTATTTTTTGCCTTCCTTGGAATCCTTTTTCTGTGGTCACCTTGCAACAATATGACCTACTTCATTGAAATTGAAACAAATGATAGGCATCTTACCTTTGAATTTTCCTTTGCCCCTGTGAAATCTTCTAGCAAGAAATGCTTCCAATTGTTCCACATCTTCCTCATCAGTGCTACTGTCACTAGATACATACTTCATTTTCTTCCTTTCTTTGATTTCATCTATTCAGCATCTTTCAGTGATAACTTGGCCTTAAAAGCAGATTCAACATTTTCAGGTTTGTAGTTGTCAAAGTTAGATAACTCAAATACAGTGAGTCTACCTATTATTCCTTCAAAGCTTAGATTATTTCCAGGTATACATCTTAGTTCTTGTATTGTTGATACTCTAATAGCATAGATAGGGAGAAAGGTTCTTAAGAACTTACTATTAACAATATCTTCATCCAGTTGACCACTCAAGCATCTTATTGCACTTACCACTTCCTTTATTCTTGTACCATACTGAGCAACATTCTCATTTTCTTCCATTTTCATATCATCAAACTTTCCTCTGAGACTTTCTCTTTTGTCTCTTTGTACATTCTAATCTCCTCCATAGATGCCTGATAAGGCTTTCCACATTTTGAATGTAGTGTCACATCCTTTGATATCATCAAATTCAGCATAGCTGAGTGCAGAGGCAATTTTCAGCAATGTCTAGTTGTGTTCTTGCTTGTTTTTCATGTCTTCTATAGTAGGAGCACCTGTTGGATCTACATGTTCAGTGACAATTGAATTTTGTGCATAATCGCCTATGGATCCAAGATGTAGTTTCATCAAACTTTTCCATGCAACAAAGTTGTCTTTGTTCAGCTTGGGAACTTCTCTCTTTGCCATTTTGATCTTTTCTGCTTGTAGTCCCTTTAAACTGAAGCAGCAGTTGGCTCTGATACCAATTGTTAGAATTCTTTAGAATAACTGAGAGGGGGGGGGGGGGGGGGGGGTGAATCAGTTATTCAAGGTCCAAATTTCCCTATTAATACCTTTTTCTACTTTTAATGAATCCATATACTTTTCATCCATCCAATACTTAAATCAATCATATAAGCAAGTTACAGTAAATCAATATGCAATGACAAAACATCCAAAATCAACACATGACACAATTATTTACGTGGAAACCCAATTTCAAAAAAACCACCAATAACATGCTACTTGATTTTCACTCTTCTAAAGTGATGCCCTATTAAAAGCTTGCCTTGTTAAAGGCTTACAACACATTGTTAAATGTGACCCTGTTAGAGGATTTCACCAAACTATTAGGAATGGGCCTGGTAAAAGGTCTTTAGAACATTCACTTGGAATGTCACCCTGTTAAAGGATTTATCTTATGGCTATTAAACCAACCTAAGTCCATAGGATTTAAACTTACTATTACAATTGCTAGAAATTAATGATAATGATCTTTTGATTTGATATAACTTACAACATACTTTGCAGATTTCAGATCACACTTTCAATTCAATCCTTATGCTTGGCTTCAATCACTTCAGCTCTGACTACTTGTCTCCCTTTCAAGCTTTGTCTCCTTGAGTCTTCTTACTCATTCTGCCAATGCAATCATTCTTGTGGTCATCTATTCAAATAGAGTTCCTATGCTTTCTTCTCCTTAGCAAATTCTACAGCACTTCATGCTTTTATGCTTGACCACCTATCTCTCCTTATTCCTCACTTTTTTATTAACTTATGTCTTCTTATATAGAAGTTTGATTTTCCTTTTGCCACTCAATTCTCCCTTTCCAATTTTAGGGCTTCAAAATGGGTTAGGTAGGATACAATGTATCTACCCCATATCTTGTTCTCTTCTAGAAACTTCGCCAGTTGTATCCTTAAAAGAAAAATGTTCTACATGGTGTTCTGTGCCACGAGCTCATCATTCTTATCTTTCTTTTAATCCACAAACTTCTAGATAACAACCTTGTCGACTTAGATCTGGCAAATCTTCAATTTCCAAAATAATGTAACAACTTGGCATTATTGAGTTACTGGTGCTCGGCACCTTTGTGTTACTCGACACCTATACCTACTCGACACTTGGCTCTGCTCCACACTTGGTTATGCTCTTCACTTGGTTCTGCTCGACACTTGATTTTGCTTGGCACTTGTTAATACTCGGCACTTGTTACACTTGACACTTGTTATACTCGGCACTTGTTACACTTAGCACTTGTTAATACTCGGCACTTGTTACAGTTAGCACTTACTAAGAATTTGCTCAGCTCTTACTAGCTTGCTTGGCTCCTTCTCTCTAATGAACTTAGTTTGAGTTTTACAAAAGACTTAGCTAAAACCTTAAATCTTTGATATGTTTCAATGTGCCCATTCTTTGTATCTTATAGTATTCCATCAAATACACTTTTTCATCAATGGCTTAGCTGATCCTTGTACTTCATTACAACATCATAACTTCAAACTTTCTCTAGGTGTTCTAGTTACATCTTATTGATTGCTTCCTCCTTGATAATCAACTAATTGATAGTATTTGGATCACTAAAGCAATTTTCATGCCTACAACTAGCAAGTTTGACATCAATGACAAAACAATGATTGAGGACATTCTTTACCAGTTTCATATATTATTTGAACAACTTTTCTTGATATGTTATATCAATGTTGTATAGCTTCTCCTCTATTGTAGTTCTATAATTCTTTCACACTTCTAAGTCACCTTGTATGCTTTCTGATCAATTCACCCCTTTCACTTCCTTTAATTCTTCACTCACATCACTTCCTTGCATACATATGCATACATACTAAATTATGGATTTTTCATCTCCCTTTAAAAAGCCTTTGGTGGCTTAGGGTTAGGTATGAATCTATGATGAGATTCAGTCATTTTCTCACTTAATTTCTTCCATTTTGTTGATTGGTTGCATGTTTATTACATAGGGATTATAAATATATTCAATCTTGTCTTCAAACCTTTGGTATCTATCTATAAGTTGGCTCAAAAATAGTTTATATAGTTGATTGTGCCATCATAAACAACTACATCTATTATGTGTTACTCGGCACTTGATAATACTAATGCTCAACAATTACTATATTTCTGTCTTGCTCAACACTTAAACTTCCTCAGCATCAACTATTCACACAATACTTGAATTGCTTGGTGTATAAGAAACTCAACACTCATTGTAGCTCAACATCTATACATATTATACTTAGCGTGTGATACTAGCTCAGCATGAACTTAGTGGATATCTTAAGTGTGTTGACACTCAATTATCAAAACCAATCTAAGATCAATAGTCTCTTAGGGGCATTTGTGTCATGTGGGCTCTCCTATCTTGGACTTTTGTAAGGGGGAATCTATTGTAGATTTTGAACTACAACATATATAGGATTTCTTTGTAGTGTATACTGGCTTGGAGTCCCAACCATCCCACTACTTATTCTTCTTTCCACCTTAGCTAATTTATTTGGGTATGCTTTAACTAAGATATAATTCTTTTCATTTAAAGTTTGCATTTTCACAAAAAAATTGTTCATCGACATGTTCATTTTGGGTCTCCAATATTTGTTATCATCCAAGGAGTTATAGTTGGGCTCAAAAGCATTAAAAATTTCTTAAACCTTGCTAAAAATTACCCTTTTTTTTTTCTTAACTTCTTGTTCCTGTAATGTATTGCCTGAATTTAAGTCACCCATTTTTAAATTTTTTTTGGCAATATTGGTCATATCAAGTCAGTTTCATGTCTAGGTCCAAGTCCTTCATAGGTAGGCCATCCTTTTCAGGTTTTCCTCTTTCTTGCCTTCTCATTCATAAGTTGGGTGGTTGGTTTAAGTGTCGTCATGTTGGGTAGGTGATAGTTCTTGCTCGACAAGGATATCATGTTCTCACTGATGATCTTCTCAGATAAATAATGATTGTAAAGCTATGATCTCTAGATAAGGGAGATGGGGAAATGATGGTGGTAGCTCTGGACTATTATGGCTATTCAGTTTGAAGGGGCCTTCCAGCACTTGCAAGAAAAAGGCCACTAATTTCCCTTTTCTTTGGTAAGAGGATCTTTATGCAGGCAATAAGACTTGTCATTGTGCATTCTCATTTCTTGCCCACTACATTTACTTCCTGGCACTAAGAATATAGTTAGTAAGGTATGGATTTGGAGATTACTATGAGACATGTTCTATATAGGCTCCAAGCACTCAGATTCAAGATTCAAAGGATTGATCGCTCAAAGTTCAGAACTAAGTTCAGGTTTAGTTTCAAGTTTCAAGATTAGATTCAAGAATAAGAGTGATCAGCTCAGATATACAAATCAAGGTGTTGAACTCAAATCCAAGGTTCAAGTTTAGTTTGATGCTCCAAGTTCCCAAGTGTAGGCTCAATTCAAAAGGCTATGGTTCAAAGTTCAATGATAGGGCTCCTAGTCCAAAGTGCATAAACCCCAATGCTTAAAGAATGAAAGTGATATCTCTTGTGAGGAGAAACCATTCTAAAGAATGATGCTAGCAGCTCAATAGTCACATTATATGTCCAGGTGTTAACAATGAGAAAGGACAACTCAAGGATACTCTCCTAGTATGCAAGGGTGATGTGATTTGAAGTCATGACTTCATTATTTATTATCCCATAGGTTTCTAGCTCTCAACCATAAAAAATTGTTAGCATTCTCTAATAATGGAATTCCACTTGAGTCCCATAAAGATAAAAAGTGGCAATGAAATATTCGAGCAAAGGCTAGCAAATGCACATCAGGATAACGCTACAAACATGGGAGGATATTTGAATTAGGATGTTTGAAGGCCCAAAATGATATATTTTGGTCATAGAGGAATATTTCTAGCAAAAAGATGTCACTTCAAATACATCCCGTGGAGACTATCAAGGCAATGTTTTAATGAATATCTAAGCCTTTTTGTATACCATAACATTCTTGTGGTTTTAAAATGTCCCTTAAAATGACATGGAAGGTAATTCTCATGCCACTTGCCACCAAATGAATGTAATATGGGTGAATCGAATAGACTATAGATCCCAAGAAAAGTGTTTGGAAAAATGCCCAAAAGTGTGAAGGTGAAGGATTTGTTTTCAAAAGCTCAAGACTCCAATTTGGAAGTAGTCCATGCAGAGCCCAACTTATCCTACATAATGTGAATGAGAAAAAATATCTGTAGAGCTCTATTTGGGGAGTAAAGGATAAACAAATTATGACATGAGGAATATGATCAAATGTTTGACCAAATATCGATAGCCCTCATCAGGTGGTTAGCTCAATGGAGATACAAGAGCTTCAAAATAGTTCAAAATTTGATGACAAGACTATCTTACACACACTAGCCACCTGCACAAATTCAAAAAGTATACATATGAAAACCTGACACATGCTCATTGGCGCAGGGTACAAACTAGCTTGAATGGTGTTGGAATGTTTGCAACATAGAAATAAATATCATGGAATGAACTTCACATGATGGGTACCTGATGGTGGGGTTAAGATGTTGTCTTCCAATCATTCGGTGAAATGCGAGCACTGTCATGAGCACAGATTCCAAATGAAGGGGTTTTGTAGCTTTATAGAGGATGGTCACAAACTATTTGATGGAAAGACCATACATTAAAATATAAATTAGTAACTCATTATAACTGGTGGTATGGATATCGACAATGAAGATGCATTGAACAACAAGCAGATGAATTTGGTGATAAATCTAGTGCGATGCTAAGCCTTTTACATTTCTCACTAATTGGATCTGTTACAATGGATAACTATCACTTCTACATGATTCACATAAATTAGAAATGTTTGTGATATGCCAAGAATGTCACAAATGGTAATGAAGTAAGTATCCCAATGAGATAATGTGAATAAAATCATGGAGCCTCCTGATGGGATATACTCGACTTGAACACTTAGAGCATTCTTTCACTCTCATTGGTATACTGCACAATTTCATGGTAGTAGGCATTTGGTTAATCTGTTGAATCTTGGAAGGGACATTTGGCACCATGGGAAGCTCATCAATAGACACTTATTTATAAATAAAAAATATCAAAGATTAATCCATGGTTTGATTATACTAATCATAGTGTAATTGAGGTAAAGATTCAAATTCGAAAAGATTAGAAAGGCATTGTATTCAAAAGCAAAAAGGCATTGGCCAGAGGTAGAGCTAGATAAAAGAAACTAATCACTTCCTTTAAATAAGGAGTTACATTGGTAACCAAAGGGTCACAGACGAAGAAGAATGTTAAAAAGGGTGTTGAATGAAGTAAAAATGGGGGAGGTGTTTTGCTTTTTCTTCATATAGTTAGAGAGCTAGAGTAGGGAGAGGGGCACATTTAATTTCTGTAATTTTCATTTCTTGCATTTGGGGGATTTTCTATTCCATTTTTTTAATAGATTTGATACTGAGTTGTAAGTAATAATGATCAGAGCATCATTATTTGCTATGTTCATAATAAAGAGAGATCTTTTGTTAAATCAGAGAGTCAAAAAGGGGTTTTTCTAATTATTCGCAATTAGAGAGTTGCATTAATCGATTTTGGGCATTATCTTAAACCTTAGAATTGGATAACAAATGTGTTGTGGATAAGAGGTGTTTGCAACCATTTCTATTATAGGAACCAAAATAGATGATCTCATGTTCTAATTTCATTTACATTGCATTTTTATTTGCATTTATTGAATTCATATTGCATCACCAATGTCGAGGAGTCATAAGATGTGTAAGTTCTCAAAGTTGGCTAAGTTTAGGATCTAAATTTTGCCTGAGTTAATCTTGCCTAGGATTGACTTGGTTTTCCTCTTTCATTCTTGGGTTAAGAACGCACCCAGTTAGTTTAGGCAATAAAAAAAATTCATTGCATATCATTTCATAAGGGAGCTGTACCTTCCAATTCAGAGGAAATCTATCAATCTCATGATAGATTATCCAACTGTTCGCATTTAATTGTTCTTTCAGATTTTGGCATTTTGAGAGTTTATTTAAAAGGACAATTTGTTTACCAACATAATGAATTTTTTTTCTAATTATATCCTCTAGGAAGTATACAGTCTATATAATAGCCTTAGCTTTAGTTCTCTCTCTAAGGAGGTCATAAAATCACTTTGGGTCAATGTAGAGAGCATGGGATGGGGCCATTTAATATCTATCCAAAAATAGCGTCAACTTTCTCCATCCTTTTTTAACAAAAACAAAATCATGTATAATAGTAACAGCATGGAAGAATGTGCCTTTACCTTTTCCTAGTGTATCCCTTTCCTCAACTAACCTAATCTTCCATAGAAACTTTGCAATTCCTATCCTCAAAGGCACATGAAAAGGTAGTACATGGGGTTTTCCCCAAAAAGCCATAAACTTTGATCATAGTGGAAATAGGGTGTTGGATTATATCCCCCCAATTATTATTGACTAACAACCCCTTGACATGGCCCTTGGGTCTTATCAGTTCTAACAAAGGCTATGGGATTCTTGGACTATCTCCTTTCAAAAATAGTCTAAGCTTTGAAGCAAAGTATCTATCAAATCTAATATAACTGGCCTCTAAAACTTCCCATGTCATGTCAACCCTCCATAATTGTACTAGGAGCTTCTCTCCATCTCTATCTAGTTCCAATTTCATTTATTTGGAGAAGAAAGTAATTCTTTTATATAGACATATGTACATCAAAAAATAATACCAATAGAAAGCCCTATTTACCTTACCTTGAGCTATCTCAATTAAACCATTATGAATTTACTCAGCTAGATAGGTGGAAAAATCAAGAATTATGCTCATTCCAAACTAAAGGGTTTGAGCTATGATGAGGACAATGGAGCCTTGAATATATTCTTGCTCATCCATTCCAAATATATTTTAGAGAGAGAATACAAAGCCTAAGCCCTAGGATTAAAGTATTTTTTCATCAAAGGCTTTGGGGTGTTTTGTGTAACCAGAGGAAGTGACCCAATTTTAACAATATGTTGTTTTAATGGTCTTTCCCTCAAGTATACCCTCTATGCATCATACCTTGCTTGGAATTTCTCCATATCAATTTTTTCATGGACTGCCTAGTTGGGATTGAGCTTAAATACTTCAATGATTAGGGTAGTGTAACCCTAAAGAGGTTGTGTCCTGCATGATGTTTTATAATTCTAGTAATGGGGTCATATTTCGTGGCCATGTCAATTAACAAGTCACTATCAAGGAATACACCAGGAACAACTAATTTTCCAATGTCAAACTCTGGTACATTGGTCAATGGGGTGTTCAAATTATGTTCTAAAAACAATTTTTTAAACAATTCCAAGCCCCCCACTGAAACTTGTGCATCTCTTACCCAATTGGCCCTATCATAGAAACCCTCACCTACAACCAACCAAGGGTTTTTAGGGATGAGTTCTCTACCATTTTTCAATTCATTCATAGACAGAGGTATTTGTTCAAGAAAATCATCATGAACAGATCTTTTTAGGAAATTTGTTAGGGTAGAAAATTCCTTTCAACGAGGCACCTTTAATTCAGCTTAGCACAATTATAATTTTTCAACTTTTCAAGAGTTATAGACGACTTATACACTAATTTTTACTTCTTTTTCTTTGTGAATTTTTTTTTGGATCATTGTAAACCTTGTAGAATCTCATGCCCTAGCTCTAGAAACCCTTGCATTCTAAGAATTTTTCTTTTGTGCATCTCAGTAATGGTGAATTTGCAACTTATACCATAGCGTTAGGGTCACATGAAGTGTCCATGCACAACATTAATGTCTTTAACCATTAATTTTCATTTCATGCCTCAAGTTTAAATTTCATTTGTTGATTACACAAAATCCAAAGACTTTATTTGAAAACAAAAAGCTACTTTAAAGTTTGAAATCCTTGCTATTCATCAAGCAGGCGCTTCCCTACTTTGCTTAAAGCTTGAGCACTTTTGTGATGCAATAAAGTGCTAACTACCAATCTCCAATATATCAATGATCATAAAATATCACTTAAAAGATTTTAATAAATTTCTTAAAATACTATCCCACTAGCATCTTTATTTTCCATCATAGCATGACTTGACAAATCTCTTAGCAACAGGCCTCCCCATGCCACGTGGCATGTTGGCGCTCCCCAATTTGCTTAAATTTTGAGCATCTTGGTATTGTAGGTAAGAACCATCTATTGATCTATCCAAGATTAATGGTGTAGCAAAATTATTCTTTTTAGCATTGAGTCAGCCACACTAGCCAATGAATGCATGACATTTGTGCCTATGTGTCTGATAACTCTGCCAATAGTACAGACTTTGTAGTGCCCTTTAAAAATTGCATCCATGATATCACCATATGCCATATGTCATGTTGACACTTTTCTGCATTATTTAAATGTTGAGCACTTTTATATAGTGGTAAAGTGTTACCCATTGATCTTGAAAAGATTGGCAATATACAACTTGCATCTTTTGAACTATGTGAAATGTACTTTGTGATGTCATAAGGGACAAGTGTCACTAAGGCGCTTGTCCACTTTGGTTAAATTACTTGCATCTCCTCAAAGTGGTAATATGCCATCTATTGATCTATCCAAGATTGACATCTCGATGATATGATAGTAAAAAAACCCTCAACATCTGGCTTAACCAATAATATTGCAAGAATATAGAACGTGCAGTGATAGGTACTAACAATTCTAAAAAAGGTTTGATGAAGTACAAAAAAAATCTAACAAACTTTAGTCTTTTGTAGCATAGTCACAATTCACATCACTAGATGCTACATGTCTCATAGGCACTTGTCCAGTTTGTTTAAATTCCAAATAGATCCATCTTGTAGGTATGCGCCTACTGTTAATCTTGAGATCTTGAGTTTGTTTAAATTCAAAATAGGATATCACAATTAAGATTTTGTGTAAAAAAGCATAAGGAAAGGTATCCATGGTTAGGTCATGTTGAGCATTTTGAAAGGGTTAATTTTCATAGCAAAGAATAAAATAACTTTGGAAAATGAAAACATAGGACAAGCACACCCCTATGCCATTTATTTGAATATTATATTTAAAGAATTTTTGAAGGCTATGGCACACAAATGAGGTTTTATAAGACCTTTAAGAAATTCAACTAGGGTTTTAACAATTAATAAAAAATTTCAAATAATAACCCTTGGGTTTTTCACTGTGAGGAACAAATTATCATAAAGGGTGAAAAACTAGGCCAACAGTGGAAAAATTTGGGGACAATGAATAGGATAGAATTCATATGAGGGCTCAAAATCCTTGAGAGAAGTAGACCAAAAACTTGACCATCCTTCTTTTGAAAACTTCTGAGAGAGCAACAACACCCAGAAAGAAAATATATACAAGGGTTATACAAGAGATACAAAGGATTCACAAAATATACAAAAAGCCTAAACTAATGTCCATGGAAGAAACAAGTATTTTTCACAAAAATACCTCTTCAAGAACTATCCATGAATTGGCTATTCAAGAAAATTTCCTATTAGATACTTCAAAATATAAGAGTCCTCTCCCCAAGTAGCTTCAATTAGATAAGGGCCTAACCATATTGGGTCAAATTTGCCATGTTTTCCCTTATCCTCAATCCTGGCTTTCCACATGAGGACCAAATATTTGGTTTGAAATTTATTGCTCATTATTTTTCTATCATAGAGTGATTTGACTTGTAATTGCAACTTCTAATTTCTAAGAGATGCTTCCTTCTTGGTCTCAGATAATTCAACTAACTTATCCAACCTTTATTTCATATCATCAATGATGTCTTCATCATACATTTGAATGTAGTTATACAAACCTACTAGCTTATTCTAAGGCATCCTTTCCTAGATTCCATATACAAAATCAAAAGGTGCTACACCTATGGTTTTCGTCATAGTCACCCTATCAGCCCATATTGCTAGTTGTAACCTAGAATCCCAAGCCTTCTTGTCGTCATTCAAGGTTCTTTTAATTACTTTCAATAAGCTTTTATTTATAGATTTAGCTTTTCCATTACCCTATGGATGATAGGGAGAATATGTTGATCTTGTTATTCCATACTTGTCACAAAGCTTGATAAACTCCTCAGATCTAAAGCATATTGCATTATTTGTCACAATCCTTTGAGGACAATCAAATCTTGAAATGATATTATTTAGTAGAAAATATTTAAAAACCTTGCTAGTTGAATTTATTGTTCAAATTGCCTCCACCTACTTTGTGAAGTAATCAGTAGCAATCGAGATCCATGAATAACTAGTGCTAGAATTGGGGGAGATTTCACCTATAAAATACATTCCCCACTACTAGAATGGTGCTTGAACTTTAGCTAGCTTTAATGGAGTGTTACCTAAGAATTTTAGTTTACCTAAAAATCTTTGATAGGCATCACACTTTCTGATCATTACCTAAGCATCTTTGAAAAGGGAAGGCCACTAGAATCTAGCTCTCATTGCTTTGTGTGCAATGGTTTTGGCCATATAATGTCCTCCATAAAATCTAGAATGCATTTCCTTTAGTATTTCTTTTGATTTCTCTTGATCGACACATTTTAGCAAAAATCCTTCAAAGTTTGTCCACCTTAAGCTATTCTCCACAATGATATATCTAATGACTTGCAACTTTTTTCTTCTTTTCTCATTTTTATTCAAATAGGAAGGAGCTTCCATATGTTGTAAATAATAAATAACATTAGTATATTGTTCATAGTGATTCATATCACATAGATCTAATCTCAAATCATCTATTACCAAATTTATTTGGTTGGCATCTAACTTGGACTAAGCCATAAGTTTAGCTAACCTTTGAACCCTTACCAATTTTGTAAAATGAATTTGAATATTAAATTCTTGGATACTTTTGATCCATCTGCACCTCCTACTTAATACCTCCTACTGAGAAAATTTGTCCTTGACACTTGAACTAGGTAAAAATACAATAACAATGGAACCTACCAAATAAAATCTAAAAGCCTTAACAACTTTCATGAAGGAAAAAACCTATTTCTCATTTATTTCATATTTCAATTCAGCAGGCTACAAGGATTTGCTAAATAATGCAAGAGGCTACTCATATCCTTCCTCATTCTTCCGTAATAATACTGCAACTACAGTGTGGAAAGATGCAAAAGAGAATATGTGCATTAGCTTAGTATAATCTAGAGTTCTAAGAACTAGAGCATTTTTATGGAATTTTTAATATCTTGAAAATCCTATGAATGTTCACCATCTCAATTAATAGTATATCCTTTGTTAAGAATTTTTGAAATAAATTTGCTAATTTCAAAAAATATCATAACAAATCTTCTTAGAAAATTAACTTGCCCAGAGAAATATTGTATTCCCTTCACATTTTTTGGCTAAGGAACCTTAAAATGGTTGTCACTCTCTCAGGATCTATCTTTACTCCATCCTTTGAGACTATATGTCCCAATAATCTACCTTCAGTTACCCCAAATGTACATTTCTTGGGGATTAAGGATACTCCATATTCCAAGGCTTTGATAAAAATCTTTTCCAAGTGTCTACAATGGTCTTCAGCCTTATTGGAATAAGTTCTAAGGTCATCTTGGTACACTACCTTAAATTTATTAATTTAATCATGAAAGGCTACATACATAGCCCTTTGGAAAGTTTCTCCTACACTAATCAACCCAAATGGCATTCTGACATATATATATGTACACCATGGAGTTGTGAAAGTTGTTTTGAATTGTTCATTTTCTTTCACCAGGACATCATTGTATCCTAAAAATCCATCCATCATAGACATCAACTGAAAACTAGTTAAATGTTGCAATATAGCCTCCATTTTTGGCAACCCATAATTACACACAATCTTATATCTCCATTCTTTTTTTTTTAATATGTATCAAGTTTGAAATGCAAGTAGAATGACTGATAGGTTTGATTATCCCTCCATCCCTTAGCTTCATCAACTTTTCTTGCATTTTGGGACTTAAGGTGGGGTTTATAGTTCTTTTCTTTTATTTGAAGGGTTTAACATTATCTTTGAATGGAATAACATGTTGGAATAGGTCCTCTCTATAGTCCTTAATTTCATCATAAGACCATATAAAGACATGTCTTTATTTTCTCAACAAATCAATCAAAGGTCTTCTAATTTCAGCTGACAAGTTATGACAATGTTCACTTTCTTTGGAGCCTCAGTAGTTCCTAGGTTTATCTCTTCAAGTTCTTGAGGCTTGTGATCTCTAATTCTAGGCTTTAACCTATCTTTGTTGTCAAACTTATTTTCTAGCACAACCAACCCTTCAGGCACTTTGTTAGTTTTCAACTGTATGATCTCTTGACCAAAAATTGTTTCCTTACCATCTGTGGTTTCAATTAGGTCACTATAGTCTAACTCTTGACCATGATACTTATCTTCAGTTAGCATGAAATTCAAAATATCCTTATCATCTTCAAACATTTTCCAATGTTCAATATTATCTAGTATTGAAGGTCTATTCTAAACCCCAATTTCTAAAATTCCTACAAATGACATATCCTTAGGCTTGATTGCTACATTTTCCAATAGGTCAACCATTTTGTTTTGACTTCTACCTCTGTATGAAATTCAAAATGCATCAAAAAACTCAATCTAGTCCCATACTATGTTTCTATATTGTTTCAACATTTTGTTTTTTGAAGCATAAGTTTCCTTTATTTGTGAAATAACTAGTTTAGAATCAACTATGACATGTAATTTTTTGATTCCATGGTGGGTGGCAACTTTAAATCCTAACATAAGTGATTCATACTCTAATATATTGTTGGTACAAGAAAAATTTAGGGTGAATGAATATCTAAAAGTATTCTTTTTAGGAGAAACAAACACTAATCCTACCCCTTAACCTTCTTTGGAACTAGCCCCATCAAAGTACATGGTCTACAAGACTGGTGAATCCATACAACATTCCACTTCATGTTCAATCAAAATAGGCAATTTCTCAACTTCTTGAATAATTAGTTTTTAGAAGCATTCACACTAGTGTCTAAGAAACAAGTTCAATCCTTATCAATTCCTTCTCCCATAATTTTATCGACCCTTGGCTCCCTATCTACCCTGATAGCCTTTTCACCTATATGAAAAGTTGCATAAGACAAGTCACATTGTAGACTACCTCCCATAGCAACACTCCATTTTCTAGAGAGCAACAACCCATAATGTGGAAGAATTTCAACCACAAGGACTAACATGGTCAATTCCACTTTAGGGTATGTAGCTAGCTTGAATGGTAATGCATTAATGGTACCTATGACTGAGACTTCTCTAGCATCCATACCTCTACATCTATCCTACTTTGTATCTACTTTCAGACCTAAAGCTTCCATTACTTTCAAGGGCATAATGGTATTAGAAGCTCCTAAGTCTATCACCCAATTTTTTAAGGTATTTCCTTTTATAATTAGACTGAGAAAGAATGGATCAATATCTTCTATATAGGGTACCGATGAATCATCCAAAAATATTTGAGGAATTTGGAATATAATACCACTATCTTCTACCACCATTGTGGTTTTCTAAGTGACACTTTTCTCAAAAATATTGTTATTATTTCCTATCCCACCCAACCATGACAAGGCTTTACTCTTATGTTCATCAATTCTAAATAATTTAGACAAAGGTACTTTGACAGTTATTTGTGACAACATAGAAATTATATCAATATGCTTAAGCATGATAGGATTTACAATAATACCTAGAATAGAAGTCTTTTGGATAGTAGGCATTATCACTTACTTGACAATATCAGATCTTGACTTCTCTTGTACAGTTACTTTTATTGTCTCATTTGTTTAGAATTGAACTTTCTTCTTGGGTTCCCACTTCTTGGTCTTGTTGTCTCTAACCTTAGCTGTCTCTATATTTGTCTTCTTATTGTCATCATTTATTTTATGTGTAATATCCTTTATGAATATACCAGAAGGTTTCCCAATATCATTATTAATTCTTTTTTTTCTCAAATTGTAATTACTATGCACTTGAGAAATCATCCCTATAGTGATTTTATCAATTTCCACTTTAGAAGGCATTCTAAAATTTACATGGTCCACTTCAGAAGATGTAACACATACTTGATCTTCATCATAACCTTCATTATCTAAGAACACTTGTTAATGATGTAATTGGTAGGAAATTTTCTAGTTTGCAATATCATTTTCAGGTTCTTCCAAATTAGAATCTACACAATCATCACACATGCTAACCATATTACAACTTACATCATCATGACTTTTTTCTTCTTCTTCTTTCTCAATTTGTGCATTTTGATCTGAAATAAATGACTAAGCAACTGCATAATAATCTAAAGAGTAAGGTGATTGACATATGATGTACTGTGGTATATCATCATTCATATTAACAGAACTCTTTTGCAAAGGATTTGGTGTACCCTTATCTTTTACACTTTGGGTTTGGTTAGGAATTGGTTTACCATCTTTCCACTGAGTACCATAGGGGTAATTCTACATTCTTGGCTAGCTATTAAAATGGCTATTATTCGTTGGGGCCTTTTTACTAACATTAGGTTTTTGTGTGTTAAAAGTTCTTCAGTTCATCTTTTTCAACAAGTCCAACACTTGACCTATTATGGGTTCTTCAGCCTTCTTACCTATAGGAGCTTTATCATTTTCTTTCCTATTGTTATTAGGATTGAACAACTTTGGATCATCTCTCCTCCCTAGCTTACCAAATGCTTTTCTACTATTCTCAATATTTACTTCAAACTTGGAAGCATCTCTTAAAGTTTTAGGCTCTTTATCCCTCAACTAATAAGCTATCTTGCTATCAAAAGCATTAAAGTATGTTGTAAGGCATATATATTCATTCAGTTTCATGACCTAGAATAATTTGTACATTCCCTTCTAAAATCTTACATTAAAATAAAATGTAGATTCGTTAGGATTATTCTTGATATTGTTGAAATAATTCAACATAAAACCAACATTAATATTGTTTCCATATTTCTCTTTGAACAACTTCTCCAAATCATTCCATGAACTAATACAATGATCTAACAGTCTCCTAAACCAATCCCTAGCATCCTCAATCAATGAATGTATAAATAATTTTATTACTACATCTTCATGCTCAACTTCAAAATCATTCAACATATCTATAAAAACCCTCAAGTGCTCCTCACTAGTAACAACATTATTCCTAGAAAACTTGACAACTTTATCTCTTAGATAAAATGATATGGGGTGAAGAAAACTAGGAATCCCTAAAAATGATATTTGTCTAAGTTTTTTGGATATATATAGGCTTCTTTTAAAAACCAACAGCATTGGATGTGCTTGCTAAATTGGCATGATTATGAGCGACATTTTGGGATTGCTATATTTGAAAAGTAGGGATCTAAATACTAGTAGTGGATAAAGATACAAGGGCAGATTGAGACATAGCCTAACTAGAGATTACTAGTCCACAAGTAGGTATAGAAGTTGCAACTTGATTGGACAAAATCAGCTAGGAGGCTAAAGTAGAGTTATACTTAATAAATTGAATCTTTCTCCTAGTTTCTGTTGCTTAAGCTTTTTTCTTAACCTTCTCAAGCTCTTTTGCCAAATCCTCTTTCTCTTTTCTAGCCTTCTCTAGATCAAGATTTAGTTTAGATAGAGGAGAATTTATAGATATACTTGGTATAACTTGGGGCTCATTTTTTTGGATTCCTATAGCTTTACCCTTTCCTTTATCTATGGGTCTCATAGTAGGTTCTACAAGGTCTACCTAGGTAAACTTGTAAGCTTGGACTTGAAAAATTATAGTTTCTTCCCTTTGGCTTATGAGAATTTCTTGTTCTAGAACCCTAGATAACTATCTATGTCCCCAAAAATGTTAGCATGAAGGACTAAGGTCCTTTCCTCTAACTTCTTGTTTTTCTCCTTTAAAGAAGCCATCCTTCTAATCAAGTTGTCTCTTTCAATAATGGCATTCAAGGTGGCTTGCTCCCTTTCTTTCTCCAAATGAACACGTTTGGCCTCCTCTTCTACAACCTATTTCTTTAAGAGTTATATTTTTGAGCAAACTTCTTTAGGATTAGCTAAAGTTGCTTCTTAATCAACATGATCATCAAGATCTATAAGATTAGTTTCCATATATGGAACTATTCTAAGATCTTTCATAACATTCTTGTATCCTAGCCTATGGTTCACATCAGATCTATGGAATGTATCTCCTACTAAGGAAACATTCTTGTCATGATAAACTTACTCTTCTTGTAGTGCAAAACTAAATATCCCCCCCAAAAGCCTTGTAATTTCTTATTCATAACTTAATGAAGAGGACTCCCCCCCTAATACTAGTTCGTATTGAGGGTGTACTAATTTATTATACCTTGGTTTCTAGGTAGGATTTGGATCCAGTTTCCTTTTTCTTAGATTATTCCTTCAACCCTAGGGTAGATCAGTATATGATGGTATGTCAGGATTGACAGTTGTGTAAGATCTTATATTTTTCCTTTAGTCAGCCATTAAAAAGGATTACTTATAGTAAGCACTAGCTTCAAAACCTTGACTAAGTCACCACCCTATTTTGGGATAAAAAATCAATAAAATAGCTTTTGAGTTTAAGAATAAGACACAAGAAAATATGAAATAACTTGAAAAATAGGGGAGCCAGTCACAACAACATATGACTGCAACTCTTTCTTGATAGATTAGACACTTTATTTTGGTTTTATACATTAGTGTACATCCATAGTACTTTGGTTGTCATTCTCTTTTCTTTGAATTATCAAGGTTTGTCAATAAACAAGTCCACTATAACCACAAGCAATACTAAAAAGACCTAACAAGATGTATGTACCAAGACCAAAGAAACTGCAGTATTTCTTACACAAAAGCATGTGTTGAGCAACTCCCCAATAGAGTCACCATTTGTTGGTGTTTTTCAACTACTAAGAAAAAAATACTTAACGCTAGGATAAAAAATATCACAACAATTAAAGGATCAACTATTTCCCATAAATAATTGTATGTGATTTATATTTGGACCCAATTTCAAAAAAGTCAAATAGATTTTCTACTCTTTAGGCTCTATAGAACCAAGGTGGGTATACCTATGGGATGAAAGATTTTCAATCTAATACCATATACATATTTTGTTCATTCCATGAAAATTTACTACAAAACACATCCCTTAAAGTAGATTTAGTCACAATTCTTCTTAGGTTTACAAGTACGTTTGGCAATAGAGGCTAACTAAGACTCAAAGATTCAACGCAAACAAGTGCTAACCAACATTGATATTCTTCAAACAGTAAAGTAAAAATTATTTATAATTTGGGCTTGATGCTTATTCATGATCTGTCATCTATAGACTAATCAATAGATCAGTGCCTCATTCATTAGGATTGAGAGTTCATTCAATTTGTAGATCTAATTGATTGGATTACAATCAATAATATCAGCAATTTTCACTAAAAATAATTCTTATAGATATCCTTCCTATTACCATGGAAACCCTATTAATCTCACTAAAGCATTTACCTAATGAATCAAAAGAAATAGTGAATTGATATGCAATTTGAATTAATTGCATTCAATTGGACATGCTTTGCTCATACAACATCAAAATAGCCAGGTAATAAAAATGAGACAAAATTCAACAAGAACAGATATGGGGACAACTTATCTTTGTATTAATCTCTATTGGAAAATTGTATACAATTGAAACAGCTCAGAAATGATTCAAGAAAAGACATCAAGATAGTCTAACATGAATATATTCCCAAATATTGGCAAAGAAAATACATCACAAATGTTTTGCATAATTAGACTGGACCGAACAACTTAGTAAGGACTAAAATTATACAACAATTTGGACCCTTTCTCTAGCCCTGGAATCTCACTTATATAATGTGAGATGTAGCAAGCTTTAGGCATAGAGAACTAACAACTATCCTTTACACAAAAGATATTTACATTTGTTGCTATCACAAAAGACAAAATTATATGCAATAGAAGACTTTACATCAAAATATTCTCTTGATGGATCCATTTTCTATTACATCTTCAAATGCTATGAATTCCATGATTGGCTTTTGTACTATTTTGAATCCTTGAAATATGTAGCTATTAGGCTTGCCAATGATGTGTTTGGTTCTTATCAATGCAAGTTTACTTACACCTAAGAATCTCCATTGGCATCATCATGAACTATTGGAATAAAATTTATTTCTGAGTCTTTAAATGCCACATCATCAATTTGGTCCCTCCAACTAGCAGTTAAAATTGGTTGTTTTGTTTCTATTGTTGAGGGTGATTGTTATGATTTTTCTTCTTCTAATAAAGTGTCATTTATTTGATGTTCTTCTTTTTCCTCACCCACTTCTTCTATTTCCATGTGTTCTAAAGACAAAATTTCTTCCTTCTACTTGTTGAAATTAGTATCATTAGGCAAATCAAAATTTAAGATCTCCCACTTCCTTTTTATTAAAAAGCTTCCTATATGTTCTATTTCAACAAAAATCTTTTTCTGATAGTATTATAAAATAATTTTACTTTGAAAATTTCTTCATTAGTCATTGCCCATAGTACATGCCCCTTTCATTTATCTCCTGATTCATTCTATGGCACAACAAATCATCTAATTCCTTTCCCCATTCTTCCTTTTGTTTTATTTTGTCAATCTTTTTAACTGCATTGGGAAAGAGATCAAACTCTTTTGCTATATATTTAGAAAGAGAAATCATTATTTTCTTTTGAACAAAAATAATTTTCTTATCAAATTCTTTTAGATTATTAACTATATAAAAAAAAATCTCTATTTGATCACATGATAAGGCGATGACAGAGATACACATAGATTTAACATCATTATCCATTTCATTCCATTTCTACACAATGGGCTTCAATGTATCTTCATCTCTCCTTATTTCATCCCACATCTCTACAGTTCCTACCAACTAGTCATAGAATGCTTGCCAATCAATCTTATCCACTAAGTATAAGATTTTCTTCCTAAGTTTCTCTTCATATTGATTGTTTAGCTCAACATGTAACTTCCACAATTTATTCTTTTCTTCTTCAAATTCTTCTGCAATGTAAAAGTCATGTCTCTGTGGGGTATCAAGCAACTCAACAATTGGGGTAAATTTGAATGGTTCGATTGGGGGGTGAGGATATATAATCCTTACTTTTTTGAACTCTCCCACTTTCTTCTTTTTGAGCTATTTATCCAACTAGGATATCTGATTTTCCAACAACTCTATTGTGCTTCCTCTTTCCTCATATGCTTTCAATACTTCTTCAAATTTAGCATTGAGTTCTAGGAATTTATGCATTTCTTTCCCAGCAACCACTGAGCTAAAATCCACCACTTCTTTGGTCATCTTGGTGGCTTCCTCACTATGCACTTTATCTACTTTTTACACTATGAGTGTACCAGTATGTTTAGCACTTGAAATCTCTTATATTCTGGTCTTATTTTTCTTTTCAATGGACCAAATCACCAAAGCTTGTGATCATTGCTGAATTTCACCTCTTTATGTCCTTACAATATTTTTTCTTCAAATTTATACTACAAATCTTTGTCCTTTCTAATGGAATAAAAATTCATAGCTTTAGCTATGCCCCATTCAGGTAAAACAAAAACACCTAATTTTCTAACCAACTACCTCTCGGCCTTAGGTGTTAGATAGCAAAAGTCCTCCAAAAATTTGGCTTTTAGCTCTTCCTCAATTTTAGAGTCCAATTTGTTTGGTTGCTCTACTTTTATTCTTTTACAATTTTCCTTAAAATTGCCTATATTTATCCTCGAAAAAAATTGTGCAAAGGCCCTCGATTTAACAAAATTTTCATCATCTATAAACTTTTGAGATGCTTGTGCAATGATGAGATCTATCTTCTTATCTCTGTAATCAAAACAATGAGGTCAAAGGATCACATAGGAGGCTCCTCAGGCACTCCTCTTTCTATGTTATTAGTAGTGACAATTATGTCTCCCTCACCTCCAATTTGTCTTAGTTTCTCTCTTAGAGATGCTTCATCATCTACTTTGAGTGGCATCTATGATGGTGAATACTCTCCTTCTTGAGAGGAGGATCCCTTTTCTAACCTCTGTCTTTTAGAGGCATTTGTGTTAGGTAGGCTCTCTGATATTGGCCTTTTGTAATGAGGAATCTATTGTACATTTTGAACTACAACATATCCAACCTTTCTTTGTAGTGTATACTAGCTTGGAGTCACAACCATCCTACTACTTATTCTTTTTTCCACCTTAGCTAATTTATCTAGATATGCTTTAACTAAGATATCCTTATTTTTCATTTAAAGTTTGCATTATCACAAAAAAATTGATCAGTGTGTTCATTTTGGCTCCTAAATATTGTCTATCTACCAGGGGGTTATAGTTGAGCTCAAAAGAATTGAAAATTTCTAAAACCTTGCTAAAAAATACCCATTTTTCTTTTTTAACTTCTTGTTCCTGTAATGAAAATACATTTCTAATGATATCCTCTAGGAAGTATATAGTCTATATGATAGCCATATTTTTAGATGTCTCTCTAAGGAGGTCATAAAACTCCTCTAGGTCAATGTAGTGAGCATGAGATTGGGCCATTTTATATATATCCAAAAATAGGCTCAAATTTTTCCATCATTTTTTAACAGAAACAAAATCTTGTATAATAGTAACAATAGGGAAGAATGTGCCTTTACCTTTTCCCATTATATCCCTTTCCTTAACTAACCCAATCTACCATAGTAACTTTACAATTCCTATCTTCAAAGGCACATGAAAAGGTAGTATATGGGGTTTTTGCAAAAAGCCATAAACTCTGATCATAGTGGAAACATGATATGGGATTATATCTCCCCATTTATGACTGACCAACAACCCATTGGCATAGTCCTTGGATCTTATTAGTTCTAAAATAGGTTGTGGGATTCTTGGACTATCTACTTTCAAAATAAATTTGATCCTTGAAGCAAAGTATCTATCAAATCTAACATAATTGGCCTCTAAGACTTCCCATGTCATGTTAGCACTCCATAATTGTACTGGGAGCTTCTCTCCATCTCTCTCTAGTTCCAGTTTCATTTCTTTTGAGAAGAAAGTAACTCCTATATATAGAGATATGCACATCAAAAAAGGAATACTAGTAGAAAGGCCTATTTACCTTACCTTGAGCTATCCCAATTAAACCATTGTGAATTTCCTTAGCTAGATAGGTGGCAAAATCAAGAGTTCTGCTCATTCCCTATAAAGGGTCTAAGCTATTATGAGGACAGTGGAGCCTTGAATATATTCTTTCTTGTCCAGTCCAAATATCTTTCAGAGAGAAAAATACAAAACTTGAACCCTAGGATTAAAATATTTTTTCATCAAAGGCTCTAGGGTATTTGGTTTAAGAGGAAGTGACCCAATTTTAACAATATGTTGTTGCAATGGTCTTGCCCTCAAGTATACCCTTTATGCATCATACCTTGCCTGGAATTCCTCCATGTCAATTTTTTCATGGACTACCTAGTTGGGGTTTATCTTAAATACTTCACTAATTAGGGTAGATGAAACCCTAAAGAGGTTGTCTCCTGCATGATTTTTTACAATTCTAGTAATGGGGTCATATTTCTTGGAGATATCAATTAACAAGTCACTATCAAGGATTACCCCAAGAACAACCAATTTGATAATGTCAAACTCCCATACATTGTTCAATGTGGTGTCAAAATTATGTTCTAAAAACCATTTTTTAAACAATTCCAAACCTTCCATTAAAATGTGTGCATATCTTACCTAATTGGCCCTATCATAGAAACCCTCACCTACAACCAACCTAGGGTTTTTAGGGATGCGTTCTCTACCTTTGGTCAATTCATTCATATATAGAGGCATTTGTTCAATAAAATAATCATGAATAGAGCTTTTTCGGTAATCTGTTAGGGTAGAAAATTCCTTTCAGGGAGGCATCTTTAATTTAGCTTAGCACAATTATAATTTTTCAACTTTTCAAGAGTTACAAACCACTAACCCACTGATTTTTTCTTTCTTTTCTCTTTGAATTACTTTTTAGATCCTTAAAAACCTAGTATAATCTCATGTCCTAGCTCTAGAAACCCTTGGGCTCTGAGAAATTTACAATTGTGTAGCTTAGTAATGGTGAATTTACAAGTTAGACTATAGCATTAAGGTCGCATGAAGTGGCCCTACACAATATTAATGTCCTTAACCGTCAATTTTCATGTCATGCCTCAGGATTAAATTTTATCCGTTGATCACATAGAATTGGACAAATTTATTTGAAAATAAAAAGCTACTTTAAAGTTTGAAGTCCTTGCCAAACATCAAGTAGGCACTTCCCTGGTTTGCTTTTAAAGCTTGAGCACTTTTGTGATGTGATAAAGTGCTAACTATCAATCTCCAAAAGATTGACGATCATAAAAAATCACTTAAAAACTTGCAATTAATTTCTTAAAATATTGTCCCATTGGCATCTTTATTTTCCAACCTAGTAGGACTTGACAAATCTCTTAGTAATAGGCTCTACCATGCCACATGGCATGCTATCGTTCCCCTATTTTGCTTAAATTTTGAGCATCTTGGTATTGTAGGTAAGCACCATCCATTGATCTATCCAAGATCAACGATTCAGACAAATTATTCTTTTTAGCATTGAGTTGGCCACACCAGCCAATGAATGCATGATATTTGTACCTATGTCTCTAATAACTTTTCCAATAGTACAAACTATGTAGTACCCTTTAAAAATTATGTCCATGATATCGCCATATGCCACATGTCCTATTGGCACTTTCTCACATTGTTTAAATTTCAAGCACTTTTATATAGTAGCAAAGTTCTACTCATTGAGCCTAAAAAGATCAATGATATACAACTTGCATCTTTTGAACTGTGTAAAATGCACTTTTTTTGGAATATTCAGATGGGAAGAGTACTTCTGAGAGGGGGGGTGAATTAGAAGTAACTAGTTTTTTCACTTAAACCATCATTAACACATAATTGGAAGTAAAGTACATGCATATAAACATATAAGGAAACATGAAATGAAAGCATGCATCAACACATGACACAAGAGATTTGGTAACCCAGAAACCCTCAAGGAATAAGAAGGTAAAACTGGGGTGGGGATGACACCCATAAAAATTACTACAATAATATGTTCAACCACTTCTGATGATCTACCTTGTTAAAGGAGTGCCCTATTAAAGGCTTTTCACTATGTCAATAGTGACCTAGTTAGAGGATTTACAAACACTTTACAAGAAGTGTCACCCTGTTAAAGGATTTACAATAGGTTGTTAAACCCACCTAATTCAATAGGATTTTCATCACCTTCTCCAAAGGTTTTCCCACCTAGCTATTAAGCTAACCTATCAACATAGGATTTTCATCATCTAATACAATGGTAAGAAAGTATTAGAACATTTGACCTGATAGAGTGCAATCTTCAATTGCTGGGTTCTGGTACTAGATCTACTCTTCCTATTTTGATCCTTGCTTGATCTGATCTCTGTACATGTCCCATGTTCTATTCTGATCAACTAGATATGTAATTGCTACTCCTTTCACTAAGTCCTTGACACCCCTATTGATTGCTCTATTTTTCAACAATCTCTTGGAAACTTGATAACTTCAACAACCTCGACATTATGGTGTCCAAGTCTCCTTATAAAGATATTGTGGACTTAGGGTTTGCAATGTAATCATGAACTTAAAATTCTCTCTTATATCCTTGGACTTCACCTATTGGTTGCATGTTGTCTCCAATTTTCTAATTGGCTACATGTTGATATCATAGGTAAATGGAAAGGCTTGATCTTATCTTCTTATCCCTTTGTGAGTCATGAAAAAGTGATTTTACATCTTAGTTTGTGAAGGCACAAACTATTATGCTAATTATGTGTTACTCATCACATATTGTATTACTGGTGCTCGACACATGTTACATTTCTAGATTACATGGCACATATTATAATCTATGTTGCTCAACACATGAATATTCCTAAATCACTCGACACATACTATGCTCTATCTTTCTCAGCATGAACTGTGACTCAGCACCTATGAAGATTTTGACTTGACAACTACTATAACTCACTCAGCATACATAGTGTACTTGGCATATATGGTAGAATTGGTTAAGTGTGTTGACACTTGAATGTCAAAACCATTCTAAGACCAAAACTTTCCCCCTTTGACATGAGTGTCAAAAATACTTTAATGAACTAATTTGATTGAGTACATTCTTTATTCTTGCTCGACATACATGTGAAATTTCAAGAATTGTTCAAATTTTGTGAGCAACAATATACCTTATGACTCCCCCTGAGTTGATTATGCCTAGTCCATTCTTGAAACTAAAATTCTATGCTGATGTGTCTGATTCTCTTTGTCCTTTGTCCTTTTCCTATTTCCTATGCATGCATACTGTATCTAATCTATATGAGTTCCCTATTTCATATCTGTTTTCCACATGCTTGTCAAAATTTTGCATCTCCCCCTCACTTTGTCTTATTTCTTGTCTCTTTCTTTTTGGATATCTATAGTCTTTCCACTTTATTCTCAAAATGAATGAAAGAATGTAATCAAAATTATCAAAATTTGGTATTCTCCATATATCTTCATATATCTCCATATATCTCCCCATATATACATATCTCCCCCTAATGTATATATCTCCCCCTTTTTGACATTGATGTCAAAGGGTTCTAAGGATTAATACCATACTTAGCCAAAAATGTACTATTTACCTCTAGGAGTATCTTTAGAGTTGTATGCCAATTCTCCAATGCAATATCTAGTGACTTTTGTTGGATGGAAGTCTCTGTAGCAAGTTGTACAAGTACATCTAGAGAAGAAAGATTTGGATCTTTCTTTAGGACTATTTCTACATATGCTTGCTCCTTGTGGAGGACCTCTATGTGTGGGGTTATGGAGGACTGGATTTGCATAAATTTTTCCTTTATGTTTTCCTCCTCTACTGTTAATACAACTAATTCCCTTTGTGTGTGAAGGGTCTATGCAAAATGCTTCTCACTCTGAGCTGGATTTGTTGGAAGTTGCATGCTAGAAATCTTGAGATTTCTTTCCAAGCTTCTTATCTTTGGCTAGTCTCTTGTGTGAAGTTGGAAAAATCACATAGTTTTTTGTACAATGAGAAAGTGTTCCCAAGTACATCTCTCACTCTTTCTAGTTTCTTAGCCAATTCAACTTGTGCTAATGCTATATCATTTGATATTTTTTCATTTACTTTTCCCTAGAATTTTCTTTCTGACCATTCCATTAATTTACATTTGTATCATGGTCTACATTAGTCATCTGGTCAACTACATTTGATAGTTGTTCTATTATAGGCCTTGTTTCATTTGGTGACTACAAGCTGAAGGCATCCATGAAGATTTCCTTTATCTCATTCAATGCTTGCCTATACTTGTATTCTCTTCTCAATACTTCTTGTCTCTTTCTCCTATCTAGTGCACCTTGTATTTTATTTATATTTTCTATGGTGAGGGTGCTAGATTCATAGGAGGGAATGATGATCTCTTCATCAAGTTCAGGATCTCCATAGTGATGTATCCTAGCTACCTTTCTAGAGCTCGAGCCTAGTGTTTAAACTTGTATTGATATCATATCAGTGCTCAGATTGTGAAGAGTTTGAGTGGGAGTACTAGTTTTTGGTAATTCAACCAATGTCTATATTGTAGCTTGCTCCTCATCTCTTGTTTCTGCCTTCTTTTCTTTTGATTTCCCTTTATTACTAATAATTGCTAGGGGTGAACCTGTTAACTATTCTTTTTTTCTTGTATATTCCCTTGTTTTTGCACTTCACATTTGAAGTGCATCACTTATTTCTTTTGGTGGAGATGGTGTTGCAAGTAGTAGGAGTTTAGTAGCATCAAACGTTGAAGGTGGTTCTTGTGTTTGCACCTTGACTTCTTGTGGATCTACTACTACCTTGTTTAACTCATCAACACTAATCAACATTGGATTTGTACATAGACAATCTTGTTGTGTAGATTTATCAAGGATCTTTGAGAGATCCTCTACATTTAAAGAATTGATGTTATTGACATGAAGTGTCAATAACGTCCTTTATTTTTATGGTCTTTGCAGGTGTGATGGTGGTATGAGGAGGGCTAGGAGGTGGCATTTGTGTGTCTTACACACTTTGTTCTTCCTATTCATCTAATGACTTTTCCTCTCCTTTAGCTATATTCTCTTCTTCTTCCTCCTTATTTACTTCCTCTTCTACTCTTCTTTCCTCACCTTTCTTCTCCTCTTCATATTTCTTCTCTTCCACTTTCTCTATTTTCTATTTTGCTTCTTTTCTCTTTGAGCTGGCCTCTGCCTTATATTCTTCATCAAATACATCATCAAGTTTCTTGTATATTGACTTCCAAAATTTTGTGGATTTATTTACAACATCCTCTATCTTATTTTGGAGGATACAAAATGCTCTATATTTAGGAGAAAATTTTCTATTATGCCTTTTATTTGTCTTAGCTATTTGACCTTTAGTCAAGTTTGGCAGTACTCTAGCTCGGGTTGATTCTCTTATCTCCTTTTCCATTTGTAAAGAAAAATTCCACTTATCTTCAACTATCTTGTATAGCTCCTTGGGAATTATACTATCTAACTCTAGAGGTGTGTGTTTGTATTCGGCCATCATTGCATACACTAATTCCTCTATTTTATTTTGCTCTTTTTTATTGAGCTTATTAAATTCTATAGTCTTTAGACCATTCAAGTTTTCTTTTTTAATATTTACACATAACTTGTCAATGGAAGACTTTGAGGGATGACTTACCACTCTAAATTGGCTATTGTCATCTGACTTTGTTCTTTCTTCATCTAAGTCTAGTTGGGTAACATATTTCCTTCTCTTCCTTGGTTCTTCACCAGTCTTCTTTGTGGCTTTCTTCTTCTCTTTGGCTTCATCTTTTTCCTTTTGAGTCGTATCCCTAGTGGTAGCCCTTGTAGTAGGCTTCTTTGTTTTGATTGAAATGGGCTTTGTCCCCTTCTTTGCCTTGGGCTAGGATGTAGGTTGAGTTTTGGCTTTCCTTTTGGTGGCTTTGGCTTTAGTGGGTGCTTCCTCGACTTCTTCTTCCTCAACACCTTCTTCTTTGTCATCTCCTAGGCCCTATGCCAATTCCAATGGCTCTTGCCTTGGTTCTTCTTCTTCTTGTTGACACTTGTCTTCATCTTCATTTGCTTCTTCTTCTACTACAGTGCTTGCTTCTTCTATATCAGCTCCAAATTTTTTCTTGAGCTTTCTTATCATTTTGTCCTTCTTCTTAACTACTAAGGCTACCTTCAAATCCATTACCACCTTGGATTTGACAATATCATAAGTCCCAAAGGGTTTTGTAACCTTGTCTATTTCCTCTACAAGTAAAGCATTGATTGCAGCTGAAGCTTAGTCTACATCAAGCTCATATCCAAGTGGCCTAAGCCATCTTACTCTAGGTACCATGGCTTAGATGTAGATTTAATCTATGTCAACCAAGAAACAAATGTCATTTACATGCTGCTCAACCAGTGATATTGGTATCCTCATCCTTTGTTTCATGGACATCTTGAAGTCCTCAAAGTAGTTTGTCATCTGAGCATCAAAATTGTCTCCCATTTTCTCAATAAACTCATTGAATTGTGTGACAATTGTCTTGTTAGGATCCTAATTTACCTTTCCAATTGATAGAAATTCTTTCATGACATAGAAAAATATTCAAACCAACACTGATCCAAATTTGAATTGAGCTCCTTTAGATTTCCTTATGGCTCCCAATTTTTCATTGATTTGTTGTAGCATGAGCTCTACTAGATCATAAGTGTGGTCCTTCTTCACAAGTTTGTATGCAACATCTACTGCTATACATGGCATGTTGTTCAATCTACTTTATTGATAAAATTTGTGAGATATGACTCTAACGGTAAAATCAAGTAGGGGTTTAGTGATGGTGTCAATGGTCATTCCACTATTGTTCCATTTGGCACCAATATTTTTCTCTATGGCTTCCCTTTTGTCACTTCTCAGGGTCTTAAGCCGATCTAGGGTTGGGAATCTAGTAACCCTATGAGCAATTTTCTTTGTGATCTTTACTAGCCCAATTTCTAACCAAAATGATCCATCATGAATTTGTCTCAACACTATACGAATCTATTCAGTCTTAGATACAATGGGGAAAACTAGGGCATTCATTAAAACCTTCTTCTCAACTACTGAGAACTCATCATTCAATATACCTTTGTCACATAGCTTTTCAAAAGCATTGAAAATTTCTAGGTCACCTATGGCTCTAATCTTATAGTTATAACATTTCCTAACATCTTGGACCATTACTACTTTGTTTGGAATGACTGACAAAGCACCAGCTAGGTCATTTTTATATGCGACCTTGGTAATGGGTTTAAATTCTAGTTGCTTAACCTCATTACTGACAAGTTTAACTTCATGAGTATCCTTTCCCTTTTTGGTTTTAGACCCAAATGCCATCTTGACCAAACTAGGGTTTAATATTTAAATAAACTTTCAAATACTGTGTAGCTCGACACTTGATGAAATACCTTTGAATTGAAGAGTTTGGGTTGAATTACTATTGAGATTAGTGCAAATCATTGCTAAATCACTATTTGATTGCCTCTTTGCTCTTATGGTTTTTTCCCTGTGTTTGAATGGCTTGAAAATGAGTGATGTTCAAGTTTATTAGGCTCAAAACCTAGCATTTATTGCATAGTGCTTACAACTATACACTCGACATCCACTATTTTCTATTTACTTGGTAGCCACTAACATATCTCATTTGGCATCAACTAAAGTTTCCACCTCTATGTATACTAGAGTTTCACTCGGCACCCAAGGGTAGCTTGGCATCTTCTACAAAATTTTTAATTTTTAACTTGACATCTTTTCTCATGCAGATTTCTTCTTGGCAACACTTCTTTGTTCTTCTGGGCTAATGTATGATAAATCTTTATATATATCATCCCCATGTACCTATCTTGTGCTTAATTGGATGAAGTGTGATCACTTGACCTCTTAGGTGAAGTGATCTCTCCATTGGATGTACTTGATCCATCTCTTCTTTGCCATGTCTTTTTCATTTCTTTCCTGATGTGCTCTACATCAACTTTTTCTTTACCCTTGTTGACTTCTAACTTGGGTGCCTTGGCTTTTAATGGGAAATACCTACTAACATGTCTTATCTTCAAGCAACTAAAACATGTGGTTTGGCTTAACCACCTACTATAATTTCCCTTTAAGTGTGTTCTTATGAAGTTTTGAGGAACATGACTATATTCCTGACAGTAGTGACAACTTTTCCTAGTATTGTAATCCCAATTGTAGTGGTGTGCATAGTTTTTCTCCTTGTAGGATGATTAGGTGTTCACATAGGCTTTGATCTACTTTCAAAAGCTCTATGTCCATACTTTTTGCAGTTGTAGTAGTGACCATAAAATTCTAGTGTCCTCATGGTCTTGGTTCTACAGTCTTGTGTTGAGTTTCCTTGCATGTTACACTTGTGACAATAACCTTTATTTTTGGATGTGTCCTACTGATTGGTCTTTCTACTCCTGCAAACATTAGCAGTGTACCCCTTTTTATTAAAAAAATGACAAGTGGGTTTATAGTTCTTACCTTTGTCACTCCTTTGCTTAACACTCTTTGATGTTTCACCTTCTTGAATACTAGTGAATCCTAGTCCTGAAGTGGCATTGCTTGATCTTGGTGATTTTAGCAATTGCTCAAAGTGCTTGATGGCTTCACTTGACTTGTTGAACCTCTCTACTATCTCTTTTTCTCTTTTCACTCATTTTTCAATTGTTCATTCTAAGTTTTTAGGGTAGAGGTCTCAATGTCCTTCATGTTTAGCTCATGATGAGCATTCATCATCTGACTAAGTGTATCCAACTATATGTTGGCGATATTTGTGAGTTCTGTGGACTTCTCTTCAATTCTATTTCCAAGGTTTCTTTTGTCATCCTCAAGCATGGCTCTATCCTCAATTGCTCTCTTCTTTTGTTCAGTTATTTCACATAGCATCATGGCTTGTGATTCTTGTTCCATTTTAAGAGATCTTATCTCTTCTGCTTGAGCTCTATTTTTCTCCATCAATTTTGCTATTGCTACATCAAACTCTTTAGAATCTCCATTGGAAAACACTTGTGTAGTGTCAATCCCCTTGTAGTGTGTGTCATTCTAAGCTATGGCTATGTCCTTTCTTCTTTTCAAGGATTTTCTTAGTTCCTCCCTAACTTCCTCTACCTTGTGTAGAGTGAGATGCACATCAATCACTTGATTGTCAATAATCTTCCCAAGTTTGAAGACTTCCATCTTCAGACCTTTTCTCTAAGTTGTTAGGCTTCTTCCTTGTGATAACCAAGAGCTCTAATACCAATTTTTGGAATATTCAAATGGGTAGAGTACTTCTAAGAAGGGGGGTGAATTAGAAGTAACTAGTTTTTTTTTTAAAACCCTCATTAACACATAACTAAAAGTAAAGTACATGCATGGAAAAATATAAGAAAACATGAAATGAAAGCATGCATCAACACATGACATAAGAGATTTGGTAACCCAAAAACCCTCCATGAATAAAAAGGTAAAATTGGGGTGGGGATGACACCCACCAAAATTACTGTAGCAATATGTTCAACCACTTCTAATGTTCTACCCTATTAAAGGCCTACCCTATTAAAGACTTTACATTGTGTCAATAGTGACCTAGTTAGAGGATTTACAAACACTTTACAAGAAATTTCATCCTGTGAAAGGATTTACAATAGGTTGTTAAATGCACCTAATTCAATAGGATTTTCATCACCTTCTCCAAAGCTTTTCCCACCTAGCTATTAAGCTAACCTATCAACATAGGATTTTCATCATCTAATACACTGGTAAGAAAGTATTAGAACATTTGACCTGATAGAGTGCAATCATTAATTTTTGGGTTTGGGTACTAGATCTACTCTTCTTGTTCTAATCCTTGCTTGATCTGATCTCTATATGTGTCACTTGTTCTATTCTAGTTAGCTAGATATGTAATTCCTACTCCTTTCACTAAGTCCTTGTCACCCTTGCTAATAGCTCTGTTCTGCAAAAATCTCTTGGCAACTTGATAACTTCAAAAACCTCAACATTATGGTGTCCATGCCTCCTTATAAATACATTGTGGACTTAGGGTTTACAATGTAATCATGAACTTAAAATTCTTGCTCAAATCCTTGAATTTCACCTATTGGTTGCATGTTGTTTCCAATTTTCTGATTGGCTACATGTTGATATCATAGGTAAATGCAAAGGCTTGATCTTATCTTCTTATCCTTTCATGAGTCATGCAAAAATGGTTTTACATCTTAGTTTGTGAAGGCACAAACTATTATGTTGTTTCTATGTTACTTGGCACATATTATATTACTAGTGCTTGGCACATGAACATTCTTGTGTTGCTCAACACATGTTACTTTTTTGGATTTCTTGGCACCTATTATACTCTGTGTTGCTCAACACATGAATATTTATGAATCACTCAGCACATACTATGCTCTATCTTGGTTGGCATGCACTGTGACTCAACACTTGTTAAGATTTTGACTTGGCAACTACTATAACTCACTCAGCATACATAGTGTTCTTGACATATATGGTAGAATTGGTTAAGTGTGTTGACACTCAAATGTCAAGACCATTCTAAGACCAACAACTTTATGATGTCATTAGGGACAAGTTTTACTAAGGCACTTGCCTTCTTTGGTTAAATTCCTTGCATTTCCTCAAAGCTATAATATGTCATCCATTGATCTATCTAAGATTAATGGCTTGATGATATGATAGTAAAAAATAACCTCAAAATTTGGCTTAACTAATAATATTGCAAGAAAATAGAACCTGCATTGATAGGTATTGATAATTCTAAAAAAGGTCTAACAAAGTACTGACAAACTCTGATGAACTTCAGTCTTTTGTGGCACAGTCACAACCCATGTCACTAGATGCTATGTGCCTCATAGGCACTTGCTTGATTTATATAAATTTTGAATAGATTTGTCTTGTAGGTATGCACCTACCATTTATCTTGGGAAGATAAATGACTAATCAAAACATGATATCATAATTAAGATAATGTGTAAAAAGGCATAAGGAAAGGTAACCATGGTTAGGACACATTGAGCATTTCGAAAGGATTAATTTTTATGGGAAAGAATAAAATAACTTTGGGAAATGAAAACCTAGGACAAGTGCACCCCTATGCCATTTATTTGAAAATTATATTTAAAGACTTTTTGAAGGCTAGAACACACAAATGAGGGTTTATAAGACCTTTAGGTAATTCAATTAGGGTTTTAACAATTAATAAAAAAATTCAAATAACAACCCTTGGCTTTTTAACTATGAGGAAAAAATTATCATAAAGGGTGAAAAACTAAGGCCAACACATAGCATGAAACTAAATAAACATTCAACACATGTGTGACACAAGATATTTGGTTGCCCAAAAACCTTCCAAGGAGAAGGTAAAACTAGGGAGGGGATGACACCCACAAATCTCCACTACTACACTAGTAAAGTGTATCGAATGAAGTTTACAATGTTTTGACCATGAAACGTGATCTACCCTATGATAGGTCTTCCCTTGTTAAAGGCTTTATAGGATTGTTAGATCTTACCTTGTTAAAGGATTTCAACACCCTATTAGAAGTGTTAGAGAAAAAGGTTAATTTAATTTCATTAATTAAATTACCTTTTCTTCCTTCTTAAGATTTTTCTTTATGCACATTTTTTCTTTCTCTATTTAATACTGAATTAGTAATTATTAAATAGCTTTTACCCTTTAGGTTACCCTTTATAAATTTTTTGATTACCCTTTTTGGTTTTGATATCCTTTTATAAGGATTGATCTCTTTTTAATTTATTCAATTCAATTTTGATAATAGCAAATTTTATTTTTGCTCATCAAGAATGTCTCATCTATGGATTTGGGAATTCTAACCTCCACAATGTTTTCTTCTCTCTTTCTATGAAAAGTATTTGCATGCAGGTGATTCTTGGGAATTATAGGGTTGATCTTTCACCAACTTCAACATGGTATAAGAGCTTCAAATCTTCATGCCCCTATTTAGTTTATGAGAGATTTTTTTTGGCTTTCAAATCTGTGTTTTTATTATTTTACATGGTTTTAATTCCCATAATTATTTTGTATTGAAAATGGGGGTCACTAATTTTTTAGTCACTTTGAGCCCAAACAGACATCACTGTTGAGCATAGAGCACCTAAAAACCCCTATTTTCATATAAAATTTGTCCAATTTAGATACAGTTGGAGTTTGAGACTAAAAAGTTTTCTCCTAGATTGGACACATTTCCCAAGGCAATGATTTATTTTTTATTAAAAAATAAATCAATATTTTTTTTTAAAAGACTTTTTCTAATAAAGCATTGGAAAACATTTTTAAAAAAAAGAAAAATTTGCCCTTGCAAAAGGTTTTAAAAAGTAGAAATGCAAAAAACAAATCAAAAAGCACTTAAAAATGCTAACATCAGTGGTATAGTTGCTGACATATGTGCAGGTACTGATGTCAGCATTTTTCATATGAAAATTTGATGGTCATTTGCCCATCATTGTTTTGTTTGTTTTTTTCTAAAGACCTATTGTTGGTTTCTTTGCAATAACTTGAGCATATAGACATCTTTTTTTGATCTAAAAGAAGTGCTAGAAAGTTAGTTCCAAGTTGGAGACAATAGTGCAAGAGTTTTCTAGTTTTGATGCAATTTTCTTACCTATTTGGGAAGTCAAATTTGAATGTTCAGTTTTTCACTTCGTAGGGCATATCTTGAGCGTCCCATCTCCATTTTTTGAAAACATTATATTTTTTGAAATATAGTTTAGTTCTCTTTTAGAAATGTTATTTTTTCTTCTGCTCTAAACTCTTTCTATTATGGTTTTTTCTTTATTGCATTATGGTGGATATCTTGGGTGTTTCAAGTCCAGGGATCATTGTTGTGGCATGGGATCTCTTCTTTTGAGTTGTACTATTTGTTCTAACAACTCTTTTCCTTTTTTAATTATTGTTGATACCATTTGTAAGCATATTAATGCAAACACATTGAGATAAAATGCCACTCCTTGATTTTTGGGAACTTTTTCAACATTGTGACTTATTGTACTCGCACTACATTATAAAGTTCCATGGGGGGTAGTTGTTTTTATTTTAGTGCCCTCTTCCTCTACCAACTGAGTGTCTCTTCCATGACATTAGCCCCATGATGTGCCAATGACACATTCCTTTATAGGTTTTTGTACCTCTTCCTCACTCTTGATGCTCTTGGTTATTTATGTTTTGCAGGTGATGTAATTGATTCACATGTTAGAATATCTCAACAATGATCCTTTGGTTAGCACTTTATTGCTTGATGATAGATCACCCCTTTTGTGATGTGTACTTGATCCTTCCTAATTACATGTATCTCTAATGTCTTCTAATTTATTTCCTTTTTTCTCCTCTAACTAATTCTATAATATATCTCAATTCACAATTCCTTAGTCACCATGAATTCTCTATTTGCACATGAAAACTTCACTCTTTTTCTCCTTACACATTCCTTAAAAGTTTAGGCTTTTTCCTCCTTAAGAAGACCTAGGTGACCTAGGGTAAGGTATGAATCAAAAATTGTGATTCATCCATATTGCCAATAATCCTTCCCTTTTTATGATTTGTTGCATGTACTACATAGGGATTCTCAATAAAGATTCATCCTTATCATTCAAGATTGCAAAATAATCCTCAAGTCGACTCAAAAATGGTTTACATAGTAGTTTGAGTCATTACAAAAAACTATGTCAAAACTATATTACTCGACACTTGAAGTCTCTGATTCTTGGCATCAACTACAACTTCAATGCTATAACTTGACCTCTAAATGAATCAGGATCTATTGATCACTTCGCATCAAAATAAGTTGGCACTTACTATCTGCTCGACACTTTAGTGACTCAACACTTACTCAATATCTCTTACTAAACATATACTATTTGACAACTTATGCTTGGTATGTGTTACTTATTTGGAATGAACTAAGTAAATGATTTAAGTATAGTTTCACTCATATGTGAAAACCAATCTAAGATTAACAATCTTCCCCTTTCACGTGAGTGGAAAAATACCTAGTCATGCATGAATAACCTTCACCTTTCAAGCATAACTCAGATAATATGCATTTACATATAAAATTTTAAAAAAAAATTGTAGAACTAATGACTCATCAGTCATACCTCAAAATTCAATAAGCCCACCTGAGTTGATTGTACCATTTTGAACTAGAAAATTGAATACTCCTTCTAAGTAGATTCTGCATATGCTAACTTGTTGACTCAGTCTTTATTTGATCTTCAAAACTTATCTCTCCTTATCATGGATTCTCCCCCTTTATATATACTCCCCCTTTTTTACACTTATGTCATGGGTTATACACTTATAGTGTGTTTGTCCAAGAAATTTTTGTGGACCTCAAGTATTATCTTTAGAGCTACATAGCATTTGTCACAAGCTATCTCTAATGATTTGATTTAGATGGCTAATTCAGCAGCAAGATGAACTAAGCCTTCATGTGTTGAAATATGGGGATATTTCTACATTAATGTCTATACAAAGGCTAGCTCCTTCTAAAGAATTTCCATGTGTGGGGTCAATATGGATTGGATGTTTATCAATGTAGCTTCAATATTTGCATCTCGGGCATGTAGATCTACCAGTTAGTCTTGGGAATTCATCAAATTCTTGATGTGCCTCTAACTCTGGGCTAGAGAATGAGGTAGAGTTATACCTATTTTCTTCATATCTCCCTCCAAATTTTCAATATGGCATTGTACTTCTTGTGTGAATAGATTTGTATCAAAAAAATTAGTGTAAAGTGAGACAATATTCTCTAAGACTTTCCTTACACTATCAATCTTGGTTGCCAACTCAACCCAACTAAGTGTAAAAGCACTCGATATCTTTTCATTTTCCTTCCCTTCAAATTTTCTCTAAAACCATTCAAGTAATTTTTAATTGGAATCCAGGTCTACATCACTAATCTATTCTACAATGGTTACCAACTACTCCATGATAGGCTTTTCTTCTTTAGGTGTTTGTAAGATGAATGCATCAAGAAATATGTCCCTATTGTCTTGCAATGCTTTCTTATAACTAAGCTCCCTTCTGAGTAGTTCTTGTTCCTTTTTCCTTGCAAGTGCATCTTGTAGTATGCCCATTTGTTCAATAGTGATAGTTGCAAGGTCAAAATTTGGTAGAACAATCACTTCATCCCAGTTTACATCACCAAATGATGTATCTTCATCTATATTTTATGTACTAGGACTCTTGATGACTATAGTAGTGTAGCTTCTACACTTGGCTTGTGAAGTGCTTGACTTGGAGGAGTAGAAATTTTTGGCAAAGCAACCAGGGTTTGTATTGCTAATTGCTCCTTAGGTTGTATAGTCAAGTTTGACTCTTCAATCCTCTTCTCTTCTTTCCTTTTAATTGTAATTGCACCTTCAACTTGTGTTGTAGGCGCAAGAGTATCTAGCTGACCTATTGGAATGTGTGTTGTGTCTTGTGCTTCTGTGGAAACTTTTGTTACTAACATAGTGTGTACCAATTTGATGATATTGGTCATGGATGGATCCTTTCTCTAATACACTACAAGGGGTAATGAATTGAGGGGTTTTTAATATGTCTTGTCTTTCAACCTCTATAGATGTCTTCTCTACTTGAAAATCGTAAGGTCATCTACACTCACCAATATTATATGACCACATAATTGTGTTTTGGTGGTGGTTTCTTGTAATGTTTTCTACATGTCTTCCTCTATTAGGGAATTAATGTTCTAAGTCACATTGTTAGAAAAATTATTGATCTTTATAGTTTTAGTGTTTACTTATGCCACATGTTGTGGATTGTCACTTGACATAGGTATATCTTGTATACTCCATTCTATTTAGTATTTTTCTTCATCTATTTTTCATTCATCTACATTTATCTCAGTGCCTTCGACATGTACAACTATCTTAGTGTCAATTGTAGCAACCTTAGTTACTTCTTATTAATCTTTTTCATCACCTACATCAATAGGTGTCTGCTCAATTTTCCTTAGGTATTATTAGCCCATAAATTACCTTCCATATTTTGGTACTTTGCTAAACAACATCTTAAATCTTATCCTACAAAATGCTAAAGGCTTAATACTTTGGGGAAAGTATTCTTGCATACATTTTGATAGCCTTAGTCATCTTAGATTTATCTAAATCTGGCATCACTCTTACAAGTGTAGTCTCTCTTATATTTCTCTCTATTGTCAGACCATATTTCTATCTTTTCTCAACCCTATCATAAGAATTCTTTGGTAAAGAGTTGGAAATCTCAATTGGAGTCATCTTTAATGTTGCCATCATGACATATATTGACTCCTCTACCTTATCCATGTCTAACTTTTGAAGCTTATCAAATGCAATATGTGAAAATCCACTCAAATCTACATTATTCTTTATATTTTCACATAGATTATCCAAATCATAAGAACAACTATTACTTACCAATTTGGATTGGCTATTATCATCATATTTTTTCTACTCTTCATCTAATTCAGTTGGAGCAATATACTTTATCCTTGGTCACTTCATAGACTCATCATCTTGTGTAGCTTTTCTATCCTTTATTTCTTTTGGTTTTGCCCCTTCTTGAGATTTATTATTAGTATCTCTTGTGCTTACTAGAACTGTAGGCTTAGGTTTGACAACCTTCTTTGGTTTTCTAACTGTTGGAGCTTTATCTTTCCTCTTCTTATTCTCTATGGCTATAGATGCTTCACTAGCTTCTTCTCCCTCAGCACCTTCTTCAATCTCATCTTCCTCTTCATGTTGATCTTCACCTTGACATTATGTTAGGGTTAGTGGTTCTTGAGCATGAACATCTTCTTCCTCTTCATCTTCATTGTCTTCCTCTTCTTCATCTTCCTCTGCTCCTTCACCAAATTTTTCTTTAAGCATCTTAACAATTTTGTTCTTCTTTCTTATTACTAATGATGTCTTCAAGTCCATAGTTATCTTTGATTTTGAAACATCATAATTTCCAAAGGCAGTAGCCTTAATATCTACCTATTCTATAAGAAAAGTTGTAATTTCTATAGATGCCTCATCTACGTTGATCTCATGTCCTAGAGATATTAAACTTCTCACCCTTGGAACTATACCATGTACATATGTGAAGTTAGTATGAATTAGAAAGAAAACATCATTAAAATGTTTCTCAACTAGTGACACTAGAATCATAGACTTCTTAAATTACTCAAAATAACTAGTCCTGATAGACTCAAATTTTTCTCCCATCTACTCAATGTATTCACCTATTTGTACTGCAATTGACCTATTTATCTTCCATGCCATTTTTCCAAAGGAAATGTGTTCTACACATATAAAATATACATACATGTATTGATCCAAACTTGTATTGTGCACTCTCAGTTTTCCTTATGGCTCCCAAATTTTTTGATAATTGGTGCAATTGTAGTTCAACAAGATCATAAGTATGATCCTTCTTTACTATCTTATATCCCACATCAAAAACAATAAAAAGTATACTATTCAAGCTTCTTGATTGAAATAATTTGTGTGTAATAATCTTGAATGCAAAAGCAATTAGGGTTTATTGTCATGGTATCAATTGTCATTTATCTTTTCTTCCACATTGCCCCTATGTTTTTCTCAATAAACTCTTTTGCATCACTTCTCATGGTTTTGGGCCTCTCTAGGGTTGGATTCCTAGTTACCATATACAAAATCTTCTTAGTGATCTTAATATGTCTATTCTCTAACCATACAAAATCATCCTGAAATATGCTCAAGAAAATCTTAATCCATTCTATCTTAAAGACATTTGGAAATTCTAAGGCACAAGTTAACCCTTTTCTTTATATAATCTTGTATTCCTCCTTTAGTACTTTATTTTCACACAATTTTCCATATAAGTATTTAATTTCCATATCTCCCATGCTACCCACATTGCATGTATAACAAAATCTCAAATCTTGAATCATTAAGACTTATGGTGGTATCATGGATAACGCATGAAACAGGTCTTTTTTATAAGAAATATCAAGAATTTGATTAAATTTGGTTGTCTAATCTCATTGTAAATAAGTTGAACATTTAAAAATTCATTTCCCTCTTTGACCTTAGTAGAAAAAAAACTAGATGCCATATTTAATTCCTAGGATTTTCACAAATTATAAATAGCGTAGCTTAGTACACAATAAATACCTTCTCAAATCTAATGAATTCTGTCAAATAGTGGTTGAATTCACTTTGAAAATGATTGGAGTGATCTCTTCAATTCTCTTTTAGCTCTTTGTGCTCTCTCCAATTTTGAATGATGTCAAATAAGTCAAAAATTGATCAAATACACCTTAAAACTTTGCAATTAATGTTCAATTCTTACATAGCTATCAACTCATATTGAATAGAAATTTTAACTCACTTGACTTCCAAGTATTTTCTTTTATGCTTGGAAAACATTATGAACTTGGTCAACACTATCACTTGCTATAGCTTGACACTAACTATATTTCAATTGGAAACCATAGTGAAACTTTTCATGCTTGGCAATAACATGAAAATTGACAAAACTTAAATATTTCTTCCATATTCTAAACAAAAATTTGCATCTTTTTATTGGAAATATTCAAGACTATGATAAGTTACTAAGAGGGGGGGAATGAATCAGTAACTTCTAAAATTTCTACACCAATTTCAATTCTAAATTCAATAAATCATTTAACATTTAATTTATCACATCTTATCTAATTGCATGCATGTGAAACTAAAAATATAAAAGCATCCACAAACCTTGAACAAAATGATTTGGTGACCCATAAACCTTCCGAATAAAAAGTAAAACTAGGGTGGGGATGAGACCCAAAAAACTTCAATACTACATCATAAAGTTGGCATGTTAAGGCTTATAATTATCACTTCTAATGATCTACCCTATTAGGAGCAATTAGGACTGCTAGGTCCACCTTGTTAGAGGTTTTACAAACACACAATGAAGTATGCACTCTATTAAGAGATTTAAGAAAGATTGGTAAGTCTACCTTGTGAAAGGATTTTGACTAGTTCACTTGTTAGGATGAAATAGTAGATCTCTAAGTTACAACTAGATTGTTGATAGAGATTCCTTAAATTTACTAATCACCTTTCTGTGATGAATATGTCTCTAGTGCTCCTATTTTGATATGGCCTTCATAATTTACTATTTATCTCCTGCTTGGCTTCAATTATTCACATTCTCATTCTTACATGCTCATTATCATGTATATGGATGTGATACAATATATTACATATATATCAATCCAAATTACAAAATTACAAAGTCATCCATAATACAAGTTAACACTAATATTGCAAAGTCAGTCCAAATGAAGACACTCAAGTTATGAAGACTAGCTTGGTGAAGTTCTAATACTTAGTGTCCATTGTCATTACTCGGCATTGTCATGCACTTGGTAGACATAGAGGCTCAATCCATAGTAATCACTTCAAAGTAGTCTTGAACATGGTCTACATCAGTGACTCAGTAGATACTATGTAACTTGACTTAAACTGAATCACTCGGTAAACACATAACCTTGATGTACACTAACTTCGCATTACATGAACTAAAAAATTGGTACAAACTGCAATGCTCGATAACCACTGAACTACTCGAGTTGAACTGCTAGACTAAATCTACTCAGCTTGAACTACTATGGTTCACATTAACTAAATATACTTGGTAACCATTGAAATGCTTGGTAGCTATTGGATTATATGGAAAACACTATAGATTGTTCAATGAGCTAGGTAGCCATACAAAATCTTAATAAGTGTGTGTGACTAATAACAAACTTGACTGATATGTCAACAATCTCCCCCTTTGGCATTAGTGAAAAAAACACTTATCAACCAAAATCTTATATACATCATGTGATACTAGCTTGGTAAAATATATTGTTTTGAGATTTTTCAAAATTTATCTTTGTAAGGTATACTATACATCATCTATTATATACATTCTCCTCATAGCATGTTTCTCCCCCATACTATGTGTCTCTATATATAGCATACCATGTACCTCAACAATAATCTCCCCCTTTTTGACAATAATGCCAAAGAATTATTCAAAACTTATCTACATGGAGACACCAATATGAGATAATAAAAAATTAGAATGTACCTTAAGAATAAGTGCCAGAGTTTTATCCCAATTTTCTTGCAAAATTTTGCACTGCAAAGAGTTCTATCATGTGATCTACAATAGAAAAGTTATTGTCATGGATCAAGGTTTTTGTATAAAGAATATGTTTCTACATTGTATCCATGATAGGAAGGATCATATTTTGAATATCAATCAGTGATGATTGGATCATTGCTTCTTCTCTCAACAATTCTACATGCTTGTCTAACAAAAATATGATCTTCATGTGATGTGTAGAGCTTGAACTATGGTCAACTTGCAAATATTGAGCACTAGCTTTTAGGTCCTCATCAATACTAATAGGAATTCTTACTAAATCAAAAACTAAAGTAGACAAAATTGTAGCATCCAAAAATGACATACTTATTGATGAAGAGCTCAAAATTGTAGAAGGCATTGTATTCATAACTGATGACTTTGTAGCTAAAGAAGTGAGAGGTTGCAGCTTGGTAGATGAAGTAGAAATCACTTTTGTTTGAATTTACAATTGAGAATGTTTACTTTTGAGAGCGGGGGTGAATAAGAAGTAACAGAATTTAACCTCTAAAACCTTTTAGATAAAATCATTCACATGCATCTAATTCATCTAATAAACATGAAAATAAAGACATGCATGAAAATAGATAACACAAGGTTTTGGTAACCCAGAAACACTCCAAAATGAGAAGGTAAAACTAGGGTGGGGATGACACCAAAAAAGTATCACTATAGCAATATGTAACTATTTAAAGTTACAAAGTTTTACCACTTCTAAAGGTCTACCCTATGAAAGGCCTATCCTATTAAAGACTTTACACCCTGTTAAAAGTGACCTGGTTAAAGGATTTACAAAAACTCACTTGGAATATTACCGTGTTAAAGGATTTAGCACATTGTTGAAAGGCTTAGAGCATAGGTATTAAACCAACCTATCATCATAGGATTTTTGTTCCTAATATAATGGTTAGAGAGTATTAGAAATTATTGACCTAATGACTTGCAATCTTCAATTGTTGATCCCAGATCCTTGTTCTGCTCTATCCATTCTGATCCTTCCTCGATCTGATATGTCTCACATTGAAGTTCTAACTAATTGGATTTTGCAATGCTTCTCTTCCTTTTCTAAGTCTTTACACCCCTCTATACTTCACTAGCATTCTCCCATAAATCTTACTCATGCATATGAACAATGGGGTTTTGTGCTCCTTTTAAAGGGTTTGAAGACTCAGGGTTAGGTAAGAATCTATGATCAATATTCATTCTTCTTTTCTTGCTCAATTCTTTCACTTTTTCTATTGGTTGCATGCTTTCTCCATTTTTCTTATTGGCTACATGCTGATTACATAGGTAATGTAAAATATTTGATCTTATCTTCAAGATCCTTCAAGATTCATCCTAAGTCAGCTCAAAAAATAGTTTACATCTGAGTTTGTGAAGGCACAAACTCATATGCTAATTTTGTGTTACTCGACACTTACTAATTGTTGATGCTCAACACATATAAGAATTTTGTCTCACTTGGCTCCTATAGTAATTTTGTTTCACTCAAAATCTATACTTTTCTTAGTACCTATAGTGACTTGGCACCTATAGTGGCTTTACACTTGAACTTTGCTTGGCACCTAAACTTTGCTTAGCACCTAAACTTTTCTTGGCACCTATTGAATCTTTGGCTCGACACATACTATAGCTCGGCATTTGTATTATACTCGGTATCAACTTAGAAATTGGTTAAGTGTATTGACACTCAATTGTCAAAACCATTTTGAGACCAACAATCTCCCCCTTTAACATGAGTGGCAAAAACACTTAACTAGGCATTATGAATCTGATCTTTATGAGTATACTACACATTCTATTCGGCATATGTAAAAAACATCCAAAAACTTGTTCAAATTTTTTATAGATGATTATATAAATCAAAAAATTATAACCCCCCCTGAAGTGATGTGCCATTTTTGTAATAAAAAATCCCTTAGGCTGAATTTGTCTCATGCTGATGTGTCTGATACTTTGTATCTGCTCTATTTGTACTCCCCCTTTGTTTCTACTCCCCCATTCACATCTCCTTGTAGTTTTTGTTATCCTTTTGGCTTTATTTCCTTATCTCTCCTCAAAATTTTTACCATCTCCCCCTTTGGGTATATCTCAAAAATGTATTTCTCTCCATTTCTCCAAGAAATGTATTATCTACCCCTTTCTTTATTTCTTATTTCAAAAATGAACCTCTCCCCCTTTTTGACACTTGTGTCAAAGGGTCCTAAGAATAAACAGAAAATTTAGCCAAAAATGTTTTATTTACCTCCATTATCATCTTTAGAGAAGCATCCAAGTTGTCTAATGCTATTTCTAGTGCTTTGAGTTGGATGGTTGTCTCTATTGTAAGATGTACTAGGCCTTCTAGTTTGGAAAGATTTGGATCTTTCTTCAAAACATTTTTTGCATAGGCAACTTCTTTATGTAGTATTTCCAGATGTGGAGTTATTATAGATTGTAACTATATCAATTTGGCCTTAACATTAGCCTTTTTTGTTGTTAATACAGCTAACTCCTTATGAGTGTGAAGTACTGTGGCAAAATGCTTCTCACTTTGAGCTAGATCCTTAGGTAGCTATGTGCTTGATATCTTGAGGTTTCTCTCTAAGCTCATTATTCTCTAGCTAGTCTCTTGCATGAAAATTGAGTTATCACATAGTTTGGAGTACAGTGAGAATATGTTCTCAAGTACTATTTTTACCTTCTTATCCTTCTTAGCCAGTTAAACTTGTGATAGTGCTATCTCATTGGATATCTTCTCATTAAGCTTCATTTGAAATTTCTTTTCAAACCATTCTAATAATTTGACATTAGTATCAAGGTCTTCATTTTGTACCTAATCCACTATATTGGATAGTTGCTCCATAATGGCCTTTGTTTCATCAGGTACTGGCAAGCTATATGCATCAAGGAATATGTCTTTGATTTCTACTAATGTTTTCTTTCATCTGTACTCATTTTTTAGTATTTGTTGCTTTTTCTTTCTCTCCAGTGCCTCTTGCACTTCATTTATCTATGCTAGGTTCATTGTCTTATAGTCATAAATTGGTATGACTATTTTCTCATCAAGTGTGGGGTCTCTAGAGTGAAGTACCCTTGCTACCTTGGTGGAGCTTGAGCCTAGTGCTAAAATTTGTAGGGGTACTACATTAGTGCTTGGCTACTTGGTAGGTGCCCCTATAGTAGGCAGATTAACCAATGTCTGTATTGCCTCTTGCTCTCTTTCCTTGTGGGTTTTCTCCTCTTCCTTATCTTATTCTCTTCTACCTTGATCAATTACAATGATTTGAGGAGGTGCATCTTAGTTTTGTGTTGTAGAAACCTTTTTTCTTGTCTATTGCTTTGCTAACTCCTTAGTAGTTTTTGTTACTATCATCGTGGGATAAACCTTAGTAGTTGTGTCTTATGTTGCTTGCTCTTTTGGTTGATCATCTATAGCTAAGGGAGTTTTTGAAGGTGGTTCTTTTTTGTTCAACTTCTCCTTGGTAATTTTAGCTACAGCCTTTTGTAACTCCTCTACACTCACCAAAACAGGATTTGTGCACAATTGTGATTGCAATGTTGTTTGGTGAAGGATCTTTTTGAGATCCTCTACAGTTAATTGATTGATGATTCTAACTTGAGGTGTTAGGAACATCCTTTACAATTATGGTCTTTGCAGATGTAGGTTGTGCATGTTGAGGATTGGGTGGTGGCAATTGGGTGCCTTGGACACTCTATTCTTGATGTTGTTCCTCAGTTGTTGCCTCATCACCTTTATGTGTCTCTTTCTCCACTATTACCTCTTCTTTATTTTTCTCTCCTTCTTCCTTTTTATTTTACTCTTCCTCTTTATCATTTCTTCCCTCAAAGGGATTTTCTTGGCCTTCTTTGACAATAATCAACCCATAAATCAATTTCCACATTTGTGTGGATTTCTTTACAACATCTCCTATTTTAGTTTGCAAAATACTAAAGGCTCTATATTTGGGTGAAAATTTTCTCCCATGTTTCTTATTGGCCTTTCTTATTTGACCTTTTGTAAAGTTTGGCATTACATGAGCCAATGTTAACTCCCTTATTTCCTTCTCCATATTTAGGTAGTAATGCCATTTATTTTCTACAGTGGAGCTTAGCTACTTAGGCATAGAATTGTCTAGTTCAAATGGAGTATTCTTGAACTTGGTCATCATAATGTAGATAGACTCTTCCACTATGTTTTTCTCTTCTCTTGAAAATTTATTAAAATAAATGGTTTTCAATCTAGTTAAATCTGCATTATCTCTAATGTTATCACAAACATTTTCCAAATTAGATTTGGTGGAATGTCTGACCACTCTAAATTGATCATTGTCAGATTCAGTCTTCTCTTCATCTGAATCTAGAGGTGCAACACATTTTCTTCTCTTCTTTTCTACAGGCCCTCCTTGCTTTATAGCTTTTTTCCTTCCCTATTCCTTAGCCATTTTTTTTGTTTACCTTGTGTTTGCCATTGTAGTTGGCTTGGCTGGGCTTAGCTTAGCTACTTTATTTTTCCCTTTGGGCTATGCAGTAGGCTATTTCTATGCCTTTCTCTTCTTAAGTTCAGCCTTGGGTGCTTCTTGCTTGGTACCTTCTTCTTCCTTTGCATCCTCACCCATGCCTTGGGTCAATGCTAATAGTTCTTAACCTTGTTCATCTTCCTCATCTTCAGCTTCTTCATCTTCTTCTTCAGAAATACCGTCAACAAATTTTTCCTTTAACTTCTTAACAAGTTTGTCCTTTTTCTTCAATGTGGAGGAAGTCTTCAACTCCATGTCCACCTTTGATCTAAACACATAATAAGTACCAAAATGTGGTGCACTCTTTTCTACTTCTTTTGCTAATAGTATAGTTATAGTTGTAGATGCCTCATCTATATTTATTTCATATCCATGAGGTTTTAACCATCTAACTCTTGATTTTTCTTCTTGTATGTAAGTATAATCAATATCTACAAGAAAACATATACCATTTACTTGCTTTTCTACTAATGAAACTAGTATTCTTAGCTTCTGCTTGATGGATTTCTTAAAATCTTTAAAATAGCTTATCATTAGTGTCTCAAAATTATCTCCCATTTGTTCTATATGCTCATTGACTTGAGCTACTATGGACCTATTTCCTTTTTAGACAAATTTTTCAAAGGATGGAAACTCATTTTGTACATAGAAAAATATACAAATCAAAATTGCACATAATTTTCATTGTACTCCCATAGTTTTCCTTATTGCTACTAAGTTCTCATTGACTTGTTGCAATTACAATTTTGCAAGATCATAAGTATGATCCTTTTTCACTAGTTTGTAACCAACATCCACTATAATGCAAGGTACACTATTAAGTCTATTAGATTGATAAAATTTGTGAGAAATAACCCTAACAAAAAAGTCAACAAGAGCATCTTGGATAGTTTCTATTATCATTCCTCTCTTGTTCCATTTGTCACTTGTGTTCCCCTCAATTGCTTCCTTTGAGTCACTTCTAAGGGTCTTTGGCCAATCTAGGGTAGGATACCCTATTACTCTGTGTACAATTCTCTTTGTTATTTTCACTGGGCCATCTTCTAGCCACAAACTTCCATCATGAATCTTGCTAAGTAAAATTCTAATCCATTCCATTTTGAAGACAGTGGGGAATTCTAGTGCACGCGTCAAACCCTTTTTCTCAATGATTTGGTATTCATCTTTCAAGACTCCACTTTCACACAACTTTTCATAGGCTTCCCTCATTTCCATATCTCCTATGGATCTTATCTTGCAATTTTAACATTTCCTAACATCCTAGACCATAACTACCTTTGGAGGTATAATAGATAGGGCTCTAGCTGGGTCATTTTTGTATGCTACTTCTAGGATTTTCCAAAAATTTGGTTGTTTAACTTCATTTGACTCTAGTTGGACCTCAAATGACTCTTTATCCTATCATTTACTATAGCTAGAGGCCATTTTTGCTAGCTAGGGTTTTAACATGAAGAAATTTCAAAATTGCATAGCTTGGCACTAGTGCAAATACCTTGGAATCAATGAAATTGTGTTGAATCACTATTGAAATCTTGCTCAAATGTTGGATTCTCTACTTTGAGGTCATTCTACACTCTTCTTCATCTCAGATCTTTGTTCACAATGAAGAAAAATGGTTGAAAATGTGATCATATACCTTATTTTCATATCATTTAATGCTTAGTACCTTTACAACTATCCACTTAGCTTCTTAAGAATTTTTGCATTACTTGGCTTCCATTGTCTTTTCATCACTTAGCATCCATTGAAGTATCCTTCACTCGGCTTCTACTGCCACTCAATTGCAACTAATCATTTAGCTTCTACTAACTTTGGTAATCAACTTGACTTGTACTGGGATACTACTCAGCATCTGAGGGAAACTCGACAATACTTATGAAATCTTGAAATTTAACTTTGCATCCTTATTTATGCTAATCTCTTCTTTTCATTACTTACTTATCTAGGAACTAATGTATTATAAAGCTTTGTATATCAGTTCCACATGACTTCTTGTGCTTAGCTAGATGAAGTGTGACCACTTGACCTTTTAGGTGAAGTGATCCCTTCATTTGATGAGCTACCTCAATCTTTCTTCTTCCAAGTCTTATTCATTTCTCCTTTTATGTGTTCAACATCTACTTTTCATTTTCCTTTGTTGATCTTTGAGTTGGGTTCCTTTGACCTTGTTGGGAAATTCCTACTAATATGACCAATTCTCCAAAGCTCTATGTCCATACTTCTTGCAATTGTAGTAGTGACCTTAAAATCTTGGTGTTCTGATAGTCCTAGTCCTATAGTCATATGATTGATGTCTCTATTTGTTGCACTTATGACAATAACCCACACTCTTAGGTTTTTCATGCTGATGGGCATTCTTTCTCCTCATACATTAGAGGTATGTCCCTTTTTACCACAAAAATGACAAGTAGGTTTAGTGTTCTTAACTTTGTCACTTCTTTCTTTTGTTGTCTTGGATGACTCTCCTTGTTCAATGCTAGTGTAACCTAGTCCTAAAGTATCATTCTTGGCTCTTGGTGATTTCAACAACTCTTCAAAGTAATTGATGGCCTCATTGGGTTTATTGAATCTCTCTACAATTTCCTTCTCTCTTTTCAAGTCATTTTGCAATGTTCATTTTGCATCTTCAGTGTGGAGATGTCAATATCCTTGACATTCAGTTCATGATGTGCATTCATCATCTAGCTTTGGGTGTCTAGCTACATGTTTGAAAGTATTGCAAGCTCAATTGACTTTTTTTCTAGTCTATTAGAAAGGTTTCTCTTGTCATCTTCTAGCATAGCCTTATCTTCAATGGCTCTTTTCTTCTATTTAGTCACTTCACAAAGCATCATGGCTTGTGATTCTTGTTCAAGCTTGAGTGTTCTAATTTCTTCTACTTGGGCTCTATTCTACTTTGTTAGGTCTACTATTGCTGCATCAAACTCTTTGGAATCTCCATTGGAAAATAATTTAGAGGTGTTAATCTCCTTATATTGTGTATCATTCTCAGCCATGACAATCTCTCTTGTTCTCTTTAAGGATTTTCTTAGTTCTTCTCTGGCTTCTTCGAAAGTGTGTAGAGAAGGTTGTACATCAATTACTTGATTCTCTATAATCTTCGTAAGTTTTTAGACTTTCATTTCTAGATCTTTTCTCCAAGCTATAAGGCTTCTCCTTGTGACAACTCATCTCTAATACCAATTGTTGGAATTTACAATTGGGAAGGTTTACTTCTGAAGGGGGGGGAGGGGCGATGGGGGCAGTGATTCAGAAGTAACAAAATTTAACGTCTAAAACCTTTCAGCTAAAATCATTCACATGCATCTAATTCATCTAATAAACATGAAAGTAAAGGCATGCATAAAAATAGATAACACAAGATTTTTGGTAACCCAAAAACCCTCCAAAATGAGAAAGTAAAACTGGGGTGGTGATGACACCCACAAAGTATCACTGCAACAATATGTAATTGTTTAAGGTTACAAAGTTTGACCACTTCCAAGGTCTACCCTATGAAAGACCTATATTTTTAAAGACTTTACACCTTGTTAAAAGTGACCTAGTTAAAGTATTTACAAAGACTCACTTGGAATGTTACCTTATTAAAGGATTGAGCACCTTGTTGAAAGGCTTACAACATGTCTATTAAACCAACCTATCATCATAGGATTTTCATTCCTAATATAATGGCTAGAGAGTATTAGAAAGTCTTAACCTAATGACTTTCAATCTTTAATTTCTGATTTCGAGTCCTTGTTCTACTCTGTGCATTCTAATCCTTCCTCGATCTGATATGTCTCACCTTGAAGTGCTAATCCTCTATGTGAACTAACTAGAGTTTGCAATGTTTCTCTACCTTTTCTAAGTCTTTACATCCCTCAATACTTTTCCAACATTCTCCCACAAACTCTTACTCATGCATATCAATAATGGGGTTTCATTCTCCTTTTAAAGGCTTCAAAGACTTAGGGTTAGGTATAAATCTATTATCAATATTCATTCTTCTTTTCCTGCTCAATTCTTTCACTTTTCCTATTGGTTTCATGTTGATTACATAGGGAATTAAAAAGATTTGATCTTATCTTCAAGATCCTTTGAGATTCATCCTGAGTCAGCTCAAAAAATGATTTACATCTAAGTTTGTAAAGGCACAAACTCATTGTTCATTCTGTGTTACTCGACACTTACTAATTGCTGATGCTCAACACATATAGGAATCTTGTCTCACTTAGCTCCTATAGTAATTTTTTTTTCTCTCAACATCTATACTTTTATCAACACCTAAACTTTTCTCGGCACTTGTTGAATCTCTATCTTGGCACATACTATAGCTCCACATCTATATTATACTCAACATCAATTTAGAAATTTGTTAAGTGTATTGACACTCATTTGTCAAAACCATTATGAGACCAAAAACTTTTGTTATAGATACATTGAGTTGAATGGGGGCAAAGAGTGATTGGACATTTGAAGAGTCTATGGTTGTGAAAATAAAACTTGCTAAAGTTGTATTCGAGCTTGATATAGTTACTAGTTTTCTTGGAGAGTGAGGAAGTGAGGCAATGATTGTGGCTACTATCTTCATTGGGTCAGTCTCCTAATCATCTTCTCTATCTTCCTTGGTAGCTTCCTCCTCTTTATCTTCTTCAACCTCCTCATTGTCAAAATGTGTGGGCTCAATATAAGTTTCTTCATCATCATCATCACTATCATAATCATTATCCTTAACATCTACTACGAAGTCACTTGGTTTATGTAGATGATAAACATTCTTCCACATGCTCTATATCCTTGATCAAAATTAAACATGTATTAAATCTAAGAGTCATTTTGTCTTCATTTTTATTTGAAGACTTTTTTACCTTAGAATCTATCATGCTTAGTAGCAACTACCTCAGGGTTTGTCCATAAATTTATTTTGCTATTTGCATTGCAAAGTACCATCTTGGCTTTATTTTCTCTAATAATTTATTAGAGATTTGAGAGGCTATCTAATCTAGTGAATACTTCCATTTTCCATTTTGGTCAACACCAGTTCTTCCACTTGTTTCTTCTCTACCTCTTCTTGTTTCATACTTCGAAGATTTGAAGATTTTTATGCTTGCACCTTCTTCCATCTATTTCAACTTTTCCTGGAAGGTGGGAGCAAGTTTGCTAAGGACAATTTAACTTCCTTTCTTTTTGGACCTCCTTGTGAAGACCGCAATAGATGGCTTTGGTGGCTTGGTGATGATCACCATGCTTTTCTTCTTCATAGGTTCTTCTTTTGATTTTGATTCATCTTCATCATTTTTCTCTTCCACATCTTCTCCTTTACCTTTAGTTAACATGAGAGGTGTGCTAGATTTTAGTTTAGCTATCCTCCTTTTTCCTTTGTTAGCTGCCTGAGGGAGTTTTATCTATAGTTTTATTTTGCCTTGGCCTCATCATAGGTTCCAAAATATGGTGCTTTTGGATCAATAGTTCATTAATTAGATCCATAATGATATCCTTTGCCTCATCAATATTTACATCATAAGGAAGAGGTTTTACCGATACAGTTATGGGCTTCACTACCTGAATGTAGACTTTATCACAATCAACCATAAATCATACATCAACTTTGTAATCCTCAACTAACTTGTTAATTATTCTAAACCTATTTTTCATTTTCTCTTTGAAAACTTCAAATTAGTTGTCCATAATGCTAACATAGTTCTCACCCATTTCTACAATGTATTCATTTATTTGATATAATATAGGCACATCTTTTCTCCATACTACCATGCCTTTGGAAGGGAAGAACTTCTGAACATAAAAGGAAAAACATGTCAAGAGTGAACCAAATTTATAGGGGTTGTTCTTTGATGTCCTAATGATTTTCATGTTCTTGTTGAGTTGATTCAGTAATAGATCTTCCAAGTCATATGATAGATTATTTTACACCACTTTATAAGCCAAGTCTACAGCTTCATAAGATATACTGTTGAGATGGCTCGAAATATATATCTTATGTGCTATGATATGAATCCCAAATTTTAGTTCTACATCTATTACACTATTAATTTTCATCCCTCTACCATCCCACTCAGCTAGGGTTTTATTTTCTAGCTCAGCTTGACCTAGGGTTTTGGTGGTTTTAGCTTTGGTGAGCATAGGGAAGCTAGTGATAAGATGAATCATTTTATTTGCAATCACAATAGGTTGATCAAGCCATAATTAACCATTATGCACCCAGCTTTGAATGTATCTAATCCATTTGATTTGAAAACCTCCAGGCATGCAAGGAATATGAGTTAAACCTTTGTCTTCCAAATGCTTATGCTTAGGTTTAAGAATTTTGTTAACACGCAATTCACTAAGGGCATCATCCATTTATAGGGTTCTAATTTCTTGAATAGAACACTTGAAATGAGTACAAATATCATTAATAAGGAGTACCTTTGGAGGAATTTGCTATTGAGCTCTAGCTAAGTCAAGGGTTTCTGCAATCGCGGGCACAAGTTTAAAATATGGTACTTTCCACTTGACTCCTCGAACCAACATCTTAGACTCTCTCTTCACTTTTCTGCTACTTGATGCCATTGTACTTGGTAAACTACAAAAGCCTTGATTATTTGGTACAAATTCACTTAAAGTCACTTGATCACTCTATAAATTGCTTCTTTGCAATAGCACTATAGATTTCACTGTGAAAAATGAATTCAATTTCATGCTTTTTGTTAAAACTTTTCCATTAATGCTTAGTACAGAGGTAGCTAGGTTGACATCATGTTCGACATCATGCTTGACATTATACTTGATAGCCTATCATCCACTATTCTATTGATTACTCGGTGAAGGATTCATGACTCAGTAATCATGTGTATCTTGTTACTCCTGACCTTGCTCAATAGAGTCTATGACCCAACCTTACTTAGTAGAGAAGGTAACTCGATGATAACTGATAACAATCTTCCTCAGTGATCCTTTTTTATTTTGAATACTAATTTAGATCTTTGATACTTTTCAATTGGAATTGTTTGAATGTAATCTTGATAATGTAGTTCTAGTTCTCCTTTGGAAACCTTGTTGAAAATGGTGGTGTCACCCACTTCTTGAGTGACATGACCATCATTACTTGAACTAGCATCCTTGATAGATTTAGAAATCGATTGTTTCCTGATTTGCTTATGAATGTTATCTTCTTTTGTCCTCTTTTCATCTTAAATTTTACCTGCATTTAGGTAATTTTTGGCTAGATGACCAAGTTTGGTACAAGTGAAGCATCTTATGGTCATATCTCTTATCCTCATGAGATGTTTAACACAATTCATGCCAATGAGTCCATATTCTCCATAGTAATGACATCTACACCAAGTGTTGTAGTCCCAACCAAATATTGCTTTCACAATTTTCTCTACTGGATTGAATGACTTAGTTTTGTAATTTGATGCCTTGTGCCCTTGTTTCTTGCATTTGTGACACTTCCCCTCAAATTTTGGTTTCTCTTTGCATTCATTAGCCTTGTGACCATGCTAACTACAATTGTAGCATTTTCCATTAAATTTTGCTTTACTATTACTCCAAAATTTGTTTGATGTATGACCTAACTTACCATAGTGATTGCAAGTAGGTCTTTGATTCCTTTGAGCACCTTGTTCAAAGGATTCACCTTCTTCTTTGTATCCAATTCTTTCTTTACCCTTTCTTCTATAGAGACACAAGTATAAATACTTTGAAATTGATAAAAATATGCTGAATCTCTATAGAAATCTACTCAAATGCTTGGAACACTGCTCGGAAATTTTTTAGCTCTTTTCTCATCTTTTTCTCTTTGCTCACGATGGGGAAAAATGATTCAAAATGTGAACATATACCCTTGTTTCATAGAATTTAATGCTTGGTGCATTTACCGCTGTCCACTCAGCTCTTTAAGAAATTTTGCTTTACTTGGCTTCCATTGTCTTTCCAACACTTGACATATACTAGAGTTTCCCTTCACTTAGAATCCACTACTAACTTAGTTGCAACTAACCACTTAGCTTCTACTAACTTTGATAGATAACTCAACATGTACTATGATTTTTACTTGGTATTTGAAGGCAACTCAACAACACTTGAAATTTTAACTTTTCATCTCTATTTATGCTGATCTCTCCTTTTCAGTACTTACTTGTCTAGGAATTGATGTATGATAAAACTTTGTATACCAGTTCCACATACCTTCTTTAGCTTAGTTGGATGAAGTGTGAGCACTTGACCTTTTAGGTGAAGTGATCCCTCCATTGGATGTGCTACTTCCATCTTTCTTCTTCCATGTTTTATTCATCTCTCCTTTGATGTGTTCAACATCTAACTTCTCTTTTCCTTTGTTTAACTCTGAGTTGGGTGCCTTTGACCTTGTTGAGAAATTCTTACTGATATAACCAGTCTTCAAACAATTGAAGCATGTAGTTCCACTCAACCATCTATTGTAGTTTCCACTAAAATGTGTTCTTATGCAATTTTTAGGGATGTGTCCATATTCTTGACAATAGTGAAAGCTTTGCCTAGTGTTGTAGTCCCAATTTCAGTGATATCCATGATTTTTGGTCTTTGTTGATTGGTTTCATGTCCACATAGGCTTTGATCTACATTCAAAAGCTCTATGTCCATACTCTTGTCCATACTCTTGCAATTGTAGCAATGACCTTCAAATCTTGGTGTTCTGATGGTTCTAGTCCTGCAATCATGTTCTTGATGGCCTTGCCTATTGCACTTGTGATAGTGACCCATGTTCTTAAGTTTTTCATGCTGATGGTAATTCTTGCTCCTACACATATTAGAGGTATGTCCTTTTCTACCACAAAAATGACAAGTAGTTTTAGTGTTCTTACCTTTGTCACTTCTTTCTTTTGCAATCTTGGATGACTTTCCTTTTTCAGTGCTAGTGTATCCTAGTCCTTCAGTATCATTACTGGCTCTTGGTGATTTTAGTAGCTATTCAAAGTACTTGATGGCTTCATTGGATTTATTGAAGCTCTCTACAATATCCTTTTCTCTTTTCAGGTCATTTTGCAATTGTTCATTTTGTATCTTAAGTGTGGAGATCTCAATGTCCTTGACATTTAGTTCATGATGTGTATTCATCATTTGGCTTAGAATTTTTTGGCAAGGTTTCTCTTTCCATCTTCTATCATAGCCTTATCTTCAATGGCTCTTTTCTTTTGTTTAGTCACTTCTCAAAGCATCATGGCTTGAGATTCTTGTTAAAGCTTTAGAGTTTCAATCTCTTCTGCTTGAGCTCTATTCTTCTCCATCGTGTCTACTATTGTTGGATCAAACTCTTTGGAATCTCCATTTGAAAATACTTTTGGGGTGTCAATCTCCTTGTATTGTGTATCATTCTTAGCTATGGAAATCTCACTTCTTCTCTTTAAGGATTTCCTCAATTCTTCCATGGCTTCTTCCAAAGAATGTAGAATGAGGTGTATCTCAATTTCTTGGTTCTCTATGATCTTCCCAAGTTTGTAGACTTCTATTCCTATATATTTTTCTTCAAGTTGTAAGGCTTCTCCTTGTGAGAACTTAGCTCTGATACCAATTGTTGTAATTTACAAGTGGAAAGATTTACTTCTGAGAGGGTGGGTGAATCAGAAGTAACAAACTTTAACCTCTAAAAACATTTAACTAAGATCAATAACATGCATCTAACATCTCTAGTTAACATTAAAGTAAAGACATGCATGAAAATAGATAAGACAAGATTTTGATTACCTAGAAACCCTCCAAAATGAGAAGGTAAAACTAGGGTGGGGATGACACCCACAACTTATCATTGCAACAATATGTAACTAGTTAAGGTTACAAAGTTTGACCACCATCAATGGTCTGCCCTGTGAATGGCCTATCCTATTAAAGGCTTTACATACTATTAAAAGTGACATGGTTAGAGGATTTACAAACATTCACTTGGAATGTTACCTTGTTAAAGGATTTGCAACCTTATTGAGGATCTTAAATATAGCTGTTAAGCCAACCTAACATCATTGGATTTTCATTCTCTTAATACAATGGTTAGAAAGTATTGTAGAATTTCTTGACCTAATAACTTACAATCTTCAATTTCTGATTCTAGATCCTTGTTTTGCTTAATCTAATCTAATCCTTCTTGATCTAATATAACTCTATTAGTAGTGTTCATACTCTATTCTTATCAAACTTGATTTTGTAGTTTTGCTCTTCCTCTAAGTCCTTACACCCCTTTTCTTTATTCAAAACTTTTCTATCATTCTTTCATGCATTCCCACATGACCTCTTACACACTTCCACTCAACATTAAATTATGGGGTTTTTACCTCCTTATAAAGGCTTTGAGGCTTAGGGTTAGGTATGAATCTATGGGTGAGATTGATCCATCTTTTCTGCTTAATTCTTTCAATATTTCCTAAGTGGTTGCATGCTTTCTCCATTCTTCTGATTGGTTGCATGTTGATTATAGAGGAAATGTAATATATTCAATCTTATCTTTTAGATCCTTTGACATTCATCTTGAGTTGGCTCAAAAATAGTTTACATCTAATTTTGTGAAGGCACAAACTCATATGTTGATTCTTTGTTACTCAACACTTACTAATTACTAATGCTCGACATATATAAGATTTCTATCTTGGTCATCTCCTATAGTAACTCTGTCTTGCTCGATACCCATACTGGCTCAAAATCTATTATCACTCAGCATCACTTGTCACTCAACACTTGAAACTTGCTTGACACATGTTGAACTTCTAGTTTGGCACATACTATAGCTCGACATCTATATTATACTCAACATCAACCTTAGAATTTTCTTAAGTGTGTTGACACTCAATTGTCAAAACCAGTCTAAGATCAACAATCTATACATGAGTAATATTATAATGCTCCTCCATACATAATATATAGTATAACCTACATTTTTCACATCTGATATATACATTTTCTCCTTCTTTATGTATACTTCCTCTTTATAATATATATCTTCTCTACAATATACATCTTCTACCCCTTATTGACATTAATGCCAAAGATGTATGCTATCTATACTATACAGTAATGCCAAAATTTGACAAGAAACCTTCATGTACCTTTAGGATTAGTGCCATTGTCTTGTCCCAATTCCCTTGCAACACCTTGCATGTGTGCAATGCAATCTGCACTTCTCCTGATAGTTCTATTATGTGGTCTACAATTGAGAAGTTATTGTCATCGATGAGCATTTTGTCATGTGTGACATGATTCTAAAATGCATCCATATGTGGGAGAATCATGCTTTGAATGTCTATCAATATAGCTCTTATTTTGGCTTCTTCTCTTAGCAATTCTTCCTATATATCAATCAAGAATTTGATCTTTGTGTAGTGGATAGATCTGTAACTTGGGTCAAGTTGCAACTATTGTGCACTTGCCTTCATATCTTCATCAATCTTAGAAATTTTTCTTTAATATCTTTGGTGAAAATTGAAATGTTATAGAGTTTACCAAATAGTGAAGACACATTGTTGCAAGAGGTCTATAGTGAGCCTAGAATAGTAGATAATTCTACTTGATGAATAGAAACTTACTGAGCAATATGTTCCAAAACTTTATTATCAAATTTCTTCTTAGCTCTCTGCAACAACTTTTCCTATCCATTCAAATTATCATTGAATTTTTGGACTACCTTTTCTAATTGATTCAAAATTGATTAAGTGTCAACATCTATGTTTAGTGCCTCAGCTAGGATATTCTTTGCATCTTTAATTATATAAAATTCCTCATTTCTTTCTTCTCTAAGCCTTTTCTACTTAGATTTCTTCTAAAGAAGTTCTCCAAAAATATGCATATGATCAGGATTGATATTTGAGATGTCCCATTTTTGAATAATAATCTCCTCATCAAGATCTATATCTTCTTCTTTCTCTTTTCCTTTACCCAAAAATTTTGTACTCGATTGAGACTTGGTCTTAATTGTCCTTGCACTTTTTATTTGCATGCTAGGAATGGAAACAATAGTAGAAATGGTAGGGCTTGTTGAAAAAGTAGATACTACACTTATTGCCAAAATACCAATTGATGAAATACTAGGAGTAACCAAAACTGATGTAGAGGGTGTTAGAAATGCTTTAGAATAATTGAGAGGGGGCGGGGGGGGGGGGGGGGTGAATCAATTATTCAAGGTCCAAATGTCCTATTCAAACTTTTTACTAAGTATAGTGAGCCCATTCAACGATTCATTCATCCAAGCCTTAACTTATCTAATCAGCAAGTTACTATAAATCAACATGCAAGCATAACACATCAGAAATCAACACATAACATAGTGATATACGTGGAAACCCAATTTGGGAAAAACCACCAGTAATATGCTACTCAATTCTCACTCTTCTGAAGTGATTCCGTATGAAAGGCCTACCCTATTAAAGGCTTACAAAACACTATCAAATGTGGCCTTGTTAGAGGATTTATCCACCCTATTAGAAGTGGGCCTCGTTGGAGGACTTTAGAACATTCACTTGGAATGTCACCCTATTAAAGGATTTACAAATGGATGTTAAGCCAACCTAAGTCCATAAGATTTTCAAATCTAGTACAATTTCTTGATTGCATTAGAAAAATCTTGACTTGACTACAACATACAACTTATCTTGCAGATTTCAAATCACTTCTTAGCTCATACCCTTGCTTGGCCTTCAATCTCTACAACTCTGATAGCTTGCCCTCCTTTCAAGCTTTGTTTCCTTGAGTCTTCATGCTTATTGTACTAGTGCAATCATCTCTTCATGACCACTCATAGAAGTAGAGCCTTTGTGCTCTTTCTTCTCCTAGATGTCTCCTTCTTTACACCCTTTCAAGAACTTTGTAGACTTGGCTCTTCAGCAACAACAATATCAATAGCTCTTTGCTTCTTGGTCTATGAATCCTTAAATAGAAGTCTTGGAGATCCTTTTCTCACTTGATTCTTCCTTTCTTTATTTTTAGTTTGCATGGATTAGGTAGGATTCATTGTATCTAACCCATATTTTGTTTCCTCTAGAAACTTCGTGAATAATCCTTTAGAATTTTCTTAGAAATGGTTTACATAGGATTATATACCAACAACTCATCGTCCTTATCTTCCAACTTATTCACAAAATTCAATGCAACCACTATGTCAGCTTAGATTTGGTGAATCTTCATCACTTGAAATAATGCAATAGCTCAACACTATTAAAATACTGGTGTTCAACACATACTGTGTTACTCGACACCCACTATGTTTTTCTTGATGCCCGGCACCTGAAGATCACTCGACACCAACTAAGAATTTTTTGATGCTCAGCACCTAATCTTCACTTAGCACCTGAAGATCACTCGAAACACAGTAGAATTTTTTTTTTAGTCAGCTCCGATTGAGAATTTTCTCAACTTCAACTAACTTGCTTGACATCCAATAAAGATCTTAGTTTAAGCTTTGCAATCATCTTTTTACAACTTCTTCCTCCAATGTTTCTAAGTGTGACCATCCTCTATATCTTTAAGTATGTCATCAATACATCATTTAACCATTGTCTTAATTGATCCTTTCACTTCATTACAACATAATAACTCAACCTTCCCCTTAGGTGCTCTTATTACATCTTTTTGATCAAATCCTCTTCATTAATCAACTAAGTGATAGTACTTGGATCTTATAAACAAATGTCATTCCTACAAATAGTAGGTTTGACATTAATGACAAAACAATGATTGAAAACATTCTTTTCCTTATTTCAACAATCTCCCTCTTTAATCTTCAACAATGAGCTTTTCAATCAAATTTCCAATAGAGGGAAGTGTTGGCTACTTAGTAGATGGAGTGCTTGTCACTTCTATCAATGAAGTACTAAGCTGGACAGGTGCAAAAATTGATTGAGTGTATGCACTTACAATGTTTAGCACAATCAATCCTATCGTATCTTTCTCTAGGATTGATGTTTTAATTGCTTTACTTGGAGAATGAGGAAGTGAGGCTATGACCACTGTAACAATTTTCTCTTGGTTGGTCTCCTTAGTGTTTTTTACTTCTTCCTTCGTAGCTTCCTATCCCTATTCCTCTTCATCATCATCTACACTATCATAATGAGTCACTTCTTCATCATCAATTTCCTCATCTTTTTCAACATCACCTTCATCCTTGTCACTTACACTAACTACAAAATCACTCGGCTTGTGAAGAAGATAAATGTTCTTCCATGTGTTTGTAGCATTCTTCACTACATGTTCAATGTCTTTCAATAGTACAAGACAAGTGTTAAATCTCAAGGTAAGTTTTTCTTCAATTTTCTTCAAAGATTCCTTTACCTCCTTGTCATTTGAACTTGGCATGAGTTGCCTCAGGGTCTGCTCATATATGTCTTTTGCATTTTTCTTGGTATTCTCCCATCTTGGCTTGATCTTCTCCAATAGAACATTCAAAATCTACTGAGAAAGTTGGTCCGAAGAATACTTCCATTTACCCATTTTTGATATTATTAAGTCTTCTATTTGCTTCTACTCCTTTGTAGTCTTAGTCTCATACTTTAGTGCTTTGAAATTTGTTATGCCAAATCCTAACTCTTGTTCTTTCATCCTTTCCTTAAAAGTAGATGGAGGCCTCTTAAAGATTACATCTCCTCCTTCTTTATCAAGTTTCTTCCTAGACGACCTTCTTGTGAATGCAACAATAGATGTCTTGGCAAGCTTGGTAATAATTACCTTACCTTTCTTCTTCAATGGCAATTCATCCTCTAATTTATCTTCATCTTCTACTTCATCATCCTCAATATCATCTCCTTTTCATTCAGTCAACAGAAGAGTGGAGGTAGTTTTTAGTTTGGCAATCCTCTTCTTCACTTTATTGACTTCTTGAGGGAGTTTAATCTCCAATTCAATTCTAGCCTTTGCTTAATCATAGGTGCCCAAGTATGCAACATTTGGGTCAATAGGCTCATTAACCAGTTCCTCAATAATGTCCTTGATTTCATCTATGTTTACCTCATAACCTAGATGTTTTACCCATACACTTCTTGATCTAATTGCCCGAATATATACTTTGTCACTATCAACCATGAAACAAACACCATCTTTGTATTCATCAACTAGTTTCTTTGGAATCTTGAATCTGTTATTCATCTTTTCTTTGAAAGCATCAAAGTAATTGTCCATAATACTTACATAGTTTTCTCCCATTTTAGCTATATATTAATTAATCTGATAAAGAATAGGTACATCCTTCCTCCATACTACTGTACCTTTAGATGGGAAAAACTTTTGCACATACAAAAATAGACAAGTCAAAAGTGAACCGAACTTACAAGGATTGTTCTTGGAAGTTCTTATACACTCCATATTCTTGTTGAACTAGTTTAGCATCAACTTGACAAGGTCAAGTGATATGTTATTTTTGACCACTTTGAATGTGAGTTCCACTACTTTGCATGACATGCTATTGAGACTACTTGAATTGTATATCTTGTGCATGATGATATGTATCCCAAACTTAAATTCCATGTCTATGACATAGCTAATCTTATTCCCCTTCCATCCCACTTGGTAAGGGTTTTCTTCTCTAGCTCAACCTGACTTAGGATTTTGGACATTTTTGCTTTTGCCAACATAGGTGGACTAGTGATCCTATGGATCATCATCTTGGTTATAAAAATAGGTTGTTCTAACCACAAGTAACCATTATGCACATGAATAAGAATGAATCTTATCTATTTTAGTTTAAAATCTCGTGGCATATGCAAAATTTGAGTTAAACCTTTTGCTTCAAGATGTTGATGTTCTAGCTTCAACACACCATTCACAAATAATTCCTTGAAAGATTCATCCATTTCCAAAGTTCCAATGTTTTGAATAGCACACTTAAAATGCAAATGGATATCATTAATTAATAGTACCTTTGGTGGAATTTGAGATTAAGCTTTGCTTAAATCTAGGGTTTTCATGATAGCCAAACTTAGCTTAAAGTCTACTGCCTTCCATTCCATGCCTTGAACTAACATGTTTAATTATTTTTTAGATTTTCTACTAGTGGTTTCCATCTTTTCTCAATAGGGTTTGACTAAAAACATAAATCTTCAATATTAATTTGCTCAAATTGCCTGAATGCCTTAAAATTGCTCTACACAGATAGCTCTCAAAAATTCATGGTGAGAAATAACTTTAATTTCATCCTTTTCAAAAAAAAAAATTCTTTTTGATTTCCATAAATGCCTTGGTACAATTGTTCAATCAAAGGAAATATTATCATCCACTTCACTTGCATTGAAAGCTTGGCAGAGTCTTCCACAACTTGGTAACCACAGAAAAAATATAGTAGCTCCTAACCTTGTTCAGTAAAGACTAGCATCTTTTAAGTACTTGGTGATCCTTTTGCATCTTGAATGCTGATATGGACCTTACATTCTGCTGATTGGAACTGATATGAGATGTCTTCTTTAGAATCCTCATTCTAGTTCTCCTTTGAGAGATCAAGTGGAAATGCTGGAGTCACCCAATTCTTGAGTGACATGATCATTGCTCAAAACTGCATTCTCAAAAGATTTTGGAATCCATTATTGTTTGTACTTTTTCTGATTTTCATTTTTTTCATTGTATATAATGCTATATTGATTTCTTCTCTCCAAAATGTATTTGATACATCATTCTCAAACATAATAGCACTCACTGCTTCTGTCATAGACCTATTTATTCTCTTAGTAATTCCATTATGCTTAAAAGTCTTAGGAGCTAATAGCTTCCTCTTACTTACATTCACTTCACAAAAGGTGTTAAACTCATTCGAGGTGAATTCTCCACCTCTATCAAATCTTAAACACTTAATCTTCAATTCATACTCATTCTCAACTCTATTCTTAAAAAAACTTAAACTTCTCAAATGCTCTAGAATTTTCTGTAAGGAATACTAACCACATCATCCTAGTAAAGTCATCAAAAATAATCATGAAGTACATTTCATTGTAGAATCCTGTTGTCTTAGTGGGACTAGTCAGATCTATATGAACAATATCTAATTTTGTTGTTGTAGTAAACTTCTTGCTAGGAAAGGATCTTTTCTTTTGCTTAGCCATAACACATTCCTTGCACACAACATTAGTAGGCTTCAATTTTTTTGGTAAATCTCTAACAATAAATGTATTACTTGCAATCACAATAAATATGGGTGAATGCAAGAAGTTAAGTACCAAAATCATGGAAGCCCTTGTAGAAAATTGTCTAAGTGTTAGACAGTTTGCACCAGCACAAAGACATATATGATGTGTATGAATGACATACTTTGAATTATAGCTTATGCTCAGTTGAGGATAGCTTTATGATAATACCATTATGATGTGGTTAAGTGCATAGGTGTGTATGGATAGTATGATGTAAGTTACAAATGAAATACTGGTATATGTATTTGACAGAGTAGAATAGAGCATAGTAAAGAATTGAGTTGTACGACTTAAGGAATTATTTTGGTAACAAAATAATTACTAAGTCATGTTGAGAAACATTTGTGGATATTATTCCATGAGTTATTTTATATTATGTTAGGTGTATGAACACATGAAAGATGATTGAGCAAATAATTATTAATTTATGAAGTATAAGTATAGATCTTATCTTGCACAAAGAATGTGAAGTTGATGAGATGATATTGTATGCGTGAAAATGCAGCCTCTATTAACACACACACTTTAACATGGTCCTTATATGCAGATTCATCCTAGAATTAACATGAGATTGTTCACCCAAGAATAATCTGACAAGGTGACCTATTGCCTTCTATCTAAAGGGATTTTTCTTATTAGATATCCTAAAATTTGAGGTGTAAGCAACTAGACCCTCTAAGAACAAAGGATTTGAATGTAGTTAGCCTATATGAGTGTGCAAATTTATTCTAAATGTATTATGCGATTAAGCTAAGAACATGTAAAATAAACTAGATTAAACATATGCATATTTAAACTACATGAAATTAAGATAAAAATGAAAATATATGAAAATATGTGAGCTAAATGAGTATGAATTTCAATAGCAATTTGATATCAATTCAAATCAACCTTCATAATGAGGAATTATGAGTTCCTTAAATAGAATTCCTGGAATCTATCAACAGGTGACATCAACTCGAATCGATGGTCAAGATTGAAGCAAAGATTCAGGTAAGATGGAAACTTCCTTGTGCAAGTGAAGTGAACGGTTTCTGATCTGAGTGTGATGAGTAGTCAACCGAACTTGCCATGACTGAGAGAACAAATTAACTAGATCGATTCTAATTTTAAGTAGTTCACTCAAAGTTTCCATTTAGAACTAAAGAGAAGATTTAGGAAGAATATTTAATTTAATAAAATGAGATATGTTGTCATAAATACCTTTTCTATTTAACTAAATAATTTCATTTAATTAATTAGAATAAGAATATTTATCAAATTAAATAAATTTAACCATGTAGTACATTAGCCTTAGGAGATAATTTAATTTAATAAAGTATGAATACTTTGGATTAAATTAAATTTAAATCAAATAGGCTTAATGTGGCTAATATGAGTGAGTACTATAGGGATTAAATAGGAAATATGATGAATGCAGATTAGGGTTTTCTGCATTTGACAATTAAGTCAAGTAGTGGCAATCATAACGAGGGTTTGCCTAGTGAAATAGGACTATAGAATTGATTTAGATAGACCAGAATTGGTATCATGGCAATGAGCCAATTTTGGGGTATTACATTTTGCCCCTCTTTAAATGAATGTGCGAGTAGCACATTCAATTCAAAGAAAATTAGAAAGCATGATGTGAGGATCAAGAAATGAGATTAGTTTTGAAGTTGATGATATAGAGACTGATTGATAAGCTTTTAAGGAGCATCTCTAGAACAGAGGTTAATCCCAAGGAATCCAAGTAGAATACCTAGATACCCAAAATTGATAAGCGTTTTAAAGGTTTCCTTCATAACAAAGTTTAACCTTTAAGGACCCAGATAGAATTTCTAGATACCTGAGATTGATAGCATTTAAAAGATCATCTCCAAAATGGAGCTTAACCTTTAAGGATCTAGATAGAACGACTATATACCTAAGATCAGTAGCATTTAAAAGATTGTCTCCAGAATGGAGCTTAATCTTTATGGATCCAGATAGAATGTCTAGATACCTGAGATCAATAGCATTTAAAAGATTGTCTCCAGAATGGAACTTAATCTTTAAGGATCCAAATAGAACACCTAGATACCTAAATTGATAAACATTTAAAATATTATCTCTAGAACAGAGCTTAATCTTTAAGGATCTAGATGGAACATGTAGATACCTAAAATTGATAAAAGATAGCAAGATCAAATTATAAGTCATAGAATCATCCCCAGAATGAGGCTTGATTCTCAGGAGTTAGGGTTTAGACTATCTCAATACCTTTCCATCAAAGTCTGAGAAGAGTTGTTATAAAATTGATCAGTTGATGAAAAGATAAGATAGATAGCAATGATGCCCTTTATAAGGGAGCAAGATGACCTGAGTGATGAGATGCCCCAAGTGACGAGGAAATAAGATAGGAACAAGATGCCCCAAGCGATGAAGATTCAAATTGATTTGAAATTCAAGTTTAATGATGTAATCATCTTGCCCCCTCGGGAGCAAAATCGAAAGATGACACACTAGAAATATGATGTAAAGCAGTATACCAAGAGATACAGAAGAAATTTGAGATGTAGTAGAGCATAGAAGGGATCAGAATGATCAGAAGAAAATATGAATAGATCATAATGATCTGAAGAAAATTGAAAGTCAATCCAAAGTTATTTTGAGGTCCAAAAGATCAAGTTTTACCAAAAGTTGACTACAATTGACCATGGTTGACTTGAGTTGACTATTTCCAAAATGGATTTTGAAAGTATGAAGAACTTGGCATTGACAAGATTCTAGTAATAAGAAAGTATAAAAAAAAATTGGGTTGTACAAGCTTTTGATCGTGTCGGTCCCCAAAATTTTAAAATGCTTTCTTAAGGCACTGAGGGGTGTCAGATTTTTTATTTGATCACGAAAATGCATTCAAAACAGTCAAATTAGCGAGGGATGATTTTTGTGCAAATTGGAGCACTTTAGAAAATTAGGTCAACAACTATATAAGGGCCCAAGGGGTCATTTTCAAATCATTCATGCATTTTGTCTTTTGTGAATAGTAGCTCTGAGAGGAAGATGGCAGTGAACATGCGAGATCATCATTTTGAGCACTCCCGATGAGATAGCAAGCGGACAGACTACGAACCTTAGGTGAGTCATCGATATCCCAGCTTTGTACTTTCATTTTCATGCATTTCAATGTAATTTATTGCACTTTTTAGCATGTTTTAGGACTTGGTCAATCGGTCTTAGCACGAGACTGTCCATTCTCATGCAGAGACATTCTCTTCTCATGCAAATAAATAATATCCCCTATTTCTTCACATGCGTTGGTGGGTTTTCTCATGGGGGAGATACCGACATCTTGCATGAAGAACAAGAAATCTCACTCAATCTTCACATGATAGACTACCGTTCTTCGTGTGACGAAGAGATTTCTTGCATGAAGAAATGAAACTTCATGCCAGATCTTGACATCTTTGTGTGAGATCTTGACATGTTCATGTGAGATCTTGAGATCTTCATGCAAAAATCAATGACAACAGAGTAAAAATTTTCATTTTTCGTGCATGAAATTTGCATTGTTCTTCCGTTTCGACCTGGTACTGATCATTTGCTTATTGTTGTTGTTTGTGTGTGTAGGAGGTCTTTGAAGATGTGTCATTTAGGTCACATTATCCACCATATGGAGATTTGTTGTAGAGTCTCGATGATGCTGATAGGGCACATATTGCTCAATTGGGCTTATCTTCTCTATACTAGATCCTAGAAGTGCTTGTGAATCACGACCTACTCACAACCTTGGTGGAGCATTTCCATTTGGAGATAAACACCTTTCACCTACTAGTGGGGGAGATGACTATCACCCTAGAGGACATATGGAGGATACTCAAGATCCCATTCCATGGAACATTTGTGATTTACAATGTGGTTCCCTGAGTAGGTATAGAGGCACTGTCTATTGTGTTCGAGAGGGAGCTATGGAGGGGTTGAGCCATTAGTTGGGATGAGCTTGTGCACACCTATGGGTAGACACAAAGACTGACATTAGTGCTGGTGATATTTTTGAGCTACTTTTTAGTCCCAAACAGGGGGCATCACAGCATAGAGTGTGGTTGGGGGGTCATGCTTTGATGGATGGTAGAGGCCCCTAAGATATTTGGGTGGGGTCAGTGCATGCTGGCCCAGATTTTCCATGAGATAAATGAGATAGTCTTCCATGGGAAGAAGAGTATGGCAGTAGGAGTCTATGTTTTATAGATCTGGGCATGGGAGCATCTTCCCATATGTAGGCCCATTTATGAGGAGGCTCGAGAGCCTATGTAGGCATAAATCTACAAGTATCAGGGTCACATTACCCATGTTTTCTTGGTTAAGACAAAGCACTGGCAGACTTGTCTTAATGACCTGGTCTTCATCATATGGCGAACTTGGTGAGAGACAGAGGATTGGGATAACACCCCGAGGGAGCTGGGTTAGATGTTTTTTTCATAGCCACTATTAGGCCAGACATCATAGATCATATAGCAGTTCATGATTTTATAGGTGTGGTCATAGTATGACCAACCATAGGACATCTCACAGGAGTATTGCACCTATGCTAGACTGGTGAAGGATGTAGAGAAAGGGTGGCCCCCATGACTTGACCCAAGCCAATCCATGATAGATGTGTGCAAATTGGTTGTGACATAGTGGGAATATCTCCCCAAGATTACTAATGCAGGGAAGATGCCTGCATACTAGGTGTATTTGATTAGTCATCCTATACCATGATTCACAGACCTAGTGGGGAGAGCAGGGTAGGATCAGAGGTAGGCACCTCCATAATAGGAGGTACCTTAGCAATAGGAGTAGCCATAGCTAGAGGTCTAACACCAGGTATAGTAGGTAAATATTTCCCCATGTAAGATGGGATCAGACATAGGTGCAGGTGGCAGTGGCACATCGCAAGGTCGATGACTGAGGTTGAGGACAAAGGAGCAGGAACCACCACAAGAGGTACCACCACAACAGTATGCACCTAAGATACTAGATGAGGATATGATTGATTAGCCTATTACTGGGACACAAGAAATAGTCTGATGCTACCAAGAGAAAATTCATTAGGCCTCCTAATAGTTGGGAGAGTTGCAGATATAGGTAGTTATCCGTGGTATACAGTTGGTGGAGTGGCAACAAGAGATTGATCGATAGAGAGAGCACATCGAGACTACTGAGTGGAGATCAGAGATGTTGTAGGATGAGGTCTACTTACAGTTAGCCTAGGCAGCGTATTATTTTGCTACATATTTGATAGTGGTGCTTGATGAGGCTCTATAGGTACAACAATTTTCTCAGTATGCACAAGAGTCTGGAGGTGCATGACCTCTTGCAAGGCCGAACATGCCACCACCCCCTCCTCCACCTGCTACTCTTGCTCCTACTCCTCCTAGAGATGAGAGTATAGGACACAGTTAGATGTTGTATACTTGGCTCTTAATTTTGATCTTTGGCTATGTATTTATTGGTGTTCCAACACCATTTTGTATCATTTTGATCGATAGCACTCGAGTAGTGCCCATTTTTTTAGTGAGCCATTTTTTTGATATATATATATATATATATATGAGATTTTTGAGCTGAGTATCAATGTGTACATGTCATTTTCTATGTCTACTTCACTTTGATGTACATGAGATGTTAATATGATGACTATGAGATGTATGTTTTACTTTGATATTATGTGATTATGAGCTTGTAGGGTAGATATTATGAGTATATGGATGCAATGCATATGGAAATGGACTGAAATCTCATGTAGTGTTGCATGTTGTGCTTGACAGTGATAGGTATTCCATTAAGGAGTGTTAATTGACAAACCAAATTCTTGCATAGCTATGGAGAAACCTAATATGCTTGATCATGCCCCCATTATTTTATCACATAGGGGAGAAATAGAATCACAACCGAATTGCATGCTTATGCAAGTAAAGCCTATAATAAAAGACTTATGTTGAATGAAACCCTAGGTCTAGTTATCAAACCTTAAAAATTTATCATCACTGGATATAAAATAAAGCTTCTATGTTATACAATTCCCACTGACATTGCAATCATGGTAATATGAATAGACCATATGATATAGGTTTGTCGAGATTAAATGTAAGCATTTGAGGTGCAAGAAGCCAGAATGACTACAACATTTTCCCCATTTAATATAGCAAGTTAACATAAGAATCAAAGCATAAATGCTAGGATGACAAAAATGTTGCTTGCATGACAATCACACTAAACACATAGAAGATCCTTCTCATGCTTAGTATTTAGTAAGTATTCTATCTACAATGACCCTTGCATTCGTAACCTGAGACAGAAATGTGCTAGGTATACTTGCAGTGATCCATATGTTCACTTAGTAGGATGAGTATTAGATATTACTAAAGCATGAAGAATTCACTTCAACAGACAAGGAAAAGTACCAATCTTATTGATGTACTCATATAAAAGGAGTCAAGGTACACCCGACCATCCAATACAAGATGGAGGCTCTTATAGTGGACACCCCTCTTATAGGAATTTGTCAACTAATTAGAACTAAACTGCAAATAGAAAGCAAAGAAAAGATTATACCCCCAATCATTACTTCTCTAATCAAAAATGACATCATCGAGTCACTCGAGGAGACATGATAAAGCGAAAATAAAGCAAACAAAGAAAGAGCTCAGTATATCCAAACAAGTATGTCATTTTGAAATTATTATTTGTCATGGGATTGATGTCAAGTGTCAGTGTCCAGAACATGTTTGAAATAAATCTCTTCAGTAGGGTGACAACAATAGGTAGACACAGTCAGAACGATTGTTGACTAAGGTCAAAGAGGAAACTTCAAGATGAAGAACCTAAAGAGGACTAAGTGATAGTAGACAGACACAGCCAAAATGATTGGTGACTAATGCAAGAGAGATCTTCCATAAAGGAATTTAGAGATGTGACCCAAGCAACAGTAGGTAGACATAGCTAAAATAGCTGGTGACTATTGTGAAAGAGATTCTATGAGGATAATCTTGAAAATGAGGGACACAGGAAATAGTAGGAAGATGAAGTGAGGACCACTAGTGACTATCATAAAGGAGATTCTATGAGGAGAATCTCAAAAATAGTGACACTGGTGATGGTAGGTGTACACAGTGAGGAGAACTAGTGACTATCGCGAAGGAGATTCTATGAGGAGAATCTCTAAAGGAGTGACACTAAAGGAGAATGCCCCTGAGTTGTGACAAGACTCAATCCATGGATACATGAGCAGAAAGTAGGAAAATAGGAAAGTAGAAGCATGAAAGAGACTATATAGAATAGCTAGAAGATGCACTACAAGATGGAGTGTTGGGAATAAGAGGTGCATGTTTACCAGGTTTTCACCTTCTTGGCAGGATTTTCCTTTTTTTCTTTGCTACCATGATGCCTGTTTCTAGGTTTTCACCAATGGCACTTTTTTTGTTTTTCATTTTTTTTTGGTATTTTTCTCTTTTTGTATTTTTGAGATTTTTCACTTTTTTTGGTGTTACCAAGGTGCCTATTGCTAGGTTTTCACTAGGTTAACAATTTTTTTCAAGACTTTTTCTAATTTTTAGGATTTTTTCAGGACATATAGATATGTACAAAGAGCTTATTGATGTTAGATCAACTATAAAATCACTTTAGGTGGAGAGTGTTGATAGGCTTCTTTAGCACTTCTCCCTTAGTTGTGGAAAGCTAATAGGTGTCAGATCCATATATTGCAGTAATGATGTAAGGACCAAGCCAGTTTGGTTCAAACTTTCCTTTTTGGACTCGTTGTTGTTGATTCTTAGGGTTCTCTCTCAGGACAAGATCACCCAGTTGGAAGTCACGTGGCTTGACCCTCTGATTGTAGCTTCTTGCTATTCATTGTTCATATGCTTGTAGATGATCACATGCCACTTGTTGATGTTCATCTAGTAACACAAGCTCTTGAATCCTAGCTATCCTATAGTCATCATCAGTAATAAGGTCGTTCATAGAGATTCTTAAGGTAGGAATCTTGACCTCTATTGGAAGCACAGCATCTACTCCATACACCAAAGCAAAGGGAGTCATTCCCATTGGAGTTTTTATGCTTTTCCTATATGCCCATAGGGCTAGATTAATTTGGAGATGCTAGTCTCTCCCCAATTTGTTGACTGTGTGATGAAAAATTTTGAGGATCGCCTTATTGGATACCTCAACCTAGCCATTACCCTGAGGGTAATAAATGGAAGACCAATGTTGTGTGATTTTGAATTTCTTGCATAGTATCTTAAGGTCTTTGTTCTTGAATTCTCCTCCATTTTCAGTAATGATTAAGGATGGTACACCATATCTGCAAATGATGTAGTTTGTGATAAAAAGTGCTACAGTTTTGCCATCGGCAACTCTGAGAGTTACTACCTCTACCCACTTTGTGAAATAATTTGTAGCCATGATAATGAACTTATGTCCATTAGAAGAGGTTGGGTGAATCCATCCCACCAAGTTGAAGGCCCATTGTTGAAATGACCATGTTGTAGTAGAGGAAATCAACACTCTAGCTGGATCATGGATCAGATTCCTATGTAGCTAACACTACTTGTAGGATATAGCATACTTGATAGCTTCTTGCTCCATTTTAGGCCAATAGTAACAAACTCTAAGGAGTTTGCGAGCTAGTGTCAGGCTATTGGATTGAGATCTACAAATTTCTTCATGAATGTCAATTAGTGTATGTTTGGACTCTTCAAGTTCTAAACACCTAAGGAGTATTCCATCAAGACCTCTCCTATACAGATCATCAACAATAATGACATAATGCAAAGAATTACAGATTAGGTAACGTTTCTCATTCCAGGTCAAACCTTTCAGAATGGTTTGATTATGGAGATAGGAATAAATGTGATGGTAGTGGGATAATTCTTGTCCAACAATAGAATAGATCATCCTAGAATCAGGGGTGTCATAGGCTGGGTAGTGTAACGCGTCCACCAAGAATTCATGTCGAAGGTTATTCTCAGGCCTCTATAGCAGGGAGGACAAAAATGCCATGGCATCAGCCACTTTATTATCTGCTCGTGAAACATGTTGGAAGGTGATGCATGCAAAATACTTCTTTAAGTCATCAACCATGTTCTTGTAAAAAATTAGTTTCTCATCCTTTGTTTGGTACACATCATTAACCTAGTTGATGACAAGCTGAGAGTCACCAAAGATGTCTAATTGATCCACTCTCCATTCAGCTAAAATTTTCATGCCATTGATCAAAGCCTCATATTCAGCAATGTTGTTTGTACAAGGAAACATAATCTTGTATGCAATGAGTATCTCTATGGTGTAATAAAGAGTAATCCAGCACCTGATCCTTGTTGTGTGAAGGACCCATCAAAGACCATAGCCCATGTTTCATGCGTGAGTGTCAGAATTAACTCATCTAGGAAATCAATGTTCATTGGCAGAAGACTCTATATGGGTGCATCGGCTAGCTAATCTACAATTGACTGTCCCTTGATAGCCTTGTATTCAACATATTGAATGTCAAACTCACTGAGTATCATAACCCATTTAGCTAGTCTTCCTATGAGAGCTACCTTACTAAGCAAGTACTTTAGTGGGTTTATTTTAGCCACGAGCCACATAGTGTGGGAAAGCATGTAGTGTCTCAAATTCTGGGAAGCAAAGACAATTGCCAAAAAAGCTTTCTCAGTAATGTTATGATTTTTTTGATAAGAGATTAGTATCTAGCTCAAGTAATAAATAGCCCTTTCTTTGTTGTCATTGTCATCCTAAGCTAATAGGATTCCCAAAGACATTTCAGTTTCTAAGATGTATAAAAGCAAAGCCTTCCCATTGATGGGAGGCATCAAGATTGGTAGATTGACAAGATATTACTTGATCTATGTTAAGCTTTGCTCACAATCTTGGCTCCAATTGAATTTCACATCCTTATGTAAGGTCTTTGTGAAGGGTTGTGATCTATCTGCAAATTTTGATTTATCCTCTCATCTGAATGATGTTTCAAGGAGGTGGCATGTCCATTATTGCTTGTATTTTCTCTAGATCTACCTCAATTCCTTTTGCAAAAATGATGTATCCCAACAACTTTCTTGATGTGACACCAAATGTGCATTTCTTAGGATTGAGTCAAAGACTGAATTTTTCCATATGATCTAGGATGGGCCCCAAATCTTGTAGATGAGTATTGCATTTAGCACTTTTGACCAAGGTCTCATCAATGTAGTCTTCCATGCTCTTATGCATCATATCATGGAAAATTGTAGTAACTGCCTGCTAATATGTAGCACCAGCATTCTTCAAGCTAAATAGCATCACATTCCAACAAAAGGTTCCCCATGCACATGTGAAAGCCATTTTCTCATGATCTTCTGGCACATGAATCATCCTCCTCGGAGAAAGTCATAAGATAAGGCAAGGTCAAGTGACCTACCATGGATTGAAATCACTCAAGATCAAGATCTCGAGGAAAATTTTCCTTAGTGAGGGCTTTGTCTAGAATCTGCCTATGAGCAAGCAAGATTTTAAGTAGCTCAAAGATGGAAATCTGAGCATTAGTTTATTTTAATTGATCGAGAACACTATAACTGGTTGTTGTTAAGTTTGTTGTGGCTTTTGTACCTTTTCCAGATGGACCAGCAAGGGATTTGTCTTTGTGTTGTTCAAGATCGAAAGTAGGAGGCATAGGGCCTTTGAGTATCAACTTGGCTCGAGAGTGAGTAATAGCATTAGCATAGTGTTGTGAGGGTGTATTATCCATTACATTGAGAGTAGGGCCCCTCAAGACAAATGGTGTCTTTGGTTTGTCATTATCTTGTTTTCCCTTAATGGTAATAACATCATAGTATTTAGAAGCCATAGCTTTAACCATGTTAATCACATTATCATCATTAGAATATGCATAGTTGATCTTGTTGTTGGGTTGTGGTTTCAAAGTCTCTCCTTTTTCATAAGCTGGGAAAGGTTCTTTGAATGCCTTGTGATCTAAGTTTTTGTTATGTCCATCTACCACAAGATCACAAACATCAATCATGTCCTAGACTGTATGGCACAATTTTATGCAATTGCTAGTTTTATGTCCCTTATTTTGGTCATACTCATAGAATGAGGTTTCATTCCACCATGGTGGATGTAGGTGTGGATCATAGGGCCGAGGATTATCCATTGGTGAAATAAGCTTATGTTGTAGCAATGTTTTGTAAACCACGTCCAAAGGTTCTCCCAAGGGTGTATACTCTCACCCGGGGCATGTTGCCCATGAGTTTCTTGGTTTGTTCCCAGATGGCTTGTTGTTAGGAGGAGGTTTCTTAGCATTTTTGGCTGCTTTGAGGCCATCTGTGAGATTAAATGCCTCTTTAGACGGTTTGGGTGTGACATTTTCAATGACTCCATCATGTACGATTTCTCGGTTCTTGTTTACATGTTTGGTTTTATCTCTGTTGGAAGTGGAACTTTTTTTTATGTCCCTCTAAAGAGTGAGTTCACCTTTCTTGACCTTCCATTGGTGAAATAAGCTTATGTTGTAGCAATCTTTTGTAAAACACGTCCAAAGTTTCTCCCAAGGTTATATACTCTTGCTTGGGGCATGTTGCCCATGAGTTTGTTGGTTTTTTCTCGAATGGCTTGTTGTCAGGAGGAAGTTTGTTAGCAATTTTGGCCACTTTGAGGCTGTCTGTGAGATTAAATGCCACTTTAGCAGGCTTGGGTGTGACATTGTCAATGACTCCATCATGTACGATTTCTTGGTTCTTGTTTAAAGGTTTGGTTTTATCTCTGTTGGAAGTGGAACTTTGTTTTATGTCCCTCTGAAGAGTGAGTTCACCTTTCTTGACCATAAATTCCTCGATACAAATAGTTTGTGTGTTCATGTCTTCAAAGGTACATGGATCTTGAAGTTGGGCTCTATATCCAAAATTAGGTAAAGGTTATCAATGAAAATGTCAAGCTTCTCCGTTTTTGAAATTTTGTGGGAATACTTAGTGTACAGTTGTCTCCATCATTGGAGGAATGTGAGGAAAGGTTCTCCAACTTTCTATTTAAGGTTGCATAAATCTAAAATGTTGATAGGATGTTGAATGTTATGAGAATACTGCTAAATAAATAAGTTGGCAATTTCATCAAACGTCTTAATACTGGGAGGTAAATGTAAAAACCACTTTAAAACCTAACCACCTAGGCTTCTATGGAATAAACGCATGAGGCATGTTTGATCATGTATAAACTCCATAGAAAAAGCACCAAATTCTTGCAAGTGATCTTGGGGATTAGTGGTAGAAAGTATTTTTCATACTTGGATAGCTCTACGCCTTGTGGGAAAGGCAGCATGTTAATGCTTTTCTCAAATGGAAATGGGCAAAGAGCATCCAATGTGTATGTTTTTGTGGGTTTCTCTTTCCCATGCATCATCTAAGCCAATTGGTCTTGCATAATTTTCAATTGCTTTTGGAGTTTAGAAGTCTCAGTTTCTTCTTCAGGTGTGATCATAGTTTCCACATTGAAATGAGAGGGAAACTTTTCTCCCTCTTGGGAAATTTTGAGAAAATACTTTTCTTTCTCTTCATTGAGTAGGATTCCCATTCCCTTTTGAAAGTTTTTGTCTTGTCAACATTTTGCTATGTGTTAAGGGAGTATTTCCACCTCTTCCTATTCCTCATCGGTGTCATGGTTTTTCTTTTTCTCTTTGTCATTCCTAGATTGTTCTTGATGTCTACTATGACTACCATGTTCAAGTTCATGATTAGTCATTATAGGAATGTGTTCAATTTCAGTGTGTTGTGTTTCGAAAGGTCCTTTGAAAAAGGAGTTAGACATCATGTTTGGTGATATAGGAACTCTACCTATCTCAGTGTCTTTTTGATAGAAAGGATTCCTAATTTGTTCTAGGTTTATGGAAAATTTTCACTGAATTCGAGGTGACCTAACAGGTGAGGGAGATTGTGAAGATGCCTCACTAGCCGAACTAGATATAGATTGTGTAACAAAAGGTAAGTGACCTTTGCCATGATTATTACCCCTAGCACAACCTCACCCAAGTCTAAGAGGATAAAACATGTTGTGGCTGCTAGTTATGATAGTCATAGACAAGGATAAGAAGCAAGAACCTGGATAAGGATTGCACTAAGATTGAGTCCCAATAGGATAAGACAAGAATGTTGTATACTAAGGCATGATTAGTCTAATTTGAAGGCTAGAATAGACCAATGTTATGACTAATGTAATGCATAGTATGACAAGCATTAAGGAATAAGAATCAAGAGAAGTAAAAGATAAGACTAGTCAAAGTGCAGACCACAAATCTTCGATTGAGCAAAATGCCACTATTGAAGACTATGTACAGATAGAAAATGATAACTCAATGTAGGAAACTAACTTGATGTAGATCATAGATTAGTTAAATAAGCTGATTTGATAGTTTTAGAACCAGATCTCGCATGAAGATTCTCTATAAGCTGCACAAGGAAGTTCACTGAGTCGTGCGAAAACTCATGACAATAATCTAATATCGTGTGAAGACTTTTTCTACCTTGCACAAAGAGATGACAAGACAACTAAGAAAGTGGCAAGATCTTGCATGGGTATATGAAAGATCTCACATGAAGACCTAAACCAAATTGCATGAAAAGATAAATTCTTGTGCAAGAAAGTGCAAATCTGTGTGAAAATCAAGACTAGATTAACAAGAGCATTGAATTTTAAAGAGATTTTCAAATTGTTCTGACAGATTGGATAGATTTGTTAGAAAAATTTGATTGGAAAAACAAAAAAGTTAAGTCAGTAAGACATTTGGATAGTATTTTAGGATTCAATCAAGGCAATGTGTTTGAACAAGACAGTGGGAAGCAAGCAGTAGTCAAAAATAGTCATATCGAGGACAAAGCAACTCGACAGATAGGGGAGTCTTGACCTTTGTTTGTTGTAGATATTTTTGGACTTGTTTATGACTCAAGAAAAAAAATGCTATTATCAATAAAAATAAAAAATTGGTAGACAAGGAAAAACCTTTGTCCCATATCTTATGCGCATGCATGTACCTCACACAACCATGTCACCCCCTAGAGGGCGCCCGTGTTTTTGGTATATTCAAAGGACTCAATAGTATATGTTGAACAAACACCCTTGTCACAGGGGATGAGCACATATACCACCTTTAAACATCCAGTAGCATGCCTATGGTGAGTTCTATAGGAGAGATTCTTCCCCCTCATTGGACAAAGATTATGCCTCCTTTTGGAGGTGAATCGGGTGGCTTCTAACTACAAATTTTTTTAGTTGGCTTTCGTTCGTATTAATTTCTAGTGGCTTTGCAAGCGTAGTTGACACTAGCAGCCCACACCAACATCTAAAAGTGCACACTACTTACTTAGCAAGCTAGGGGCTGATGCCAAGCAATGCATAGCCAAAGCTTCCCCTTGATATGCAATATCAAGAATCAAGGGAAAGAAATTAATCTGGCTTTGGAGTCTTTCGCTCTACAAAGCATTTTGATTATAGTGATTTGGAATCTCTAAAAAAAGGAGTGTGCTCACTTGGATCATTTTTTGGAGGTTGGATCACTCCGACAGGCCCTCTAAAGGATTGATTCAGACTGGTGGTTTGATCCCAAGGGTCAAAGTTTCTCATTTACCCCAAGGGGAAAGAGTATACTCCTTTACCTTACTTTCTCACCCAAACATGCAAAACAAGTTAATTACCTACTTAGCTTAATCAATCTAGACTCATTCTTTCTAAAGATTTTGACTCCCTCGAAAAGAAACCATCATCTCATAATAGAAAAGAATTAGCACTAGAGAACCACTAAGTTGCTTAGCTTCTTCAGAATGTCATCTTTCAGAAGCCTCTAGGTTTCTAATTCACCCTTGGTCATGACCTCCAAGTGGTGAAGAGCATAATCCCCTATTCTTTTGTCTTGCACCCTAGGAAGTTCACAAGCCCCTAATTAGACTATGTTTTGAAAACATGAAAGAAGACACATTGTTTAGTGGGTTTTAATTTTGATCTTTGACAAACATATCTTTGACAACGTCCTACAAAAAAACCATTAGTCCATGTTTGAGTGGGTTGTATAAGGAATCTTTGACAAATCATCCTATAGACAATAGTTAATCTATAAAGAATCGGAGAAACATAGCAACATAGATTCCAAGAAAAGCACGTTAAGGAAATTGAGTAAATTGCAAAGTAAAAATGCTTGAAATAGAGGCTGCTATTCCAAGATCTCGTGCGGGATCTCTAGCAGAGCCATGTGAAATCCTTTTATAGTGTGCACAAAGAAATAAGGTGCCACGTAAGGACTTGCATGCTCGAGCACTTTCTCATGTGAACCAAAAAGAATCTTCATGCAAAAATTCTAAATCCTCATGCGAAAATGGATTGTATCGCACTAAGATTCCTGAATCTGTACAAAATTGTACAAACATAGAGCTTGAAAACTAATTTAAAAAATGCAGAGAAGGCCCGAGGAATTGATTTTCTCAGTCCCACATTGGGTGCTAGAAATGTATGCATAAAAATGTGGCCTCTATTAACACACAGTTCAACATGGTCCTTATATGCAGATTCATCCTCGAATGAACATGAGATTGTTCACCCAAGAATAATCCAACAAGGTGACCTATTGCCTTCTATCTAAAGGGATTTTTCTTATTAGATATCCTCAGATTTGAGGTGTAAGCAAGAAAACCCTCTAAGAACAAAGGATTTGAATGCAGTTAGCCTATATGAGTGTGCAAATTTATTCTAAATGTATTATGTGATTAAGCTAAGAACATGTAAAATAAACTAGATTAAACATATGCATATTTAAACTAGATGGAATTAAGCTAAAAATGAAAATATATGAAAATATGTGAGCTAAATGAATATGAATTTCAACAACAATTCGATATCAATTCAAATCAACCTCCGTAATGAGGAATTATGAGTTCCTTAAATAGAATTCCTAGAATCTATCAACGAGTGAGATCAACTCGAATCAACGGTTAGGATTGAAGCAAAGATTTAGTTAAAATGGAAACTTCCTTGTGTAGATGAAGTGAACTATTTCTGATCTGAGTGTGATGAGTAGTCAACTGAACCTGCCATGAGTGAGAGAACAAGTTAACTTGATCGATTCTAATTTTAAGAAGTAGTTCACTCAAAGTTTCCATTTAGAACTGAAGAGAAGATTTAGGAAGAATATTTAATTTAATAAAATGAGATATGCTATCATAAATACCTTTTCTATTTAATTAAATAATTTCATTTAATTAATTAGAATAAGCATATTTATTAAATTAAATCAATTTAACCTCATAGTACATTACCCTTAGGAGATAATTTAATTTAATAAAGTATGAATACTTTAGATTAAATTAAATTTAAATCAAATAGGCTTAATGTGGCTAATATGAGTGAGTACTATAGGGATTAAATAGGAAATATGATGAATGCAAATTAGGATTTTTTGCATTTGACAATTAATTCAAGTAGTGACAATTAGAATGAGGGTTTACCAAGTGAAATAGGACTTTAGAATTGATTTAGATAGATGAGAATTGGTATCATGGAAATGATCCAATTTTGGGGTATTATAGATATATGATATGAAAACTATTTTATGGACAACTTGAAAGCTATATGAGCCTTATGTGATGCAAGATCTGATGTATGATAAAACTAAGTGCAAATTGTAACAGTGAGAAAGTATCAAAGATATATCTATTCTTGTGAAGAACTTTATTGTATGAATGCATGTTAGGGTAGTGGGCTCTTATTGCATACATTATATTTGATCTATCAACTCCTAATAGGGTTGAAGAAACTCATAATAGGGTTGAGGCTTCTAAGAAGGCCTAGTCCTCTAATAAGGACTTGAGACACTATATGCACTTCATAGATTCCTAATAGGGTCAATATCCTTAATACCATCCTTTTGTTTAGTGAATCATCTCATGGGTATCATCCCCACCAGGGTTTCCCTAGTTAAAAAATAATAGTGTTATGATTTCTCTTTGTGTATGGTTATATTTACTATTCAACATTTTTGGTTTACTTTCATATGCAAGTTATAAAGTAATTAACAATATTCAACTGTGGGAAAAAGTTTGTAGAATACTGATTCATGTCCCCCCACCCCCCCTGCATCATCATTATCCATTTCTAAAAATTGGTATCAAAGATTAGTTAATGTAAAGAAGATTAATAGCTTGAGTGAGATCCCTATAGATATGGAACAATTAAAGAGAAACCTTAAAGAAGCTCTTGAATAGATTGACCTTCTTACAAAAGAAAGAGATAACCTGAAAGATAGGTATGAAGATGTAAATGTTTACATTAGAAAATTGAAAGACAAGATTGATGATCTAAAATCTAGAAAGGAATCAATTGTGTAGACTAATGACAATAAAGTAGGAAATCTCAAGAAAGAAAATGAGATCTTGAAACATGGACTGAAAATTGTTGAACTTAAGTTGAGTCTTAAGAAAGATGGTAGTAAGAGTGAACCTAATTTGAAATCTGAGAATCTAGACCTTAGATCTTAGTTGATTCAAGTAACATTTGAATTAGATTCTATTAATATTGAACATGCAATATTAGAAAAGTACAATATCATTGTGAAAGGAGAATTGACACAAGCCAAGCAACAATTAGAGAAACTTTATTCTAATAATTAGAAGATTGATGAAAAAATATTTCACTAGAGATCTTCTTATGATAAGAAAGGACTTGGATACCTTATTGGTGAGAAATTAGCCAAGAATTTTGAAATTAGAAGAGAACCAAATCCATTTGTTGAATCCCCTGAAGAATCTGATCTGAGTAAAGTAGAATCAAGCACAACTACTGAAGTATCTAAAGAGATTGAATTAGTTGATTTATTAGTGAAGAATGATGAACCTAAGAAAATAGAGTGAGTTGATGAAACTAAGAAATATGAACCACCCAAGGAAGTAAGATATAAGTTTAGAAGTAGATGTTTCATATGAAAATAGATTGTAGAGGTAAGTCTTTTAAACCTAAGTTTGATGGTAATAATGCAAATAGTAGAATGTTTAGGAACACTAACCCTAAAAGTAATGAAATATGGAGAATATAGAGAAGATTTAATGATGGAGGAAGATCTAATGGAGGAAAGAAATAGTTTTTGTGTTACGACTGTAAAAAACTTGGACACATTGCAAGGAATTGTAGAGCACTTGTTAATTAGAATAGAACCAATCAAAGAAGGAATGCACCTATATGTTAGTTATGTAATAAATTTGGACACACACAAATATACTATAGAATGGAAAAAATAAACTTTAATATGAATCCTAATAACAATTAGAAGGAAGCCATCAAGGAACATGTTGATGAATTCAAGGAAGCATTTGTGAAAGCTAGGGATCCATAAAGCTCTTGTACAATTTTGGAGGAACAATATTTTGATGCACCTGATGAGACATTGAAGTCAAAAACTATTTATGACTCATCCTATATAAATTGATTAGTTTTAATAGAGATAGATTTTGAATTGGTTAGAATTGATGATAGAGAAAGGATTAGAAGTTGTGCAGTTAATAGAAGGTAAAAGACATAGAAAGGAAGCTATGGTCAAGTGTGCAAGAAAAGATATAATCTCAAGAAGATTTGAGAAAGTAAATAATGCTATTGGTATCAAAGATTTTGAAGATTAAGTTGAGGGTAGACCAATAGAGCAAGCCGCACAGGAAGGTGGAACACCAACAAGAAGAAAGCATGGAAGCCCGAGGTAGAAAACCTTAACATGCAAATAATTAATGATGAAAATTTTGTACAATTGAATAAATATTATATTTTATAGAATAATATGGATAGAAGGCAATTAGAGAATGAAATATTCAAAAATATTATTTTGTAGAATAAGAGGTTTGATAACATTTAGAATAAGATTCTAGAAGACTTATATAATAGGTTATTGAATAGTAAGAAAAGAGTGATAGAGGAGGACACTAAGTTAAGGGAAACAATGATCAATAATTTATGTGAAGTTAACTCTAAGGAGGATTTAGACATGATTTTGAAAGATATTAAGCCCTTGCCAAGGAACAAAAGAAGAACAATTCTTTTGGTCGGAGGAAACTATGAGGATGTGAAAAAGGAAACAGAGAAGGCCATTGTCAAATACATGACCTTAGTACCTATAGTAGAAAAGGTGAGTGTGTATTCCAAGCCTGAGAACCCTATTTTTGTACATGAAAGCACACCTTCTAGTGATGAGGAAGAAGTAGGAGATACATAATAGGAACCATCACCATCACATATTGTTATGGGTACCCAATCCATGCAAGTGGACAATACACATATTTGTGGATACAAAGGAGAATCCTTTTGTAGTATTTGGCCAATCCATTGTTGGAAATATCACAAATTATTCAATCTATAATGATGATGAAAAAGAGGAAAATAAGAAATAGGATGAGGAGAAGAGAAAAGAAGAGGTAAAGAAGAGAGAAGAAGAAAGGAGAAAGATAGATAAGCAAGAAGAAGAGGAAAAGAAATAAATAGAGATGTTAGTATAGAAAAAGGGGATATAAGAGGAAAAGAAAAAGGAATAACAAGAATTAAAGAAAAGGAAAGAAGAAGAGGCAAGGATATTATAAAGAAGAAGTGGAAAGGAAGAAAGCTGAGGAAAAGTCAAAGAAAGAAGTTGAGAAACTAGAAGAAGAGAGGAAGAAGATTAAGGAAGAGAAAAAGAGTGCTAAACTAAAAGTAGTAACACTTATCCTAGTAGTAACTTTAGTAGCAAGAAGAAGTGGAAAGGAAGAAAGCTGAGGAAAAGTCAAAGAAAGAAGTTGAGAAACTAGAAGAAGAGAGGAAGAAGGTTAAGGAAGAGAAGAAGAGTGCTAAACCGAAAGTAGTAACACTTATCCTAGTAGTAACTTTAGTAGCAAAAAGAACAACAATAGTAGTTCCATCTAATGATGATGATGATCAGAAGGGACTAATGAGTTTTTTGAGTAGGTTACTCCAAAAGAACAAATATGTAAAGTCTTTGGAGAAGACTCTAACTAAAGTCTTGGGAAAAATGCATAAGAATGTTACTAAAACTATAGTTAATCTAGACTTGAAGTTGAATGAAAAGGCATTAGTGAAGACCTTTGATGAGGAATTCACATCTTTAGATGAGGTAGCTTTTGCACAAGCATAGGCCAAACATGATGCTACACTATTTGATACAGTGTGCACAAATGTGAGAAATGAGTTAAAGGAATTTAATGTAAGCATCAAGGAGTTAAGGAAACACATCGATGAAGGTAAAAATTTGTATGGAGAGTGCACACTATCATACAAATACTTGACAAACTTTGAGATTCAGATAAAAGATAAGTTGAGTGATATTGACACACTCACTACAAAATTACAACTCCCTAAGACCAGTATTGAGGACTATGGAATAGAAGTGGAGAAGATCCATAATGTGATGAGAGGTATTGAGTTTGATAAGGAAAAGATAACTAAAAGATTCTCTACTCTTACAGAAACCTTGTCACCCAAGATCAATATTTTATAGAGGCAACTAGAGGATTGCCTTACAACAAAGACTTCCTATGATAAGTTTTCCTATATTGACTTGAGCACAGTTGAAGTGGCATCTTATGCACTATGCACACTAATCATTATCTTTGATATAGTAAAGGAGAACTAGAAGAAGGAAGTAGAAAGACTAAAAATTGTATATGCAGATTGTTTCTCTAGGATATCAAGTTGATCAGCAACAAGACACAAGTTTTTGTATACAATTTTTTTGACACCTTTGCCATTGATGTCAAAGGGGGAGTAATATGTAAGGAAAATTGTATGTATGGAAAGGAGTATTAATATGTAAATTGCATGATTTTATATGTAAGAAGGAGTAAACTAATGTATCAATGTAAGGAGTGATAAGGAATGTAATGATCCATAAAAAACATGAATAAAATTGTTATGTTTTCAAGGAAATTTTGTGTAGTTACTTTTATTTGTTTTATTATGCATGACATTATTTTAGGGCCTAGACAATTTCCCCAAATATTGCCATCAATTCCAAAGGGGGAGATTGTTGGAAATATGGTCAGTAAGATGTTTTTAGTGTTGTCATTTATGACAACATATATTTAGAATTTCATTTATGCATTTAGAGTTAGGAAATTGTCTAAGTGTTAGACAATTTCTAGCAAAACAAAGACATATATGATGTGTTTGGATGACACACTTCAAATTATCTTATGCGTAGTTGAGGATAACTTTATGAAAATACCATGATGACATGGTTAAGTACACAGGTGTGCATAGATAGTATGAAAAAAGTTATAGATGAAATACCAGTACATATATTTGACAGAGCAGAACAAAGCATAATAGAGAATTGAGTTGTATGATTTAAGGAATTATTTTGGTAACAAAATAATTACTAAGTCATGTTAAGCCAAATTTGTGCATATTATTCCATAATTTATTTTATATTATGCCAGGCATGTGAACACATGAAGGCTGATTGAGAAAAGAATTATTAATTTGTGAAGTATAAGTATAGATCTTATCTTGCACAAAGAACTTGAAATTGATGAGATGATAAATGATATGTGAACTATTGTACAATTTTTTTAAAAGTTATACAAGCCTTATGTGATGCAAGATTTGATGTATGACTAGAGAAAGTAAAAATTACAGCAGTGAGAAATGTTGGCATTAAGTTAGTATTGCCATTAGTGACAACACTTATCCATAGTAGTATAGCTACCAAGCTCAGCACTTAATTTTCTACACTCACTGAGCATTCCAGTGTTCCCCTTGCTTTGAAGAGGTCAGTAGTCTACACCAAGTAGATAGTGGCTACCAAGAAAATATAGGATCAATAGTGTCTACCAAGTAGTAAGTTTGTGTCATGAAGATTCAATGTAAACTGAGCATTGGAAGTAGTAGTGTTTACCGAGTGAAGCAAGGTAAACTTAGTGTGTAGTATCTATCGAGTGACACTACATCAACCGAGCCACCAGTGGTCACCAAGTTCAAAAATACATTGAATTATTAGTATGGATCAAGCCTTTGCTTCTAATGAGTGCATGACGATGCCGAGTAATGCAGTGGATGCTATGTATCAAAAGGTCACTGAGTTAGTTCAGTGAACCTAAGTTATTTACTATAGGGACAACTTTGTAATGTATTTGTTCACTTTTCTTTTGGCCAACCTTGTAGTTTTGTAAATTTGAAAGGTATATATGTAAGGTGTATTGTAAGATAACAAATGTATGAAGCAATAGCAAAGTAATATGAAATATTTTGAGAAGTATATGCAAAAGATTATTAGCAGCAGTTCAAGGAATACAACAAGGTCATTACAAAGGCAGAAAGGTTATATCCATCACATAAGGTGATCAGTGCATAAAGGATCTTATCAAAAACCAGTTGTAAGTAGATCCACTACTTCATCTTAACAGGTGAATCAGTTTCTAGATCCTCTAATGAGGTAGACTTAATAGTCTTAGTACAAATCTCTTAACCGAGTGCATACTGCATTGTATGTTTTGTGCTCCTAACAGGGTAGATCACCAGAAGTGGTCAATGTAAGCCTTAATAGGCCAACTTTATGTTGCAGTATTGAAGTTTTGTGGGTACCATCCCCACCCTATTTTTACTTTCTATTTGGAAGGTTTTTGGGTCACCAAAATATTGTGTTCTTTTGTGTGATAAATGTTTTATCTTTTAGTACTAATGTATGCATTAGCATAGATGGATGTGTGGTAAATTTAAAGGAAATTTTTGAAGTTACTAATTCACCCCTCCCCTCTTAGTAACTTTTCATATCTTGAATATTTCCAACAATTGGTATCAGAGAATTGTGGTTCTTAGGATAAAAGTTTGATAGCTTGAGCAAAGATCAGGACAAATGGAGATAGTCAGACTTGACAAGGCAATTGAAAATGAAAAGCTAGATCTGGAGATGGCCATAGCTCAACTCAAAGAAGCAAAGGAGCATCTTTCCAAATCCTTAAAAAGAAGGAAGGAAATTGCAAGAAAAATGGATGACCATCAGTACATTGAAGAAAAGATTGAAGACTTCTTCCCATCAAGTAGCTCAAATGAAGCTAATGAGGCAATCAAGGAACTCCATGCAAAGAATGGATCTTTGCAAGAAGAAGTAAGGAAACTCAAAAGAGAACAAGAAAATCAATCAATCAGGCTATGTGAAATTTTGAAACAAAGGAATAAGGAAAATGAAGACTTGGAGGCAAGAAACAATAAAGAACAGAATCAGTTTAATCAGCATGAAGACCTCTTTGATCAACTCACTAGAGCAAATGAAGAAACTAGGATTCTCAAAGCACAGAATGGAAGAATAAGAAGTGATCTAAATTATGAAAGGGAAATTAATGAAAGAATAATGAGAGAACTAAGATGTGAAAACAAAATCATTGAAAAATTAAAGAATGACCTAAATTTTGAAAAACAAATCAATGAGAAAATGTTGAAATCACAAGACATGAATCAATTGAATCAACAAAATGAGCAAAATCTTCATAGGCAAAAAGGAAAAGCATGGCTTGGATACAATGAAGAACAGGGTGAATATTCCAAGAAAGGTGCTAAAAGGAATAAAAAAACCTCATGCAATCATTGTGGGAAAATTTGTCATACATCAAACAAATGCTTGAGTAATGGAAAAGAAAAACTCAATGGAAAGTGCTACACTAAAATTAGCATGGTCACAAAGCCAATGAATGCAAGGAGAAACCAAAAATTGAAGCTAAATGTCACAAATGCAAAAAGCATGGTCACAAGGCATCTTAATGCAGATCCAAATCATTCAATCTAGCTAAACAATATGTAAAGGTAATATTTGGATGGGACTACAATACCTGGTGCAGATGTCATTATTGTGGAGAATATGGACACACTAGCATAAAGTGTGCAAGGCATCACCTAAGAAAGAAAGATACTATTATAAAGTGTTACACATGCATTGAACTTGGTCATATAGCTAAAAACTACATGAATATAGGAAAACTTGAAAATGAAAAGAAAGCAAGGGCTGAAAATATAAGGAAACAAATGAGGCAGCAATGAGTTTGTAAATCTACTGAGGATACAAGCTCGAATCATGGTAATGAAGTCACTCAAGAAGTGGGTGACTCTATCCCCTCAAATTAAATTCCTAAGAATGTATTGGAGCTATACTCAGCAAGAAAATCATAAGCAATTCCAATAAATATAAGGAATGCAAATTATCCAAACAGTATTCTAGATACACTAGGAATCATAGAAAGGTTATCCTTCACTGAGTTGTATTAGACTCCACTGAGAAAATTTGGTTGTAGACCTTACCAAGTGAGGTTGGGAGTAAAGGAAATTTGGTTTATTCAGTGAGTTGATACTCTTTCCAATTTAGGTCAGTGGATGACAGTCTATCACACATTTTTTCATAATGGCACCGAGCATTTATGAAAATTTCTCAACAAAAAGGGCAATTTCGACTTTATTTTTCATCACATCCACAACATTCGAAGAGTAGAGTGAGTTGAAAGAGAATTTTAGTATTTTTAATAAATTTAGCAGCAAGATCTTAAAAAATTTTATCATCTACCAAGCAGTCTTGGCGTCTACCAGTGGAAGTAGCACTAAACCAAAGAAAGGTTCTGAAATGCTGGTTAAGGGTGTTGAATGGAAAGCACCAAATTTCAAGATCGTTCCAGTCATTGCTGAATCACTTGATCCTTATGGTGCTCTATCACAAATCCTGCCTAAGGTACTCCTAATTAATGACATATGAACTCACTTTAAATTTTTTTTTCAATAATTAGGGACATTAGAAATGGATACTACCCTAGCAGAAATGTGTGTAGACAGAGTTTTGAAACCTGATCATAAACATTTGGAAGCTAAATGATTAACTCGTATCCCTCACATACCTCACAATTTCCAAGTAAAATAGATAAGATATATATTGAGCCAGTTCCACAATGGTCAATTATGGTTGGAACAACCCATTCTAATTACAAAGAAGATGATAAAAAAGGTTACAGGTTTGCCAATACTAAGCAAAGCTAAGTCAACCAAAACCCTAGGTTGGGAGGAACTGCAAAAGAAAACCCTAGCCAAGTGGGATGGTAGAGGTTTGAAACTAAACAATGTCATTGATATAGAGCTTAAGTTTGACATCCATATCATTGCACATAAGATCTATAGCTTGAGTTGGTCAAACAACATTCCTTGTGAGGGGAGTTGACCTAGCATACAAGGTAATAAAGAAGAACCTTGAATTTGATTTGTTAGATGTATTACTAAATCAATTGAACAAAAACATTCAAAGTGTGAAGACTTCCAAGAACAATTTCTTCAAGTTCAATTCATTTCTTACTTGCTTATTCTTTTATGTTTAAAAATTATTTCCATCTAAGGGCACAATCATATGGAGGAAAGACACCCCTGTCCTTTATTAGATAAATGAATTTATTGAAGAAATGGGTGAAAATTTTGAAAGGGTGTTGGATAATTATTTTGAGGAATTCAAGGAGAAAATGAACAACAAATTCTGAATCCCACCCAATCTTGTGGAAGACTAAAAGGATGACATATGCTTCATGGTGGATTGTGATAGAGTGTACATTCAAGCAGTCATACCAAGAGTGGCATGGGTAAAACCATTGCCTTATGAAATTAACATTGATGAAGCTAGAGACATCATTGAGGCTCTAGTAAATGAGCTGGCCAATCCAAATCTTCCTACATTTGGCACTTATGAGGAAGCCAAGAAGAGGATAAAGCTCAATATCAAGGTTCCTCAAGCTCTCAGCAGAGGCAAGAAGAGAATTGCTAAATTGAAGATAGATGAAGGTCCTCTAATGCTTACCAAAGGCAAGGGTGAGGATGAAGAAGAGGAATATGATGATGAAGAAGAAGAATCAGAGAAAGAGGAACCAACAAGGAAGAAAGGTAGAGTGATTATCACTAAACCTTAGAAAAAACAAACCATAGTGTTCTCTAGGAGAGTTAGGAAAGGTAAAAGTGAACCAATATTCATTCACTCTCCACCTACATTTGAGGAAAGGATGAAACAACTAAGAGTTGGAGAGGGAATATGTAACTTCAAAGTTCTCAAATACAAGACTCAGACTCTAGCTGAACGAAAAGAGATTGAGGACTTAGTCATGGAGAAGATGGGTATTTGGAAATACTCCCCTGCTCAAATTCAACCTCAAATCTATGCAAATATTTTTGCCAAAATCCAAGTTAGATGGGAGAACACGGTGCAAACTATAAAAGACATCTTTGAACAACAATTGAGATAATTAGTACCTAATCTAACTAATGTAAAAGTAAAGAAGGCAATAAAAGAGCGTGAAGACAGAATGATTCTAAAGCTTAACTCATGTTTTATATTAATGAATAACATAGAATCAGTGGTTAAGCATGCCTCAGACATCTGGAGAGATGTATATCATCTCAACAAGCCATCAGATGAAACTATTATAATTAAAGATGATGATAGTGATGATGATGATGATGATGATGATGAAACACCTTCCATCACAGTTACTAAAGGTGAATTGCATGCTATAATGGAGGAGAAGGAAGAAGAAGAGAAAGAAGAAGAGGAGGAGGAAGTAGAAGAAATGGATGAAGAAGGAAAGGAGGAAGAAGTAGAAGAGGAAGAAAAGGATGAAGGTGATCCAGTCATAAGTATAGCAGAAGCAATTGCATCTCTTCCTCACACTCCACCACATACTATCACATCTATGGAGATAGCTTCTAATAGTGATATTGTGAGCACAATAGCAACATCAATTGCTCAATCTGCACCAGCCACCTCCTAGCTCCAAGTGTCTACAATAGAAGTGCCAAGCACTTCATCCACTAAGTTGATTATTACTTCTTCAGCTACCAAGTTAGCTCTCTCTACTTTTGCATCTTTAGTTAGTACATCGGTAAGTTCTAAAATTTTGTCTTCATTAATTCTAGTAAGCTCTACAGTTTTGTTTTCATTAGCATTGTCTGCATCTACTTTGATTCTAGTTGGTTCAGACACTTTTATGGGTATTCTACCAAGTGTGGCACCATTTTTGGGAAGTTTTTTAGATTTTGATTCAGTTAGTATTCCTATTGGCATTCAACCCCTAAGACCTATTCCATTTTTCACTGCTAGCCTTTCTATCTCTATTATTGTGTTTCTCCCAAAAGTCAAACTAGTCATCATTGAAGTAAAACAAAGGCAACCATTGAAACTTTTGATCACTAGAAAGGAAATTGAAGAAGAAATTGACTTAGACACAGAGATAATAATACCTAAGATTGACTATTAGACTGCTACTACTAAAGAAATGAGGTTAGCTAGTCAACTCATAAAGAAGAAAGCTACGCAGAAGCAACTAAGGTCTGAAAGAGATAAGGAGTACAAAATAATTGAAAATTCCAAGAATATAATTACATATGCTATATGTATTGAAGTGGATTCCACTCAACATATTTTGATTCAATTAGAAGATGTTACACAAAAATATAATGAAGACTCCTTTGGACAAGACAAACTAATTGAAAAGGCTAAAAGGAAGTTTGATAACAAGGTGCTAGAGCATATTGCTTAGTAGATTGCAATCAAACAAGTGGAGTTGTCCACATTTTTGGGTAATTTTGACAATTCTTTTAATAATGCAACATCACTTTTTTCCAAATGTTGTGATATGTCCAATTTTTCCAATGAAATAAAGGAGAAGCTAAATAAGATTGATGCTGACATGAAATCTAGTGCATCAAAGTTGTAGGTTGACCCCTCTTCAATCTCCTCTCATCAGACCAAGGTGAAATATCTAGAAGCAAGAATAAGAGAAACATTGATTGATATTTAGAAAATGATCTTGCCAATAATGGATACAATGTAGAAACATATTTCTCATTGCAAGACATTGGTCCAGGATTAGAACTTCTCAGTGGCTAATCACATGATCAAATTATCAGCAGAAGTTTAGATTGCTCTCTCCACTTGCCAAATTTTGCAAGGGAATTGGGATACCTCATTTGCCCTCATTCTTAAGGTACATCAATAATTTCTCTCTCATTTTGGTGTAATTATATAGCTAGTATATGTAGCTCTTTGGCATTACTGTCAAAAAGGGGGAGAGATATTAGTATAAGCAAAAAGGGAAAATTCTATATATAAAGAGAGATATCACTATAAGTGAAAAGGGGAGATAACACTCAATAGAATTAGCATGTATATTTTTATATCTATGTACATAAGTATCTTTTTATATAAATTATGTGTCATCAAGGAGATATATGTACAAATGTATATGCAACAACTTTACAAAGATCAATTTTGAAAAACCAAAATTTAGTGAGTCAGTTTATGTACATATGTTTTGGCTTATAAATGTTTTGTCACTAATGCCAAAGGGGGAGATTTTTGGCATTAAGTTAATATTTCCATTAGTGACAACGCTTATCCATATCAGTATAGCTACCAAGCTCAACACTTAATTTTCTACACTCACCGAGCATTCCAGTGTTAACCTAGCTTTGAAGAGGTCAGTAGTTTACACCAAGCAGACAGTGGCTACCGAGTGAATACAAGATCAGCAGTGTCTACCAAGTAGTAAGTTTGTTGCATGAATATTTAGTGTAAACTGAGCATTGGAAGCAGTAGTGTTTACTGAGAATGCAAGGTAAACTTAGTGTGTATTATCTACCAAGTGACACTACATCTACTGAGTCACCAGTGGTCATCGAGTTTAGAACTAAATCGAGTGATTAGTATGGACCAAGCCTTCACTTCTACTGAGTGCATGAAAATTTTGAGTAATGCAATGGATGTTTTTTATCAGAAGGTCATCGATTCAGTTCAATGAACCTGAGTTATTTACTATTGGGTCGACTTTGTAATGTATTTATTCACTTGTGTTTTGGCCAACCTTGCATATTTGTAAATTTGAAAGGTATATATGTAAGGTGTATTGTAAGATATTGAATGTATGAAGCAATAGCAAAGTAATATGAAATATTTTGAGAAGTACATGTGAAACATTATCAGCAACAGTTTAAGATATATAACAAGGTCATTACAGAGGTAGAAAGGTTAGATCCATCACATAAGGTGATCAATGCATAAAGGATCTTATTAGCAATCAGTTTTAAGTAGATCCATTGCTTCATCTTAATAGGTGAATTAGTTTCTAAATCCTCTAACAAGGTAGACTTAACAGTATTAGTAAAAATCTCTTAACCGAGTGCATACTTCATTGTATGTTTGTAAATCCTCTAACAAGGTGACCCTAGTAGTCATCTGTGCTAGTGAAAGGGAAGATCACCAAAAGTGGTTAATGTAAGCCTTAACGGGCCAACTTTATGCTATAGTATTAAATTTTTTTGGGTATCATCCCCACTCTAGTTTTACTTTCTATTTGAAAGGTTTCTAGGTCACCAAAATATTGTGTTCTTTTGTGTGATGAATGTTTTATCTTTCAGCACTAATGTATGCAGTAGCATAGATGGATGTGTGGTAAATTTAAGGGAAAGTTTAAAAGTTACTGATTCACCCCTCCCCTCTTAATAACTTGTCATATCTTGAATATTTCCAACAAAAAGTATTGTATGTATAACTATTCTTGTGAAGAACTTTATTGTATAAATGCATGTTAGGGTAGTGGACTCTTCTTGCATACATTGTATTTGATCTATCAACTACTAATAGGGTTGAAGAAAATCCTAATAGGGTTGAGGCTTCTAACAAGATCTAGTCCTCTAACATGGACTCAAGACACTATATGTACTTCATAGACTCCTAACAAGGTCAATATTCTTAACATGATCCTTTTGTTTAGTGAATCATCTGGTGGGTATCATCCCCACCGCAGTTCTCCTTGGCTAGGGTTTCCCTAGTTAAAAAATAATGGTGTTATGAGTTGTATATGTGTATGGTTATATTTACTATTCAACATTGTTGGTTTACTCTTATATGAAAGTTATAAAGTCATTAACTATATTCAATTATGGGAAAAAGTTTGTAGAATACTGATTCACCCCCCTCTTAGTATTATCCATTTCTAACATGTTCAATGGTTTCTTAAAATTCAAATTTCACAAGCCATGGGTTGCATTGAGTTTTGGCTTGAGATAGGCTTGGTAGGACCAAGACTATGCTTATGCTTGCAAAAATTTGGCTATGGAACATGAACATGAAATTTCTTCCTTGTCACAATTTTTTGGAGAACTTTTCAAATGATTTTTTTTAACGAAACAAAAACCCATTATAGTACTCTTTGTCTAGATTCTAAAAATGTAAATTTAATGTTGATATGATTTATTTTAGTATTTTCACAATATTTATTAAGCCAAATTAGTACCTAGACTTCAAATAGTATTGTTAAGTAAAGTTTTAATAACTTTTTTTAATTTTACAATTAAAAAAAAATTAACTATGTCATCAATCTACATAGGATGTACTTCAATATAATTTTTTTTTGAAAATAGGTGAAGTTTGATCATATTATGGTGGTTGTACACTAAAGTCGTTTGAAATCCACTTTGTAGTCAAAATTTCAAAAAAAAAATCAAAATATTCAATTAAAAAATAAGGAAAAATATTTCCATCAATCTTTGGTGTGTTAGGTACCCTTCCCCCAAAAAAATCACAAAAATTCTTTTTTTTTCTCGAAAAAAGGGTGGCAAACATGTGTGTGGTATGCATTTGAAACAAACATTTTTAAAAAGTGGTTTTTGAACATGCCAACTAAAATGTAACTCATACCATTTGGGTATTCAAACAAATTACATATTAGAAAACTAGACTCCAAGCACTATATTTTCTATTAGTGAAGTTTTCCGAGATTCCATCTCAATGTACCTCAAATTTGGACATCAAGTGATGAGAAATTTCAAAAATAGGAAAAACACTTCCACTTTTTGCCCAAAAGTGGGACTCAACTCCTTGTCTCACTAGTAAATTTAAACTCAATTTTTGATGAATTTTGGTTGAAAATTTGACCCAGGTTGGTCAAAATTTTTACCAAGCAATTCATGAGAATTTTTCTCATTGAAATTTTGACCAATACATTCATCAAAAAAAATTAATTTTTGGTAGCTCTGATTTGTCATTGTTGGTTGAAATTTCCACCAATGTTTGGTCAATTTTTTTTAGAATTGGTGAAAATTTTGACCAATTCTTGGTAGAAAACTATCAAGATTGGTCAAAATTTCCACCAATATTTTGTCAATTTCTTTTAGAATTGGTGGAAATTTCGACCAAGTATTGGTGGAAATTTTGACCAAGTATTGGTAGAAAACTATCAAGAATTGACTGAAATTTTCGCCAATGTTTAGTCAAATTTTTTAATAATTGGTGGAAATTTTGACCAAGTCTTGGTAGAAAACCATCAAGAATTTGTTGAAATTTCCACCAATGTTTGGTCAATTTTTTTTTATTTTTTTAAATTTTTGTACGAAGCAATTATTTCTTATCTAAGTCATTAAATTTGCAACCTTTTAAATCATTGCAGAGACAAAATTGTAGGAATTTTTTTCTTCTCAAAGGTGTCCTCTGATTGTAAAGCCTCCATTCCATTATCTATGCAATAAACAAGACATGTCTAGTTCAACAGATAATGGAATGGATGCTTCACAATCAAAGGACACCTTTGAGAAGAAAAATTCTCCCGCTCCAACTTTATCTTTGCAAAGATTTAAAAGGTTGCAAATTAAATGGATTTGATAAGAAACAATTTCTTGATACAACATGGAACAAATGGACATTTATGCACAGGGCACCATCAATTATGTGAGTGATGTAGATGCAACCAAATTTTTTGGGGTCAAAGCCACCAATTAATATAAGGTTTCTAATCTCCACAAGGTTGGCATTGTGGTTGTAAGGGCTATGGAGAGGGCATTTCTTCATTGTCCACTTCATGACTGATTAACTTGCACCACAAACTGATGGTCTTCATCTTTGTTGTGGGCTCCTATCCCCTATATGAGTGTTAATGTAGAAGTCAAAGAAAAAAAAAAAGTGAAAGTGTGTTGAATAAGGTTTCTAATTCTGACTTGGTCAACATTGTTGTTCTTAGTTCCAAGAGAAGCTCCTTTTTTTGTTAATGATGAATTGAGCCTAATGAGATGGCCTGCACACTAGAATGATGTACATTCCCCCTATTTTTAAATTTTTTATTTTGGATGTAATTATAATGTGACCAATAAGGTGTGGAAGAAATTCTACTTATAATTAGAATCTCAGTAACCAAACATACCCTGCTAATGGATCTTGAGGTCATTTCCATGCTAGGGCACAACCCAAATAGACTTACCCTATGAATGAAAAAATGTTGTTTTGAGAGGGCTTCCAACCAACATCCTGGTTGTGCAAAGGTGTAAAGACTGGCCTTAGCTTCTCCCATTCCTTGTACAACATATAAAATGACAGTTCAAGTGCCTTGAATGAGTTTTAAGTTGCCTCTTTGAAAGGACCTTGATTTTTGAATATTAATAGTGATTATACTTTCAAGTACTAAAAAGGGTAAAGACACTCCACTTGGTGATTACAACATTCTTAACAAGATTTTTCATTTTAACCTTGCACTCAGAAGTAAGTACCAAGTCTCCTTTTAATACTGCTACCAACAACTCTACACATTTCCTTTGAAATATTGGCATTTCAGCAGCCCCTAGAGATGGTTCCTTTTACCACACTACATAAGCAACAACAAAAATGAATAGAAACCTGCTTGACTATAGAGAACACAGTAAATAGGCTGAAACTCTCCTCAAAATTGAGTTGCTCAACTTGTGACTTGAACATACTTGAAGAAAAAAAAGTGTAGAATGGCTCTTTACATCCTTTAAAACAAAGACCAAAGGAGAAACTCCAAAAAAAACCATCATTTTCTTGTTACAAGGTAGTTATCACAAGTTAGTTGTTAATGGGTGATGCATGAAATTGGGGCACATTGTAAAACCAAAATAGGTACATATCATCACCAATAAATATCAAGTGGTGCACCTTATTCATTTGGATAAATGTTGAAATAGTAAGGAAAATGAAATTGACTTTCCCTTACAACATAAATTTATTTGCAAGTGATTAAAAATAAAAAAAGATAAGAGACAATCAATTTGTCCAACATGTAGGTCTACTGGTTTGTGAACCAATTTGTGCAAACATATAAATCTACCAGATCTAGATGGTTGACTTCAGGCAAGGGGAAGATTGTTAAAGTTAATAGTCCTAAGAATGGTAGTGTTAATTACTTATAACTTATAAGCTAAATTTATTAAACTACAAAAAATCCACTCAATTGGTAAGGGTGTTCCTCTGCCTTTTGTCTATTTAGGGGTTTCTAAATTGGGGCACATGCAAGGCCAAACAAGATATATATCACGACTAACAAATATCGAGTGGTGCACCTTATTCATTAGGGTAAATTTTGAGAAAAAGAATAACTAAAAAAGTAATAAGATATTCATAGAGAGGATCATGACTCCTACATTTCAATTTCATGATCTCAAACAATCTCAAAATAAGATAATCACGGACAAAGGAAATAGCAATGCCAACTAGACAGGATAGGAAAAATTCAATGCTGATAGAGAACAAACCTTTTGTGTCATATTTCAAAAATTCTAATATAATTAAAGAACCTCTGTTGGCATTACAAAGATTGATACAGTTCCCCATAAATGGGATAATAGATAAAAAAAAGGTTGATAGAGAATGCCAAATGTGATAAACATCTAGATAGTTTCTGGAAATTGAACTTTTATGGGCCATCTTTGGCCAAAGAACTCTCATTCAAATTGGGAAATCAACAATTTGAAAGAAGCAGCCCTTTGATGATTTTATTTGACATGGAGAAAGAGAAACTAATTAGCGGCTATTTTTTTCTTGTCAAGGAATTGTTATTTCTTCTTTTCAAGCTTTGCTAACCAATCAAATATTATTTTGTGATAGATTGGAGGTTCCATTTTAAAAACTAAGATATATTACTATTGTTTTTTCTTATGTTTGATAGGGTTTCAAAAGGTGGCATGTGGTATGGAATTCCCTATGCTTGCATGTTTTCTATGTAGCAACATTTCTTCCATATTTTCCTTAATTGTGCATTCTTTGGCAATTTCATCATTCTACTTCACTCAAGTTACATGTGTTCTACCAATCACTTGGTTAGGCTCTCCTTGTGATAGATATCATACTTCCTACAAATAACAATCACAACAGTTTCACAATCTATTATAGATTTTTCTTTTGTTGTACAAAATGTTTCTCCATGGTTTATTTTAGTGTGGAAATGTAGAACAATCTCTCTTTCATGTTATGGCTCACACAGGGTTCAACTATAGGTAGAGATCCAATTTTAAGGGACCACTTTTGATAGGGAGGTGTGCACCTATATTTTGCTGTCCGTTAGTAGTTTCTATTTCATTGATCAGATATATCTTAAGCCTAGAAACTATGTATGATACTGGTATTGCCCATTGAATGGACTTCCAACCATTCATTAGTTTCACCTTGGTTTATACAAAAAGTTATTGACCACTATAATATTGGTATTGCCCATTCAATTAACTTTCAACCATTCATTAGTTTTAGCTTTGTTTAGGGAAAAAGTTATTGACCAAAGCTTCAGGGCCTAACTGCTGCAACTTTGGTGTGAGAGAGGGAGATCTCAAATAATTTGATGTCACAAGAAATCTCCTCCCATGTGCATCCATTTCTATTTCATGCCTCGAGAGCTTTGTGATTTCATATCCAAAATTCTTGTTCAATGTTCTTATACAGTTGTTAAGACCGAAGTGGTATTCTATCTCGCTTTTTTAAGTTATATGAACAAACTAATTTAAGAAAAACCAATATGTAAATGCTTCCTAGTGTGTTGAAATAACAATTGATATTGTTTCAATGACTTTCCATTGCTTTAAACTTGATCCCGAGATTTAAATAATGGAGATGTGTTGTTTCAAAAACAATCTTAATGGAAGTCACTTCTGTCAATTTATAAAGTTACTTAGTTATTAGAATGCCATTTCCACATGTATAAGCTAACACAAATAATTAATGATCAAGTCATTTAACTAGCACTAGGTTGATATAAATATTGATATTCACCTACCAAAATCTTGTGACCACAAAACTTGGCCTTGGTTATGCAAACTCCATTAAAAATTCTACAAAATATATCTCTATATTATTAGCTTCCAAGGAAAAGTAAATGTTCAAGGATGTAAATATAATCTATAGACATTAAAAGGCATAAATCATCCACTTAAGAGAAGCCAATTACAAACTTCCATCAAAATCATATCAATACCTTTCCATCTACACCAAGGCTTATAATGCTAGCTTCATCAAGTTTGAACTTCACGTTGCATACTATTGAATCATATGCAGGCCAACTAGTTATTAGCAAGCCAAAAAACATATCTTTTACTTTGTCAAGTACAACATATCCAATAGCTAACATTCAAGGACCACACGACACAATATTGAAACATCCCATGGTCAATACTTGATAGGAAATAGAATGGTAAGATTTATAAGGAAAATAAGAAAAAGCATAAACTAGACATTGATTTTTTCTTAAATGGAGACAAAACAATAAGTTTATAAGGATGATTGGACAAGTTGTAAACCAGACTCACTAATTTTTGCTAGAATGGACAATAAGAAATTTTATTTATACAATCAATTGTCCAATCTATTTCCATGCATAATTGGACTAGTGGACAATCCTCCTATGCTTCACATCAAAGGATACTGAACATATGGATCATTCCATCTATTGTAGAAGCTGCAAAAATTTTCCAATTATGGTTGAAATAGATAGGAGTAATAAATGCATGAAATAGTATTTTTTTTCTTTGGAACTTCAAATACATTTATGTAAAGGAAATTGTAGAAAGAATGTTGTAAACCAACGGTTTCCAATTCTTGATATTCCATGCTATTAGGGAGGCGAATCCCATTTTCTCAATGTCTTTACTGCCATGCCTAGAACCACCAAACAATTTTTTAGGCTGCGAAATACTTGACGCACATGTTCAATGCATGTGTGTCTAGTTATTTTTGTAAGAATGCAAAATATCTAAAAGGTTTCACATTTAAGACTAATCAAAAAATTGTGAAGTTTTTGCTAATTCCTTATCTTTGAATCAAAATTTTAATCCATTCTTTAAATGTTGAGAATGGTCTTCTAAGAATTTTGAATATTGATGAAGTTAACACCTATCTTGATGCAGATCCAATAATGAATAATTGAACTTTGATTGTGAAGGAGTATCTCTGATATAATTCACAAGATATAGATGCTTAGAGGAGTAGACTTTTTTGTAAATGTGTGTCCTTAATCTACATCAATAACCTCCCTATATATCCTTCCTAAAGGGTATGTCCCTCAAAGGGACATAACCCTTTTTTAATAGAGGAACAAAATGTTGGTGTTTCTTTCACTATTATGTGCCATGATGATTCCACTTCTGAAATCAGGGCTCTAAAGTAGAAGCTCGACAAGACAAACCAAGGGCATCAAGGGGTAAATATATCTTCTTGATATCAATGTGGTAGTAAATAATTCACTCATTTCAGAAAGAAACAATCCATTAGAGGCATGTAGTGTGTATACTGCCTCTACATAGTGTGTGTTTGAGCCCACCAAATCAGAGGAATAGGTGATGGTATTCAACTCTTGAATATGGAGTATTCCAGCATCCCTATTTGCAAAATAAAGATGTTGTGGTCAAGAATGACTCTGAAAGGAATATTTTGCATGATGATGTTTATAAAGGTGTACATGGATGGTGGTGGCATAGATGGTATTTTCTCTTGTTTTGTGGATGTTAACTTGTGTAGATTTAAGCTGTAGATATTGCCTTGTCTACAACTTATGGCATTTTTCTTTGTAATCTTCCTATTTACTTTTTATCAAGGTTCAGACCCCAATAGAGCTCTCAAGTAATTATCCCCTTAGATAAAAAAAAAGGGGGGGGTTCAAGCATTAACATGGTTGACTACAAGGAAAATTATGAACTCCATCTTCATTTATAACCATAGATAGTACTAACATATAATGCATCAATACCATTAGAAAAGAAGTAATTTAACAAAGAACTGTCACTATAAGGGAATGACTTCTAAGCATCCTGTAGATAATTTTTCAACTCTCTACATTATCCTTAATAAAACCAATCTTTCCCATCACACTACAAAAGTAAACAATGTCTTCTTTGATCTGTTAGAAAGCACATACCTAAGCACCAAAAAGTGATAAAATTCCACTTCCAACACCCACATCAACTACAATATGACCCTAAAAATCTATGCAATCTTCTATAATAATAGCATAGTAGGATCCTAAGAAAAATAACCATGCATAAGAATTCAATAGAGATACATCCATACGTATAGATGAGGAAAAAAATAGATGTGATTCCACAAAAGTTAAAACCATTACTAGAAAATCTGAACATAGACATGCACAAAGCTGAATTAAGGAGTTTTTTATTATATTATATGAAAAAAATGGTCTAAAACTCTAAATGTTGAGTTCTAAATAGCCAATAAAATTTCTTCAGTATAACCTATGCCCACATAATCTTGTAAAATGTTTTGATGATGAAGAAGTTGTCCATAATTATGGAAATACATTTTAGTAGATGATGACTCAATTTTCTTATCAAACTTGCTCTAGTTCCAAGTTGCATCACATGAACCATTGGCCAACTCCCTCCCTAAAACATTACCACAATGTATCATAATTAAGGAAATAACATTTTAATCAGCTAATTCTATTATTGCAATCAACTAAGTCTTAACAATTATTCAGATTGTTCTCCAATATATTTTGAAACATCTTTAGTAGAGACCTGATAAAATTTAATAATGTGCAACTATGTCTGTTTAAACTTGAAATATTGGCTATAGGTTTATTAGTTGGTCTATTTCTTGTCAAATTTCTATGGCATCCACAAGGAAAATTACTCACTATACAACATGTACTCTATCAAAATAGAGAATTATAGGCACATGTAAACATAAATAAGGTAACAATTTCCTAGATGAAAGTGCATCACAGTCACTAGCAGTATAGCTATTACACTAGAAGGGTTCTTAGGAATTAGTTTCTATAATAGTATATCAAAGCCAAAATTCAAAATGTTTGGTCTATTATAGTTTGCACCTTTACTTTTAAAATAGTAGATAAAATCATTTTCTGGTCTAGTTAAAAACCAACACACACATAATTCAAAACAAACAAAAAAGATCAAGAGACAATAGGTAAAGGATCATTAAAATAAATGATGCAATAGCCAAAGCAAACCACATTTAGAAGAGGAATTCAGAATGCTAGAGGAGAGCTGGACACTTGCCATAAGACTCACATTTTAAATATTTACTAGATTCTTGTGTCATGAATATTGAACTATGTCCTATAAAGTCTATTCACCTTCTTTCCAAGCTTTTAAAACTTTTTCATCCTCATTTAAATGTTTTATTGTTTCCAAAATTATAAAGCTCTCCATTGTCAAGAATAGAACTACCAACAAATTACATAATTGTATGAATAACTATCAACTCAAGAAGGAAAGCCATTGTGGGAGCCAAAGACATATACCATCTTTTGTGATTTGAGAAGAATTTTGAGTCTTAAAGAAGAGAAAATATTACCAAATCAATCTTTCAAAATTTCGTTGGCGCTATCAATAATAATGACCAAGCTTAGATCTACATATATCCTATCACCATTTGACTCCTAAGATACAGCTATTTTAGGAGTGCACATGCTCACTTGAATAAAAGTCATTAAGTGGAGTCCATAGCCCCAAAGATATCTATACTCATGTAAATTCAAAAATTATAACTCAGATCGAGTATATGCTCTTTCATGCGATGTTGGTAGTCTTCACTTATTTGTGAAGTTGTGTGATCATTTTCTAAGCAACATTTAAATGTTCAGTCCAATGTCCTCACTAGTAATGACATTTATAATTTAAGGGCCTATTTGGAAAAGGGAATACAAGTGGAATAGGCATATGTAAATTCTTAAAATTTTGAATTCTTCATTTCGATGCACCAAATTAGAATTAGAACACGAAGTAAAATAGGAATACATATTCTAATTTTGGCCCAAAAATGAGGTTTTTCAATTCTACCCAAATAGGTGTTATTGGAATACGTATTCCTATTTTACTTTTATTTATTTTAGAAAACATAAATTTTGGGGTCCACAAATTCCCCATCAAATATTGTTTTAACCAAATAGAGAACAAGAATACGTTGCCCCATTTTCTATTCCAAAATAGCTATTCCTATTCCTGTACCCAAACAAGCCCTAAAGGTCTTCTTCATACAAAGTCATGACAATATTTATATTTGGTGATGGTCTTGTTCTATAGAAACTAGTAATCTCAAAGTGCATATAATAAAGTTGATTATTCACAAAGCTCTCCATTTTCAAGAATAGAACTACCAAGAGATTACATAATTGTATGAACAATTATTAGCTCAAGAAGGAAATTCATTGTGGGAGTGAAAGACATATACCATATTTTGTGATTTTAGAAGAGTTTTGACCCTTAAATTAGAGCAAATATTAGCAAATTAATCTTCCAAAAGTTCATTGGTGCTATCAATAACAATGACCAGACTTAGATCTACATATATCCTATCACTATTTGACTCCTAAGATATGGCTATTTTAGGAGCACACATGTTCACTTGAATAAAAGTCATTAAGTGGAGTCTATAGCCATGAAGATATCTATACTCATGTGAATTTAGAAATATAACTCAGATTGAGTATATGCTCCTTCATGCAATGTTGGTAGTCTTCACTTATTTGTGGATCTGTGTGATCATTTGCTGAGAAACATTTAAATGTTCAGCCCAATGCCCTCACTAGTAACAACATCTATAATCTAAAGGTCTTCTTCGTACAAAGTCATGACATAATTAAATTTTTGGGGGGCTTGGGAAGTTGTTGCCGAGTCCAATTTTTCCAACTATGCTCATAAGAATTCTAATCACTACCACTAGATCATAATCCATCTCCTATACCCAACATCCCATACCACAACCCACATGGTGAGAGAATGAGAGAACAAATAGTGAGAAAGTACTATATCATTTCTGACTACTGCTAGTGATATCAAACTGAATCTCTACAAAGATGTCTATGTTTATTTCTCTAAAGTATTCATAAGGAGCATTCTAGATATTTCTAACACCAAAATGCTTCTTCCCCTTTTTTTTTTGGAAGATCCTATTCACTTTCTATACAAGTGTACAAAATATGTGTATGGTGAATTATCCAAACTACACCTATGCAATGTTGATTGTTAAATTGGCTATAAAACCAGTAATTGCATACTAAGTGATTCCCCTCCTATTATGTAATCCATTTATCAAATCTCAATAATAACATACCAATTAATTCTACTTTTTCCAAGATCATTTATAGGTAAAACTATAAAGTAATATTGTGAATTTTTTGTAAACAACCATTGCAACCAATTGCAACAGTCTTTTCTATCAAAAATTTGTTCCACTCTCCATATCTATTTTATAGAATATAGTTGGTTTTCATTTAATTTCTAACATCCAAATCTTAATTAGGAATTTTGTTGCAGGTTAAAATTCTTTACTAAGAATGGTCATTACAACTTGCCATATTTGATTTTCTTTTATATTTTAAAACATGTGAAACAATACATACAATTTACCATTCTCATTTTCTTGAATGGAATTAACAAATCTATTCTTTCTATTCTTTTTAGATTCAAAGATATCAGACCTAAAGGATATTGATGATAAAGATTATTTAGATGCATTATCAAAGCAACCAATGCAAAGAGTTCCTGCCAATGTGTTTCCTGAACAAAAACTTGTTCATTCTACGACAATTGTGCATCTTGATGCTGTTATAGGAGAGGTGCTTCAACTATCCCTTTTTTGTGTGTGTTAGTGAAGGTTTTATATCTTTGCAACATTTTCATCTCTTGATTTCCCTTACAATTATATCAATTTCAAATTGATAATATATCAGCCAAAGCTAGTTTATTATTGGTATCAATCATGGTTGTATGCTTTATATTTCAAACAAAACTTATTTTTGGGTTATTAAGCATGCTATCATTTTTAATTTTCTAAAATCAAAATACCTATATTTTTTATGAAAAACAATACAAAAATTAGGTCCATGGAGTTCTATGGTTCAAGTTCTTGCCCTGATAAATAAAACTATAAGATTGACAACACTGCCATTTCAAAAAACACTAATATTGCTAGATATCATTAAAATCCTAAAATGGCCTTTACTAGGTTTCCAAAGATTAGACAGAATATTTAGGTTACTATTTTTATATTGCACATTGGTTGAAGCTGTTGTGAGGCTACCGGGGCAGACTGTAGAATACTTAACAAAAGTTCTATACATACAACATTCAGTAATATAAGTGAATTGAAAATCCAAACGCAAATACTATAGAAAGTGACAATGATAGAAGCCAGGAAGGAAACTAAAAATAGGAGCTCCCAAGTAGACTGTAAGAAGCTAAATCTGGACTAATTATCAAAGTATTTTTTGGGGTTCTATGGTTCAAGTTCTTGCATACATAAGAAATGTTCCATACATAGAACACTCAGTAGCATAATTAAACTGAAAGTTCAGACACAAATGCTTCAGAAACTGATAATGACAGAATCTAGGAAGGAGACTAAAAATAAGATCTCCCAAATAGATGTTATGAAGCTAAATCTAGAATAATAATCAAAGTATTTTTTTAGAGTTCTATGGTTCAAGTTCTTGCCCTAATAAACACAAATTATAAGATTGAAAACACTGCCATTTTAGAAAAGACCAATATTGCTTGATATCATCAAAATCCTCAAATGGCCTTTAGTAGGTCTCCAAAGATTAGATAGAATATTTAGATTACTATTTCCATATTGCACATTGGTTGAAGTTGTTGTGAGACTACCAAGGTGGGCTGTAACATACTTAACAATTGTTCTATACATACAACATTCTATAATATAAATTAATTGAAAGTCTATACACAAATGCTACATGAAGTGATAATGATAGAAGCTTGGAAGGAGACTAAAAATAAGAGCTCCCAAGCAGATTGTAAGAAGCTCTTCAAACACTTGGAAAATAACTCACTGCACTCTGAATTTCTAACTACTGTTATATTTTGGGGTGTCTATTCATTGCAAAAATTAATAACATTGTATAGAAAATGATAGCAAAGATTTCATTAAACTAAACAGTACAATCTCAAAGGACTAATAACATATTGGGAAAAAATCAAAATTGATTATACTTCATACCAAGTCTGATGAAAATATTAGCAAACTATAATGTCACAAGGAGAATGCATTTCTTTTTTCATCTACAAAGTTTGATTCGATATCTTACATACCTGAATTGATTATATGCTTGTGTGTATTCTTCATGATGCCATAAGCAACTTGATATGATAAGGGAGAGTCTGCAACTTAGCTGATGGAGATTAGGATGCCAATCTCTACAAACCATCAACATCTACACTGAGCACCTCCAAGAAAGCCATCTAGAGAATAAATGGTAGCTTTGAAAGTTTGAAATCCTTTGCTATATCAAGCTAATAAGATGCAAAAGATGTCACTGAACTTTGCTACTAAATATTGACAGGAGGATAGAGAAATGTGATTACTAATCTGTGATTCTTCCTCAAACCCTAGCCATCCCACATATAAGGAAATTCATATAAATAACATCTCCAAACATCCTAAAACCACTCCATTATTATTCATGAGTTTCCATTCACTGCTTTTCTAATTAGTGGTGTACGTCACTCTTATAAACAAGAAATGTTATCTTCAATGTTGCACATATATATTTTATTTCAAAGCTCAGGCCTAACAATCCTGCACTGATTATGATAGCACATGGAATTAAAATATCACCAGGTCGTAACCTTCAAATGGAAAATCATGTGGATTTGGCTTGTTTGAAGAAGATCAATTACATGATAAACTTTGTGTTAGACTTTGCAAGAACATGGCCTTCCTCTAGTGATCGATCACTGCCCCAATATTACCCATGAAGCTTCCATCCCTAAAAATCTCCCCAAAAAATCAAGAATTATTATCCATGACCATGGCCTTTTCAAGAATTATTATCTTATGCACTACATTTCTTTTATTGAGCATCTATGCATTTGCACAAGATAGCTCGAGTCTCATTTTGTGCCTTGAACAAAAGGGCATCACAAAATTGACCACTTCTAATTCCTCCTTTGTGTATGATTCTCTCTTGCACTTTTCTCTGCAAAACGTAAGGTTTACTGAACTAGGGGTTTGCAAGCCATATGTGTTGATTCTACCGCATACGAGACAACAAACCTACAAATTTGCATAATACCCTACGTGGTAATGAAATAAAATAAAAGAATATTATGATATGACTATAAGCCTATGCAAATATACAAGATTAAATTTGAACATACTTTTTGACCAATAGTAATATATGATACTTTTAACATATTAAGGTTAGGACCTGAGTTGGTCAAAATTTTGACCAACTCGAGAAAACTTAAGAAATTTTTGACCAATATAGGGATGGAAACCAAAATATAAAAGGAATCATACCTTTGGTCAAAAAATTTGTTAGAAAAACAAGTGCAAATGTAGTAGTGTCTTAGTGGGACCACTAAGATCTGTATGAACAATCTCCAATTTTATTTTTCTAGTGAACTTCTTGCTAGGAAAAGAAATTTTCTTTTGCTTAGTCATAACACATTCATTGCACACAACATTAGTAGGCTTCACAATTTTTAGTAAATCTCTAACAAAAAATGTACTACTTACCTTCACAATGTTATCAAAATTTATATGAAAAAACCTTTTATGACACAACCAACTATTATCAACTTTTTCAACCAAACACTACTTTAGATCTTGACATTCATTTTCTTGGTCTCTATAGTAAACTTTCAGTAACATAAACTAGCAGTCCACTATCCTAAATATAATAGACTTGTAGAATATAAACATTAATAATAAATCAAAATATATAATGTTGGAGTTTTAAAACTACTGAACAACAAAGGTTCAATACCAAATTGATAGTACTCACATAACCTTAGGATAAGCTAATTCCTATTAGCAATTACATGTGTAAACCATTCAAACCCAACTTCAACAAAACCAAGGGTAGTTTTCTACTCTTTAGGTTCTGCAAAACTAGGGTGGGTATACCCAGGGATGATTCAAGACTTGAAGATACTGTATGAGAATTTTTTTAGTTTCATTCTAATTTTCATCTCAAATCCTCAAATGCATGCATGGTTTTGGCATTTTGAATAAACATATCCCATACAATAGACTTGGCCAAATTTATTCTATAGATTTGCAAGTGTTCATAGAAATAGTGGCTAACTAAGGCTACAACATTCCATGCAAACAAGTGCTGACCATCATTTAAGATCTTCAAGAAATGTAATTTAAAGATGATTGTTATTTTAGAATTGATCCTCCTTCACATTGTATCTATTTTGCATACTGAGTAAAATTCAATCAGTGCCTATTCCATTGGGATTTAGAGTCTACTTCAATTTGTGATCTAATCTGTTGCTTTACAACAAGAATTATTAGCAATTCTTACTAAATTTCATTCTTATAGAAACCCTTTCTATTACCATGAAAACCCCATAAAATTCATCAAAAGCATTTACTTAATTCATTGAATTAACAATAGTAACGAATTGACATACAACCTAAATGAATTGTATTCAACTGAGCAAGCTTTAACTCACACAATCTCAAAATAACCAAGTAATAGCTAAGGAGACAAGATTCAATAAAAATTGATATGGGGACAGTTCATAACTTGTATTAATTTTCTTTAAAAATTGTGTACAATTATTGTAAACTCAAAATGATCTCAAGAAAAGACACAAAGGTCAATCCATATTGACATATTCTTAGAAAACATGCAGAGAAAATACGTCATAAAGTTCTACTCAAAGACTAGACCGAAAAAATCCTAAGTGTAATATTAAAATGCATTAAAAATAAAACTCTTCTCTAGCCCTAGGATCTCACTTATATACTATGAGATGCAACAAGATTTAAGCATAGAGAACTAACAGGTGTCCTTTACAAGAAATATTTACAAACACCTATCACAAAATGACAAAAATGTGAGTAATAGAAAGTTTTCTAGATCAAAAATTCTTTTTGGTGGGTCCCCTTCTGTTACATCTTTTGATATTGTTGATTTGGCCACTATTATGATTCCTCTGTGTATGCAAATGCCAAACTAGAAAATGATGAAGTTTTTTCTGATGATTGCAGGTTAATCTCCACCCATGGGTTTTCACCATCTTCATCCTATAGGTCTAGGCTTGCAACTGAAATTGATTGATCATTCTTGTCTTCTTCTTCCTATTGGCCTTGTGTAATTACAGTGTCAATGATTTGGATCTCATCATCCTGCACCTCATCACTATCAATTTTAACTTCCTCAAACTATCCATCAAGAGCTATTTCTGTCATCCACTTGTCAAACAATGTGTCATCTGGCCAATGAAACTGTTGAATATCCTATTGTTTCTTGATAAAAAACTTTGCCTTATTGTCAATATTAAAAAATTCTTGTTTCAAAGAATCAAAGAATAGTTGAACCTTTACCATTTCTTTAGTAGTTGTATCCCACCATGCATGCCCTTTTTCATTGATAACTTTATTTATTCTGAGAGAAAATAAATCATCTAATTGCTTAGTCCATTCATTTTTACTTTTCAATTTATTTTTTTTATCTAGGGCATGAGGTAATAAGCTAAACCTTTGGCTCTTATATTTATATAAGTATCCAACAATTATTCTCTGTAAATGAATTCTCTTTTCATCAAACTCTGGGAGATTAACAACCATGTCATAGGTTCTCTCAATTTGAACATGTGATGACCTTATAACAGAGTAACACAAAAAGGTCACCTCTCCTCCTTTGTTTCTTTCCCCATTTGTTCACAATAGGCTTTAAAGCCTAATTATTTGCTTTCAATTCATTCCAGATGTTTACCACCCTAGCCAATTGGTCATAGACTAGTGGCTATTCAATTTTTTCCCCCAAATATGTGGGAGCCTTTCTTAATTTATCTTCATATTTCACCTCCAACTCCACATGTAATGCGCAAAACTTTTTTTTTTCTTCTTTAATGTCTTCTATTGTGTAGTATTCCAACCTTTGGGGTGTATCTGGTACTTCTATGAGGGGGGTGGATTTGAAAGATTCAACTGGGGGGTGAGGGTATGTTATTCTTGGCCTTGTGGATCTCCCTAATAACTTGTTTTCAAGTTCAATTCTCCTCTTTACCTCTTTATTGTAGGCATCCATAGCTACCTCATACTTGATCTACAACTCAATCATTTCTTTTTCCTCCTTTTCTGTAGTAGCTAAGGAAAATTGAGAATAATCCATATTCATATGGGCTACTTGTACATGTGAGGTGTCAGCAACTCTCCTTATAATGATATTCCCTATCAGTCCTGAATCATCAAGCTCTAATGAAACAACCCTGGATCCTCTTCTCAGTGACCACATGAAAAGAGTAGCTTGGTCATTACTAAATGTAGTTCCCAAGAACTCCTTTTTATTTGGATCTTGCAATCCCAAATTATTTGACATAGAATTTAAAATTAATGCATTAGCAATGTCCCAATTGGGCAATAATAAAATATTTATAGATTTTACCATCTATCTCCCCTCTTCAGGGGTTATACTTTAGAACTCTTGAATCATCTATTCCTTTATTTTATTTTGAATGGAGGCTTCATCTATTCCTAGATGCTCTACTTTCAAATTCTTACATGTTTCCTCAAAATTGTTCATGTTTGCCCTCCAAGCAAACAGGTGGAAAGCCCTAGACTTTACAAAACTATCATTAGATAAAAAATTTTGACTAGCTTGTTCCAAAATAGGATCCAATTCCCTTCCCTTGTAATTTTCTATAGTCAGCTCAAAACTTGGCACAGGAGGCTCTTGGGGTTCTCCTTCATTTAATTTTGATTGTGTGACCAAAACTTCCCCTTGTGATCCCAATTGTTCAATTTGGTCTGTAGTGAGTTGTTCCTCTTTAATTCTCAAGGGGGTCTGTGAGGGTGATTATTCCTCAACATGAGGATCCTCTTCCCTTATTATCTTTCTCCTCTTTAGACAGGGTTTAGAGGACTCTCTTCCATAACAGTACTAGTGGATACCATTATTTGCTTTCCCTTGTCTATAGTGGCCCCTTTATTCTAAATAAGAGTGTACCCTAGCCTTTTTTGGACAATTGATTGACTTGCCCCTATATTGGGAGTAAAACTCAATCTTCTCATTACTTCCCTGGCCTTATCCAAGTAAAATCTAATAAAGAATTATTTCTTTTCATTCATTATCTCTATTATTTTAGGAAAAGTATTCATAAGTTTCCTTATCTTTTCTACATTTGTGACTGCATCATCCAAAGGACTATAATCTGGATCAAAATATTGAATGAAATCCAAAATTTTAGAGAAGACTCTCCGCTTTTCTTTCCTAGTCTCTTATTCCTTCAAGGAGTACTCATTCCTTATTATATCTTCTAGGAAATAAAATTAATGCTCAATTTGTCCAAGATTTATTCTACGCCTCAAGGCCAAATTGAAAAATCCCTCAAAATCATAAAAATGAGGGTGAGAAATAGCCATCTTGTAGGGATCAAAAATTTTGTGCAAAGAGAGCCAACCCCCTTTTGTGATTACAAAATGATGGGCTACTATGCAAGTGGGGAAAATTGACTGTCTAACCAATATAACACCTTTTTAGCTACAGGATTGGACATCCTTCACTACCAAAGTAATATGTTGATCTCCATTAAATATCAATCCAGGAGTGTGAACTTGAGATGATGTTTGTAAAGTATATGCTTTAATTTCCACTAAAAGCCACTACTACTTTGAATGCAAACGCTATTAAGGAAATCTATTTTACCAATAGAAAAGACAGTTATCAAATGCTTAGAAGGATATTTTAACTACTTAGCCATTCACCTATGCACCTATTGTTGTAGGAACAATAACTGGTTTTGTTTCTAGTGGCTGCAAGAACAACAATTCTATGCTTAGCTTAGAAAATTGAACAACTCCTAATGACTAAAGTAAACTCCACCTTCTGTATGGACCCCCACAGAAGAATGAAGGAAAGATAAGCTCAGATAAAAGTGTAAGAACTTAGCAAAACCATATATTCATTCAAATATGTAATGGTACATAAAAAAATAGATAACCAACAATTCTACTATCCTTCTATTATTCTCCTCTCTTGACCTCCTGAATACAGGAAGGTCTTATTTTTAAATAGAAGGAATAAAAAACTCCTAAATTTATGACTTCCTCTTGAAGGATAGTCTATTACAGCATGCAAACATAAAAGCATTAACTATTCCTTGAATTCCCACAAATATAGAGCACAAAGAATGCTATATTTGTTCCTCTAACTTAAATCATCCCCTAGGAATCTAGGTATCTGTAATAGCTCCATGCATGGTTAACTGACCGCTTCCATGCTTACTTTCCCACTCAATCGCTTTGTCAGGTCTTGCTTTTCATCCATGAAAATAGGTCCCTTCTAATTTTTTCTACCAAGTCCATTAACACCAACAATTCCTCAAAGTGAGTCTTTCGTGGTCATTTAGTTGATTCCTACTTGGCTTGAATTCCTCTGGACATCAATGATACACACAAAACTTCCAACAACATCTATTCATATTTATTAATTTATAAGAAAAGCATTAACCATTCAACTAGCGGTCCTGCAATCTTTTTGGTTGTAGGAAGACCTACCCATGTTAAGCATACATGAAGAAATATTTAACATAATGAACCCCCTTTCAAACATAATATCAACTATCATTTTCATGCCATAAGTTCATACTTTATACATCAAAAGGTTTAAAATACTAGGCTCAAAAGATTATAAGTTTTAACAAGATATAGATAAATGTTCATAAAAAGGGCTAAAAATAATCTATTTTTTTGTGCCATCATTTCCCCCCCAACCACCCTAATGTTGGTCCCTTCTACATTCACAACTTCCTGATTTGTATCCGTAACCTGAGATCATTGGGAATCTTCTCCCCTGACTCATGAGCCCTGTAGTTGAAGTATCCATGGTTCTATTTCAATCTTTCCCATTTCTATTCCTCATGATTCAAATTATAATCAGCAAATGATTCATATTTTCCAAGCATAGGATGTAGCAATATAGCTGGTTGAAAGTGAAGAGGGACCCAATAGCTTTTCTAATTCCTGGCCAATCTCACATACCTAGGCATCCTATAGGTGGTCAATTCCAAGTTTTGAGGTGAGTGTAACTCCCTTATCTTCAGATCTTCTGATAATCAAATCCACCTTTGAATAGAGGCTCATATGGCTTTAGGAGCAATTATAGAACAATTTCGCTCCCAATCTAGGAATGCATGTTCTCGTAGGGATGAATTTTAGAAGCACCATTGGGGTTATTGTTGATGGAGAGCCAGTTAAAGAATACTCTATGAGTATTCAGCACCTTGAGAAAAATGTATAATGGTTCTAACATTTCCTTTTCCTTGTATGGGATAGCCTAAATTTCTCAACTAATTTCATTTTGCATCCAAGACATAATGGCTCTAAACTGCACATCTCCTACATACAAAAGTGAATTCCAATCTTTGTTATCTGGCATTGCAAGATTATGGACATACAATTCATAAAGAAGATTTTGGAGGGCCATTGGAACTTATTTAAGTTCTATTTAAAACTCCTGGGGTGTGTTCAAGGAAGGATTCAACCCCCGAATAACTTAAGATAGTTGAAAATTGACCATTTGCTCTTTTAAAAACAATGCATAAATAGGAGACGGGTGACCTACAACTCAGAAGTTTTGGAATGAGTTCTATTACTTTAGTAACACGTTGCTATAGGACCTTAATTTCATTTTCTTTGTCTTCAATTTGCCATGCCTATTCTTTAATGGTTTTCAAAAATTATTTCCTTTCTAGATCTCAATTTTCTTTTTCCCACTGAAATTGTTGATAAACATTAAGGCTAGCTGATATTGGAGTAAGAATATTGGGTGGTGTACGATGCCAAACAATAGAATGATTATCATCAAAGTGGCTAGTAGAAGGATTTCCACTCGGTCCAGCAACAATGTTGTCATCCTCAGGTGGTTGATAAGCAATAGGATTATCAACTTCTTCTTGTGGCTCAATGGCTGCAGGAGAGGACACAATAGCCATTTTAACTTGGAATGTTTCAACAATTTCTTGAACTATTTCTTGAGTAGTCAATGAGTATTCCTCTAAAGGTAAACTATCATTTTCTTCCACTCATTTCTCAAACCTATACATTGTTCTTTCTAAGGAATCTATATCACTATCAATATTGATAGGACTAAGTGGTCTTTGGAGAATTTCCTCAAGATCACTATTACATTCATGAGTAGGTATTGTGTGCTCTGGTGATTGTGCAGGTGTAAGTACTAAAGTTTCAACATTAATAGGTGACACAAGAGATTAAATAGGCTAGATAAATTGTAGAGGAAGAGATAGCTGCAAAGCACCTTTCTTTTTATTTTCCTCCAGCCGAGGATCTCCATGCACTGAGAATTGCTCTTTTTCTGCCCACACATCCATGTCTTCTTTCCATTGCTCCTCATTTGTGGGTAACCCAGTGACTTTTGCAACCACTTCTTCTATGAATTCTATACGAATTCCTTTCATAGTAGCATACCCATCACTCAACATGTTGTGAAACTGAAGCACAATTTCCTAATTGAATTGCTTCAAACTGAGACAATATGCCAATGAACTTCGTTGTTGAAATAAATTGCATATTTTGAGATCTACCAACAAAACTCTATGGTCTACTGGTTCATGTTGTTGAGGCTTTCCACCCATTTTTAAAAAAAAATTGAAAGGGATTGAAAATGACTGAAAAGTAGGGCAAAGATTGCTATAGGGTTTCAACAATGGCTACAATAGCATTTGAAAATGAAACAACAATTTTAAAACACACTTTTCAAACATCACATCATATCTCCTTCAGTACTACATGATGACATTAACATAATGGGGGGTGTTATTAAGAAGTTATGCACTGATGAAATCATAAAATAATGATTGCACTTGCTTAATTACTTCATACATACAAAGGAAGTATGAAGTGATGCTAGCTCATCCTTGAGATGACCTTACCCCATACATTCTTCGTGCCAACATAAGATTTGCTTAGATTTTCATTTCATTTATGATTTTTATTTATGACTTTGATTTAACCCCCCCCCCCCCACCCCCAAACCTATCATGGATTGGGTCCCACCAGGCCTTAAAGATTGCAAGTTTCAAAAATCAAAATAATTATGCCTTTCTAAATAAATAATAAAATGAATAAATGGAGAGAAGTTAAGTGTCACCAAACTGGAGTGCGATAGGAAGCGTTCTCAAAAGAATATCGTACCATGGAATGATGATGGAATGGAGTGATAATGGGAAGACAAGAAGATGATATGGAATGAAACAGAAAAGATATGAATTTTGCATAAATGCAAAAAAATTATTATGAAGGCCTTGAAATAAATTCAAGGGGCTGCAAGCGTCTAAGTGGAAGACTCAAACATAGAGGCTACATGAAGAAATGTTTCTACTATTTGGAACTATTGAAGAAATTCCTCCTGGGTGGTTGGTTTATGATATAGCTTTAGAAAATGTCCATTAACTAGGAATTTGAATTTGACTAGATCAATTGTAGATAGTTGAACTGCTCCATTATTAAAAATTGCAACAATTTCATATGGTCCAAGCCATCTAGTCAGAAATGTTTCTTGATGGTGCTGATAGCGTAAATCATGCAGGAGCACCCAATCACCAACTGAGAATTATTTGTCTTTAATAAATTTATCATGCCATTGTTTCCTCTATCTTTGTATCAATTCTATGTTATGAAGAGCTGACTTGCACTAGTCATCTAACTCATTAAGATGCAATATGCCATCCTGTTGTGCTGTAGGAAGAGTGATATCAAGTTCTAAGGTTGTTTGTAGATTCTTGTGTTCAAACTTGGCATGACAAATATTTTTCCATAGAGGAGCTCAAAAGGGGTAAACCCAATAGTGGATTTCCATGCTATTTGATATGCCCATAAAGCTTTAGGAAGTCAAGCTGCCCAATCCTTCTTATGTAAGGACACTATTTTAGTGAGTATATTTTCCAACTCCTTGTTTGTCACTTCAACCTATCCATTCGCTTGTGGAAGGTACGGGGAAGATTTTCCATGTTAGATTTTGTACTCCTCCATAAGTGTACCTATCAGATTGGATGTAAATTGAGGCCCTTGATTTGATTGCAATTCTCTTGGAATACCATATCTAGTAAAGATACACTCATACAAGAACTTTACAACATTGTTATCATGAGGGTGCTTCATAGGCTTTGCTTCTGCCCATTTAGTAACATAATTAGTGAATACCAAGATGTAACTCTTTCCTTCTAATGGTGGTTCAATAGGACCAACAAAGTCAATCCCCCATTTATCAAATGGTGCTACTACTATCTATGGCTGTAGAGGTATTTCATCTATCTTTGTTGGTCGACCCATTCTCTAGGATTTATCACATCTTTTTGTATATTGAGCTACATCTTTCTGAGGTGTGGGCCAATAATAACATATATTTAGAATCTTTAATGCAATCCTTTTGTTGGCAAAGTGACCACCACAGGGCTCATCATGACAAGGATGAAGAACATCATAAGTTTCATTTTTTCTAAGACACAAACATGTCACCTAATCTGGCCCAGTATAAAACATGAACCCTAAGATCCATGAGAAGTTAAAATTCTTCTCTACCAACAACCATTTTTCCTTTGCAGAGAAGTATGGGGGTGTTCTTCCACTGGTTAGATAGTTGGCAATGTTAGCATACCAAGGATTTTGTGCTGATAGAAGGAAGAGATGCTCATTGGGAAAACTATCTTCTATGACTGCAAGATCCTCAGGTGTCTAAAGGTGAGACAAGAAATCAGCTACAACATTTGCCTTACCTGGTTTGTCAATAATGGTTATGTCAAATTCTTGCATCAATAACAACCATTAGGCCAATTGTCCAGAGATTGCTGGTTTATTCATCAGATATTTGGTAGCAGAGTGGTTTGTGTGTAAAAATATTTGATATCTTGTGATATAATGTCTGAACTTATTCAGAGCATAAATTACAACAAGTAGCTCTTTCTCTATGACACTACTATTACAGTGTCATTATATTCGACTCCCTGAAGATTTTTACTAATGTAATATATTGCATATTCTATTGAATCCAACTTTTGACCAAGCACTACTCCAATGGAATGATCTAAGGCATCAGTATGTATGTGGAAAGGTAACTCCCAACTTGGTCCTTGGAAGATTGGTGCCATTGAAAGGACTTCTTTAAGCTACAGGAAAGCCTTTTTACAATTAGAGTTCCATACAAACTTAGCATCTTTTCGAAGCAACTTGTATAGAGAGGCTACAATTTGACTGAAGTCTTTAATAAAGCACCAATAATACCCTGCATGCCCTAGAAAACTCTTGACTTCCTTTAGTTTGGTTGGTATAGAAAATGTATGGATAACTTCTATCTTTGTTGGATCCACTTCAATCCCTTTGGGAGAAATAAAGTGCCCCAACACCACTCCTTCTTGCATCATTATGAAACACTTTTCACTGTTTAAAGACAAGTTATAGTCTTTACATCTTTGCAGGACCTTATCCAAATTTTCTTTCGCTTCCTCAAAAGTCTTCCCATATGTAGTGAAGTCATCCATGTATACCTCTAAACACTCTAAAGATATATCAAAGAAAATACTAATGACAACTCTTTGGAAGGTTGTAGGTGCATTGCACAAACCAAATGGTAGGAAAAAATAAGAAAATATTCCCCATAGGCATGTGAATGTAGTCTTTTCCTAATCCTTAGGTGCTATCTAAATCTGGTTATAGCCACTAAACCCATCCAAGAATGAAAAATATTTCTTTCCTGCAAGATTGTCAAGAACTTGGTCGACAAATGGCAATGGGAAATTATCCTTTTTGGTGGCCAAGTTCAGTTCTCTATAATCTATGAAAACTTGCCATTTTCCTCCTTTCTTTGGTACAATAACCAATGGTGAAACCCATTGACTATTTGAAATAGGATATATGAAACCAACATTAAGTAGTTTTTGCAACTCATTTTTGACAATATACCGCAATGGTGGATTTATCCTATGTTGAGGTTGCCTTATGGGTTTGCAATTAGGACTTATATAGATTCTATGAGTACAAAGTGTGGGGTCCAAACCTTTCATATCTGTATATTCCCATGCAAAAGCATCTTGATGTTTTTGTAATAGCTGTAGGACATCTTGATGTTGTTTTTGAGATAAGGATTTACTTAAATTAAGTTATTTCCCTAGGGATATCGCCATCTTGACTACTTTTTCAACCACTAAGATGTGAGCAATTGGTGATGAATCTATTTCATGTGGAAGGAGTGAATGTAGTTATTGTGCAGACTCAGAATAATGAGAGTGAAATGGCAAAGGCAGGATGCTTTCTAAAACACATTCATGGTTAGAAGATGTCTCAAGCTGTGTTCCATAGTCATTCAGGATGATAGATGAAATGGCATCATCTTCTTCTTTGATGCTTATAAATGACTCTCTTGAGATCATCATTAGTTGTTTAATAGAATCTAAGTCCATTTTAGGATCTCCCATGTTTGGCCAGACAACTTGGTCATCTTGGAGCATAGGCTGAGCAGGAGAATACAAGGTTAATTTTTTAGTATTCATACCATCTGAAATGGTCATCTTTCCACATTCACTATTGTTAACCATGGTCATCCTAGGATGATATGATATCCCCCAATACTTTTTTTTGGAGAAAGAACTACAAAATCAACTGGATAATCCCATGAATGTAATGTAACAATGACATCCTCCAACATACCATCGAGAATAATAGTAGAACTATCTACTAACTGCAATATTGTTGGACTCTGTCTGAGACCAATAATATTTAGCTTGCACACCACTTCCTTGGTCTTTACATTAATGGATGCTCCTAAATCTATCAGGACATTTTGCACTTGTATTCCTTGAATAGCAAGGGTTACTACTGGACTTCCAGGATCTACATACTTGGGTATCCTTGGGTTATCAAGCATAAGATCAGAAAACTTGCCAAGGACATTGATGGTCTTTGGGTCTTTCTTTTTCCTTCCTAGAGTTTTTAACATAGGCTTCCTTGATAGCTTTTGAATATATGGGAACTTCTTTTATTAAATCAAGCAAGGGGATTTTCACCATCATTTGCTTGAGTTGATCAAGAAAATTTGATGCAACTTGATTCTCATTTGTCAATACTTGTTTTGCCGACGTACTAGGGAATGGTGGTTTCTTGGCTGCAAGAGAGACAATGTTGGTAGGTTCTCGGACTGACTCAACATTTGTATCATCTACTTCTATTATAATGGGTTACTGACGTGATGCAAGCATTGTTCCAGATCATAGATGAATATCATTCAAGGTGATGGAATAACTTTTTTGCTAGGCTAAGGATTTTACATTATTCGAGTTAGGTGTAGGTTGTGGAGGAATTTGTGGTTGTTTAGGAGGGGATGTATTGGTTACAGGAGGCATTAAAGCTTGTTGTTGGGGAGGTTGTGGCAAGGCTGGCTAATGTTGTTACTACCAGTTCTAAAAACCTAGAGGAGGTTGTTGCCAACCTTGCTAAGGTTGTTGCCAACCTTCATTAGGTTGTTTCCATTCTTCTTGAGGTTGTTGCCACCATTGGTTAGGTTGCTGCCAAACTTGGTTAGGCTACTGCCACCCTTGGTTAGGCTACTACCAATTATTATGACTACCCTATTGTTGTTTCCATTGACTATTACCACTATAATTATGAAGTGGGTCTTGAGGAGTACCTAATTTTGGAGCCCATGGCCTTCGTTGAGCAATGTAGATGATTTCTCCATCTTCATCAATTGCCCTAAACTTAGTAGGCACATGCTGTGAGTCCATTCTGGTGACAAGTTTGCATCAGCAGTTGTGCTTCTTCTCTCTGCAGTGAGGACAATATTTTGCTAGCATACAATCAACATCCTCCTTTCTTTGTACTTGCATGGTGTCCAATTGTGTAGCAACATCATTAATGATGTCTTGCTTGAAATCTGATAGGAGGTTTGACAATTCTATTTTAGATACTCCTGCACTAGGATTTTTTTGGAGTAAGTCTCTTACACCTTGTCCCTTTTTTATTGTTGCTCTAGAATAATTTAAGAAAATATTCCAGATTTTAGCACATGTCTTCTGCGTAATGTCACCTCTAGCCATCAAGTCTAAGGCTTCCATACTACTATCATGAACTCCCTTCAAAAAGAGATGCTTCTGAGATTCCTCATTTAACTGATGTTGCATATTACACTGCAAGTTAAACATGAACTGGGCAACATAGTCCTCCAAAGTATCATCCTCTCCTTGTGAAATTTTAAAAATTTCATATCCTTTTAAATCATGGCCTCTACAATATTCCTTATATTTATCAAGGAATAGATTTCTCATTTGTTGCTAGTATGTCATAGCATTGGTACCTAGACTCATAAACCATCTCAAAGTAGCCTCCTTAAGAGTTGATGGGAACAACTTCAGTTTGTGGGCGACTGTGGTGTAATCATAGCTTTGAAAAAGAATGTCAAACTTGAAGAGAAAGGTCTCTGGATCTTCAGCAATAAGACCATAAAATTTTGGTAGGGCAATAGAGGGTATATTCTTTAGATTTTGGTTACCTTGCTAAGGATGGATTAGAAATGGAAAGGTAGGTTGAGTGGCTGCCATTTGTGGATGTCCTAGTGGGGGTTGATAAATGATCAGAGCTAGTGGATTATCTTGATATTCAGGCTCAGAAAAAAGATTATTAAAATGGAGGGATTCTTTAGATGTGGTTGGTGAGTGTTCTTGATTTGGTATTTCTACAAACAAGTCTCAAACAGTTCTTCTTCTTCTTCTCTTTCTTCTTCTTCTTCAAGAAAAGAATCTTCTTGATTGAAGTTGGGAAGAAATCTTCCAAGATGGTCTCTTCTCCTATGCATGTTAAATACTAAAAATGAAACTAACTAGGTGACTCTATAGTGAATACTAGATTGACACCATCCCCAACAATGACACCAAAAATGTCTAACCAATATAACACCTTTTTAGCTACAGGATTGGACATCCTTCACTACCAAAGTACTATCCTGGTCTCCATTAAATATCAATCTAGGAGCATGAACTTGAGATGATGTCTGCAAAGTATATGCTCTAATTTCCACAAAAATCCACTACTACTTTGAATGCAAGTGCTATTAAGGAAATCTATTTTACCAATAGAAAAGACAATTATCAAATGCTTAGAAGGAGATTTTAACTACTTATCCATTCACCTATGCACCTATTGATTTAGGAATAGCAACTAGTTCTATTTCCAATGGCTACAAGAACATTGGTTCTATCCTTAGCTTAGAAAATTGAACAAATCCTAATGACTAAAGTAAACTCCACCTTCTGCATGGGCTCCCACGGAAGAATGAAGGAAAGAAAAGCTTAGATAAAAGTGTAAGAACTCAAAAAAACCATATATTCATTCAAATATACAGTGGTACATTAAAAAAATAGATAACCAACAATTCTACTATCCTTCTATTATTCTCCTCTCTTGACCTCTCGAATACAGGCAAGGTTTTGTTCTTAAAAAGAAGGAATAAAAAACTCCTAAATTTACAACTTCCTCTTGAAGGATAGTTTGTTACAACATGCAAACATAAAAGCATTAACTATTCCTTGAATTCCCATAAATATAGAGCATAAAGGATGCTAGATTTGTTCCTCTAACTTAAACCATCCTCCAAGAATCTAGGTATCTGTAATAGCTCCATGCATTGTTAACTTACCACTTCAATGGTTACTTTCCTACTCAACTACTTTGTCAGGTCCCACTTGTCATCCATGAAAATAGGTTCATTCTAAATTTTTCTTCCAAGTCCATTAACACCAATGCTTCCTTAACACGAGTCTTTCGTGGTCATTTAGTTGATTCCTACTCATCTTGAATTCCTATGGACATCAATGATACACACAAAGCTTCCAACAACATCTATTCATATTTATTAATTTATAAGAAAAGCATTAACCATTCAACGAATGATTCTACAATCTTTATGGCTATAGGAAGACCTACCCATGTTAAGCATACATGAAGAAAGATTTAACATAATGGACCCCTTTTTAAACATAATATCAACTATCATTTTCATGACATAAGTTCATACTTTATACATAGAAAGGTTCAAAATACTAGGCTTAAAAGATGATAAGTTTTAACCAGATATAGACAAATGTTCATAAAAAGGGGCTAAAAATCATCTATTGTTCTATGCCATCATTGACCCTGTTGATCTTTTCAGCAATAACGTTTCCTCTACTCCTCCCAACTGCTACAAAAACTCAGCTACTCCTACCTTCAAGAGCACCTGGTAAGGAAACACATGATGACTTCCCTTAAAACCATAAATTCTGAAAATAGTAGAATTAGAGTATGGGATGATATCCCCCCAATTATGTGAAACTTTCAAGTTATGGGGGTTATCCATAGGCCTAATGAGACCCATTAATGCCTTGAGGATTCTGGGATTGTCACTCAATAAAAGGCATCTCAGTTTGGAAGTGAAATACCTATCAAATCTAATAAAACTGGCATTCTTTGCATCCCATGTCATATTTGCACTCCATAATTGGACTGATAGTGCTTCCCCATTCTCCTCTCTGTTTAACTTATTTCTTTTACCAAAATATGAAACTCCTTTAAACAAAAACATATGCATCAACAAAGAATAATGAAAAAAAAAAAAATTCTACCTTACTCTTTGCAATCCCAATTAATCCATTGTGAATTTTCTTAGCCAAAAAAGAAGAAAAACAAAAAATTATGTCCACACCAGAAGACGAGATGTGAACAACCATATACATAAAATCTATAGTCATAAATTATTCTTTGTCTCTCCCAAAAACTTTGCATAGGGTCCTATATATCTCTATAGCCCTAGAATTAAAAAATGCCCTTTTGAAGGGTTCCTCAAAGGCTACTATTATTGCTAGCAGGGTTCCAATTTTACCTATATGTGCCTTCAACGCACCTTGCCTGATGGTGTATTTCTTACTTTTGTATTCCTTTTCTAATCTATCTAAATCAATGGGCACATGGTAATCAATGATAGGCCCTAAACCAAAAACTTCCCTAATCTCATCTAGGCTGACTGTAATTAGGACCTGACCATCAGTTCTTCTCAAAATCCTAATGGCTTGGTCACAATTTTTGGCCACAGCTTCAAGAAGATCATAATCGATGAAAATACCAGGAACCACTAGTTTCCCTAGCTCAAAATTCAAGATATTAGCATGTGGGGCAAAGAGGTTCCTCTCTAAAAGCCATTTTTAAAACAATTCTAAACTAGTTTGTGAGGTACTGGCATCACAGACCTAATCACCCTTGTCATATAATCCATCTGCTATTTTCAACCTAAGGTTTAATGTGGTGAGCTTTTTTACTTGCATAGTTTTAGTAGTGCAATTGAAAAGTAGCTCAAGTAAATCATCATGGACATTCCTGTCCAAGTAGTTCTCTTGACCAAAAAATCCCTTCTTTGAAGGCATTTTGAATTGTAATTTTTAGAATTAAGGCACTACAGAGGTTACAGTGTAAATACTTACTTGATGCTTTGCTTATTTCTCTCTGTAACTTTTCAATGTCTTCGCAAACACTATAAATTTTCTTCACATTCTTGTATATCTCACAAGCTTCTTAGTAATGGCTTTAATTCGAGGAAAAACTTGAAATCTTTGTTCACGTGGGATAAGATTGAAAAAATCTTCTGTATTATGATCTATTTTCTTTCGCACACAAAGCTTTTAGGCTTCATAAATGCACAGAGCGGCACCACCTTCAATGTTTAAATTTACACTATAGATTTTCAACAAATCCTACGATCCAGGGATGTGGGAAAAAATGACTCATGTTCAACTTGACATGTTGGCAGTCAACCCAATGAAATTTAGCCATGTGTGTAATTCCTTCCTTATTGGAATTTCGGACTAGACCCACTGATGACCAAAGACACATGTCATCTAGTTGCTACCTTGTTATACATATCTTTTGAGTATTTTGTTATAGAAAAGTACCAATAACCATTAATCCTACTTGATCATGTGGAAAATATTCGATACAACTCGTAAGAAAGATGTGGTGGGTCCCTCATTCGCTACCTCACTATACATAAACTTCATCCAACTCCTTATAGCAAGATAACAATGGCCATAGATTTGAACTTGATCTAATGGCATGGAAACTGCATGAACTTCTTAAGATGTGGTGGGTCCCATATTCACTATGTCACATAGAGTAAATAATGCACATCTTTCTATAGCAAGATAGTGAGAATCATTGATCCCATCTTGATTTGACGATCATAATACCTCATGTGCTTTATGAATGGGGCATGGGTCCAGGATACTGATGACATGAGAAATCCTGCACAACTAGCATGACAAAACCATAGTTTACTCCTAGGCACATTTCCATGTTGCTTAAGGTCCCACCAAATGTTTATTTCATGGTAACTCATTATGTCACTAACAATGAGATGCCTAAATTTTATGATAGTGAAGTAGCAAGCTCTGGTGTCTTAACAAAAACTTGACACTAGAAGAATAAAGGCAAGTCAAGTCACCATCGCTCTTATTAAATGCTTCTGACAATAACAGTTATTATGCACCATGCCACTTGGAAAATTTTACGGTCACCAAAAATTTTGGAGGGCATCGTGAAATATATTTCCTAGCTATTCACTACGTCACTAATAACAAGATCCTTAGTTTTTTCGATAGAGAAGTAGCGAATCATCAAAAAAATCATTATTCTGGCAATTTCTTCTACCCACCTTTTACTAGGTTCCTTTTCCTACTTTGACAACTCTGACAAAATGCATGTGATTAAAAATTCGGCCGCAACATATTTTCCAAATACTGCATCTCCATTTTACGGCACCATTCTTTAGTTTTGTGGCCTTCGCTACCTTGCTATACATAAACTTCATGCAACTCCTTATAGAGAAGTAGTGATTGTCATAGATCTCATCAAAATCAGACGGTGTGAGACATAAGGGAACAAGACTGCTTGGAGGCATAGAAATTTAAAATGAAAATAGAATATTCGCAAAAGTTCAAAAAGATTTCATGGCCAAGACTTTTAAAAAGGAATGAGAAATAGGGTTTAATAAGACTTTTCAAAGGCAAACAAAATTTGGAAGACTAAACAAGAAAACCCTATTCACCAACGATGGATTCAATTTGATTTTTTGTACTTAGGCTAGGGAAAATTCAACATGAAAAAAATCAGACCAACATATAACATCCACACAAGTTTGACACTAGGATTTAATGTGGACATCCAATTTGGAAAAAACCACCAATAACATATCACCAATATTTTTATTATTATGAAGTAAGATCTATTAGGAGCCAACCCTATTAAAGGTTACAAAAGACATTATTAAATGTGACCTTGTTAAAGGATTTAATCACCTTGTTAGGAGTGACCTTGTTAGAGGACTTTAGTACATTCCATTAGAATGCCACCTTGATTAAAGGATTTCAATATTGATACAATGTTTAGAAAGTAAAAACATGTTTTGATCTAGAAAATACTACTCACTTTGCAATTAAATATCACTATTTGGCTCAAATTCCAATCCATTGACTGGCCTTCATTATCATCTTAGTCTCTAGTTCACTTGGCCCTTAAAGCAATCACTCTTCACATCTTCTTAACTCTTCTTAGTCTTCGACTTAAATTCACCAATCAATAGCATCAAAAAATACTCCAACCCTATCAGGTTAGCCCTTGTACCTCCTTATATAGGTAATTATGATCTTTTACCACTTAAACATCAATATAGATCTTAGGGTTATGATCAGATTCAACACGTACAATGGATCTATCTACCATTTTGTCTCCTCCTTTCTATTCTAGAAACTTCTCCTTGGATCCTTGCATAGAAACACATAAACATGGTTTCCTTTGATTTAAATGTTTTATTCATCCATCCTTATCTTCAACACACTTTACATATCCCAAAATATCAACTTTGTTAATTGGAAATTATGATTTCTCATTAACTATCTAAATGTTGTCCCTTTGCCAACACTATGTTATGACACTAGATCATCACTAGGTTACTTGGTCGCTACTAATTTTATTATTTGACACATATAATGGCATTCAATCAATATTGATGCTTAGTCAACACTACATCCAATCAACACACACTGGGGCTCAATTGACACACACTGGGACTCGATCACTAGCATCACTCGACCTATATTGCAAGTTACTTAATATTTCTCTCTATTTCTCAGTCAAGCATATGTATTTGGTCAATCTTTTATTATCTCTTCAAGGATTCTATACAATTGTCTTATTCACTTGTAGAATGATTAAACAATCACTTTATCTTTTCAAAGTATAACTAACAAAGTGCCCATTTGTAGTTTCTTCTCATAACTCAACCTTTCCTCTAGGTGCTTTTGTTATGACAAAATTCTCAACTTCTCTTCATCAATCATCTATATATGCCACTTCAATCAAATAGCAAATTGTCTTGCCAATAAGGTTTGACATCAATGACAACATAACAATTATTCCAATTGTAGTTTCCAATAGTAACAGTGCCAATAAAATTACTATATTTGTCCTTAATAATGCATGTCTTTTATATGAATTGTAACTAATATCCCTTATCAACTAACTATCTAAAACTCAATAGGTTATGCTTTAATCCATTGGCAAAGTAAACATCATCTGTGCTATTTTTTTCATCAAGAGTAATATATCCTATTCTCTTGATATGGCAAGCCACATTGTTACCAACTCTAACAATTCCTCCATCATTACTATTAAAATTAGGAAATTTATTCATGTCACCAATCATATGATGTGAACAACCACTATTATGACCTAATCAAATTTCTTCTCAACTTGTAATACTAGGGCTTTCTCTTCTCTAATTTTGATTTTAAGATTTTCTTCTTTTATACCTACAAATCCTAACTCATCATCACTTTCACTCTGAACTCTCTCATCATACTCATCATCTTCATTTGCACACAAGCATTATCTAGGCCTTCTAGACTTGAAAAAATGTTTGTAGTTTTTCACTCTTTAGGACACTTAAATGTATAATGACCAAATTTTGATCATCACAAGTCCAACATTTAAATATTTTCTTACTGTTAAATTATCTCCTTATAATCAAGGCAATTCCTTCTTAAATCCTTCTATCTTCCTCAAATCTGGACATTTTTCTACTAGCAAAATCTCCACTAGTGCTTGCACTTCTTGATAAGGAAGAGAAAATACTTAATGTACTAAAATTAGTTTTCACTCTAGGTAAATCTGTAGCCTATTTCTAGCTTAATTCTTCTGCTTCCAATCTTCCAAGAAGAGTCTCTTTGGTAAATTTCTTAGTACAAGGTATTACTTATTCAATCATCTATGTTGTCTTCTTGAATGACAATGTCAAGATTTTCAAGATCTTCCATATGATCTCATCTTCATCTTTAGACCCATTACAAGACTTGATTCTTGCAATAGTTACTAATATTTTCTAGTATAACTTCTTATAGATTCATCTTCCATTATTTTAGCCTCTTCAAATAAACATATCCAATTTTGTAATATGATTCTCTTAGCATGCTTATCACCTTCAAAATTAGATTCCAAAGCTTTCTAAATTTCATGAGATAAATCTAAGGATTTTACTTGATTATATTCATTTTCAGGAAGAGTTGACAAATGTGCTTCTTTGGCAAGCACGTTACACATAAATAGATCTTTTTCAACTTCACTACATTCTTCAAGTTTTCTCTCTCCCACAATCTTCTTTCCATTCTTCATCATCAACCAATATCCTAGACCCATGCATAGAAGATGTGTCTTCATATTCTCTTTCTAGCTATCATAGTTAATTCCATCAAACTTAGGACTTTCTTTTCTGAAATGACCCACCATTGATCTCCTTAATCTATTAAGCTTTTCCTTCAAGCACTTGATGCTCTGATACCAATTGTTAGAAAGTAAAGTCCACCAAGATAATTGAGAGGGGAGGATCATTTATTAGATCAAAAGAGCTTTTATCAACCTTATTAAACCTTAAACATGTGGTCAATATAATTAGAAACCATAAGAAGATACACATACATAATAACATCGGATATGTTAACTAATCAGAGGGAAAACCCCGGTGGGGATGGTACTCACAAAATGATGTAGTAATATAAAATTCCCTTGTAAAAGGATAGACTATATTAGGAGCCAATGAAATAAATTTAGTACATATTAATCCCTATTAGGAGATTCTAACCCTATTAAGAGTTGTGTCAACCCTATTAGGAGTTGTAGAAGGAAAATGGACCCGTTATCTGAATAGATTCAAGGGCAAGACAACCAAACTCACTATCCAATTGGCCTTTGCATTATTCCTTTTAGAATAATAGAAATGAATCAAATCACCATAACCCAAAATATTTCTTTATTCTCTTATTGTGCCAATACCACACCAAATACTTCTTATATCTCAATACCAGATCTTAAAATTTTTATCACACCAATCCCTTTGATCGCTTACTAGCATTTATCAACTTCACATATCACTTGCACAATTCACCCTTACTCATTACACTTCACAACAAGGAAGATAACCTTCCTTTATACCATGTCCTCAAAATAATTTACTGAGTTTTCCTTGAGGCTTGCCCAATATATCACAATAGGACCTCATTAAGATAATACAATTTATTACATTTTCTCACAATTACAAAACATTATCATCTCACAGTAATTACAATTCTTCACATATGCAACCTTTAACCTAACATACCCACTGTCATCATCATAAGGCTATCTAATATCACTATTTAACTTTATTCATCATGATTCTATCCATGTTAGGAGATACAATCCAAACACCAAAAACCACTTCTTAGGTACTATATTTGCACACTGTCTTCTGTAAATCACAATTAACTTTCACATGTCTTCAACTTTTTGTATGCACACTTATCTACATCATAAAGAAATGTTGTAGAACACATCCTTAACCATGCTTGAACTTATCATTAATACATAGTCTGTATGACCTCGTTCTCTATCTTCTACTATGTCGATATTTATAGAAACAATACTATGTTAACATCAATGACAAACACAGTCATGAATGCAACATGTCAATATCTAGAAATGCTTAGAATAATCCCCCAAAATAATACCATCAACATTTATGCTAACAAGAATTCCTTAAGGTATCTTGAATCGTAAGTCTTAGGTTTAACTTTAGATTCTCTAGTAAGACATCTATAAGAAAAGTTACCAACCTTCTTATATGAATAATGGATTATAGTTGATTTTCCTTATAATTTTCCCTTATATCTTTTCTTTCTCTTCTCGATCAAAGCCATTAGCTTATCCAAATTTATTTCTTCTTTCTCTATTTGTGCCCATTCCTTAGCACAATATCCAAAGTTTTTAGTATTAGTGCTTGAACTTTTTGTTAGAATTATTTTATCTTGATGACCAATATCTTTAAATGAAAGCTTATATTTAGGTAAAGCATCTTTTAATTTAGAGGTTTCAAAAGCTTGTAACTTACCAATTAGTTTCTCCCTATTGAATCCCTTTATGAGAGGAATTACTTCCTCAATAGAAATAACTTTGTTATCGGTGTCAAAGATCTAAGAATTTTCTATACAGTTTAATCTTTAATTATGATTCCTCCACTATTTCCTATCCATGTAACAATTTTTATAATTCTTTGAACATATAATCTAATTTTCTCATCAACTTGCATTATTTCTTTCTCCTGTTGGAATATTCAAATATGGAAAGAGTACTTATGAGAAGGGGGGGGGGGGGGGGGGAGGGGTGAATCATAAGTATTATACTTTAGCCAATAAAACTTTGAACTGAAAGTAAATTGCATGCATGTAAGTATATCAAATAATCATGAAACTAGACACATGCATCAATAACACTTAACACTAGAATTCGGTAACCCAGAAACCCTCTAGGAATAAGAAGGTAAAACTGGGGTGGGGATGATACCCACAAAAATTACTGCAGCAATATTGTTCAACCACTTCTGATGGTTTGCCCCATTAAAGGCTTTACACTGTGTCAATAGTGACCTGGTTAGAGGCTTTTAAACATTTAACATGAAGTGTTACCCTGTTAAAGGATTTTATCACCTAGTTAAAGGATTTATCGAAATAGCTATTAAGCTAACCTATCACCATAGGATTTTTATTCTAATACAATTTCTAGAAAGTATTAGGTATAATAAACCTGCTTGATTACAATCCTTGATTACTGATTGTAGGCACTTGTTCTGCTTTCTCTGATCTAGATCCTTTTGTGATCTAATAATCCTCACTTCTGAAAATAGACTTCCTTGCGAACCCTTGTATATCTTCTCATACCTCTTATCTCTCTTACATTTTATAATGAAGTTTTGTCTTCTTATATAGAAGTTTGATTTGCCTTTACCGCTCAATTCTCCCTCTTCAATTTTAGGGTTTCAAAATTGATTAGGTAGGATACAATGTATCTACTCCATATCTTGTTTTCTTCTTGAAACTTCGCCAATTGTATCTTAAAAATGTTCTACATGGTGTTCTGTGCCACCAACTCATCATTCTTATCTTCTTTTTTTTAATTCACAGATTTTTAGATAACAACCTTGTCGGCTTAGATCTGGCAAATCTTCGATTTCCTAAATAATTCAGCAACTCGGCATTATTGAGTTACTGGTGCTCGGCACCTTTGTGTTACTCAGCACCTATATCAGCTCAGCACTTTATGTTACTCAGCACTTGTACTTACTCGGCACTTGAACTTACTCGGCACTTTATGTTACTTGGCACTTGAACTTACTCGGCACTTGTATTGCTCAGCACTTATTCTTCACTCGGTAACTGATCTTCACTCGACATGCATGATGTACTCAGCATCTAATGTGGAATATGATTAAGTGTGTTGGCACTCAAGTGTCAAAAACATTATGATGTTAACAATCTCCCCCTTTGACATGAGTGACAAAAACACTTAACTGACCTTATAAGTGCATTTACTAATCTGATTGGTATATTGAAAACTTTGATCAAAATTTATGTCTTACAATCTTACAATATATACCTCAAAAATTTTGTAACTCCCCCTGAGTTGATTGTGCCTTATCTGTATATTATTTGTATATCAATGCTCCTCCTTTGTATCTGTTCTTCCCTTATTAATCTGTATAACTCCCCCTTTACAATCTATATATATCTCCCCCTTTTTTACACTTATGTCAAAGAGTGTTTAAGGGTTAAGACCATATTTTGCCAAGAATGTGCTATTTACCTCCATAATCATTCTGAGAGCTACATCCCAATTATTCAAAGCAATTTCTAGTGACTTATGCTGGATGGCAGTCTCGGCAGCAAGATGAACAAGTCCATCTAATGTAGAAAGATTTGGATCTTTCTTGAGTACATTTTCAGCATATACTTGCTCTTTATGGAGTATCTCTAAATGTGGGGTAATTGAGGACTGGAGTTGTATTACTTTGGCCTTGATATTGGCCTCATCTTCTGTTAATATAGCTATTTCTTTGTTTGTGTGAAGCGATTGAGCAAAATGCTTCACACTTTGAGCTAGATCACTTGGTAGTTGCACACTTGAAATGTTCAAATTTCTTTCCAAGCTCAGTATCTTTTGGCTAGTTTCTTGTGTGAAGTATGAAAAATCACACAACTTTTTGTATAGTGAGAATATATTCTCAAGTACCTTTTTCACCTTATCAATGAGCTTTGCCAATTCTACTTGTGAAAGTGCGATTTGTCTTGATATTTTCTCGTTCACTTTCCCTTGAAATTTCTTTTATGACCATTCCATAAGTTTTGCACTGGTTTCTAGGTCTTCATTTGTCACCTAGTCAACAATATTTGTTAATTGCTCTGTGATATGCTTCGACTCATCTGGTGATTGCAAACTGAAGGCATCCATAAAGATGTCCTTGATCTCATAAAGTGTTTTCTTATTTTTATACTCTTTCCTGAGTATTTCCTGTCTTTTCCTTCTATTTAGTGCATCCTACACTTCATTGATTTGATCAATGGTTATTGATTTTGAGTCATAACTTGGTATGACTATCTCTTCATCTAATTCAGGGTCTCCATAATGAAGTACCCTTGCAACTCTGGTAGTGTTGGATGATGGTACTGAAATTTCTAATGGCTTGTGTGAAGGAGTCCCCAAGGTAGGCAAATTTATTAGTGTTTGTATTGCCTCATGTTCTTTAGGGGTTTTTACTATTTCCTCCTCTTTTTGTTTACCATGATCAATTATTGTTATCTGTGGAAGTCCACCTTGTATTTGTGTTGTAGGATCAGATGTAATGGTCTATCCTGTTTGTTCTTTTTCTTGTTCTACATCTGCACTTTTCTTTTGTCTTGCAGCATCAATTATACTAGTTGGTATATCAAATTGACTGCTAGTAGTTGTGATAGAAGGTGGTTCTTGTGTATTCACCTTATCTTTCACTGTACTTTCTACTAGTTTTTGTAACTCATCTATACTGACCAATACTAGTTTTGTACATAGTATTGCTTGTTGTGTTGACTAGTCAAGAATTCTTTTCAGATCTTCTGCAGTTAATGGATTGACATTCTGACTAGAAGTATTAGGAACATCGGTAATTGTTATAGTATCTGCAGGTGGAATGGATGCTTCTAGAGGGCTAGGGGGTGGTAATTGTGTGTCTTGCACACTCTGATCTAGTTGTTCCTCTTGTTCAATTGTTGCCATTGTATCCTATTTTTGTGTCTTTTCCTCCTTTCCATCTATCTTTTCTTCTTCTCTCTTTTCTTCTTCTTCTTTCCTCTTTTTCCTCTCTTCTACTGGTATGGCTGCTTCTTCCTTGTATTCTTCCTCAAGAAAATCTTCAATCTTTTTATACAAATTCTTCCACAATTTTATTGTTCTTTGAACAATCTCTTCCATTCTATTTTGAAGTATAAAGAATGCCCTGTGTTTGGGTGTGAACCTATTACTATGCCTTTTGACTGCTTTGCTAATTTTTTCTCTAGTCAAATCTGGAAATACACTGGCTAGGGTTGATTCCCTCATCTCCTTCTCCATTTTTAAGCAAAACTGCCATCTGTCTTCTATAATTTTTGACAGCTCCTTTGGCAATTGACCATCTAGTTCAAGTGGGGTGTACTTGAACTGTGCCATCATTCCATACACTATTTCCTCTATCTTATTTTGTTCTTCTTTATTAAATTTACTAAAATCAATTTTATTTAAATTTTTCAAGTCACCACTTGCAATCTTTTTACATAGGGTATCAACTGATGAATTGCTTACCTCTTCTGTTTGCTCTTCGTCATTAGTGTCAGGTTGAGCCACATACTTTCTTCTTTTCCTCAGCTCCTCTTGAGATTCCTTGACTTGTTTCTTTTTGGCAACTTTCCCTTTAGCCTTTTGAGTAGAGGCTCTTGTTGATGCTCGTGTTTTTGGCTTCTAAGGTGATGAAGTGGTAGCTTTCTTCATTTTGGGCTTAGCTGAAGTCTATTCTGCTGCCTTTCTCTTCTTTGGCTTAGCTTCAGTTGGTGCTTCCTTGGCTTCTTCTTCCTCTGCACCCTCCTCCTTATCTTCTTCAAGACCTTGGGTTAGTTCTATTGGCCCTTGTTCCTGCTCATCTTCATCCTCACTTTCATCTTTTTCTTCTTCTACCTCTGCCTCAATTTCTTTGCCAAACTTCTTCTTGATTTTCTTGACTAATTTATCTTTCTTCTTCAATGTAGAAGCAGTTTTTAATTCCATGTTTATTTTTTATCTTACCACATCATAAGTGCCAAAATGTGGTGCATTTTTATCTGCTTCTTCTGCAAGTAGAGTTGTTATTGCTACAGAGGCTTGATCAACATCAAGTTCATATCCTAGTGGCCTAAGCCATCTTATTCTAGGTATAACTGCTTGAATGTAAGTATAATCTATATCAACTAGGAAACATATGTCATTTGTATTCTTTTCTACTAATGAAGCTGGTATCCTTGACCTTTGCTTCATGGATTTCTTGAAATCCTCAAAATAACCTGTCATTTGGGCATCAAAATTTTCAGCCATTTGTTCAATGTATCCATTAATTTGTTCACAAATTGTTTTATCTAGATTCCATTTTACTTTCCCTATAGAAGGAAATTCTTTCATCAGATAGAAGAACATACACATCAAAACTGATCCAAATTTGCATTGAGCTCCTTTGCTTTTCCTTATAGCTCCCAAATTTTAATTAATCTGTTGAAACATGAGCTCTGCCAGATCATAAGTGTGATCTCTTTTGATTATCTTGTATGCAACATCAATTGCTATACAAGGTACACTGTTCAACCTGCTTGATTGGTAGAATTTGTGTGAAATAATTCTCACATTAAAATTTAGTAGGGGATTTGTGACTGTGTCGATAGTCATTCCTCTATTGTTCCATTTGGCACCTGTATTTTTCAATATTATTTCCCTTTTGTCACTTCGCAGGGTCTTTGGCCGATGTAGGGTTGGAATACCAGTAACCCTATGAACAGTTTTCTTGGTAAATTTTACTGGCCCTGACTCTAACCAAAAAGCTGCATCATGTATTCGGCTCAAAATTATATGTACCCATTCTATTTTAAAAATAGTCAGAAATGCTAGGGTTTTGGTCAATCCTTTTCTTTCTACTATTGAAAACTCATTTTTTAGTACTTTGTTTTCACACAGTTTATTATATGCATTATGAATTTCTAAGTCTCCTATGGCACCAATTTTGCAATTGTAACATCTGCTAACATCTTGTACCATAACAACCTTATCTGGAATAACTGATAATGCTCCTGCAGGATCATTCTTGTATGCTACTTCTGGAATGGGCTTAAATTTAGGTTGTTTTACTTCGATACTAACCAACTAAACTTCATGACTTTCTAAACCCTTGGTGGTTCCTGACCTAGATGCCATTATTTTCCAAACTAGGGTTTATAATTTAAACAAGTTTATAAGTCCTACGTAGCTCGGCACTTAAGTAAAATACCTTAAATCGACGAAATTTGTCTTGAATCACTGTTGAAATCTTTTACGAATGGCTTCTGAGGTGTTCTTGATCTTCTCCGCTCCTTTTTCGACTTTGCTTCTTGTTCGAATGGTGAGAAAATGATCAAAAATCAGATTTATGTACCCTTCAAAATAGAGTAATAAATGCTTAGTATGTTGCCAACTGTCTACTCAGCTTATAAAGAAATTTTAGCCTAACTCGGCTTCCATTATTTCCATTTTACTCGGCTTCTATTGGAGTTATCCAACTCGGCATCAATTTTTAGCTCAGTCGTTGTTGGGAGCTCAGCATCCAAAGGCAGTTCGGCATCAATATTTAGTTTTATCTTAACATCTTGTATCATGTGATTTATACTTTGCTTAACTTCCTTTTCTTGGGACTGATGTATGATATAGCTTTGTATATCAGTCATGTGTACTTCTTGTGCTTAGTTTGATGAAGTATGATCACTTAACCCATTGGGTGAGGTGATCCCTCCACTTGATGTGTTGCACCCTTACTTCTTTTTCCAAGTCTTATTCATTTCCCCTCTTATCTTTTCAACATCAAATATTTTTTTTCCTTTGTTATCTTTAGTCTTGGGTGCCTTTGATCTTGTAGGATAGTTTCTGCTGACATGACCAATTTTCAAGCAATTGAAACATGTGGTTTGACTCAACCATCTTTTGTAGTTCCCTCTAAAATGTGTTCTTATGCAATTCTGTGGGATATGTCCATATTCTTGACAATAGTGACAGCTATTTCTGGTGTTGTAATCCCAAAATTCATGGTTTGATGTTTTTGTTGGTTGATTTACTGTCCACATAGGTTTTGATCTGCATTCAAATGCCCTATGTCCATACTTTTTGCAATTATAACAATTTCCATCAAATCTTTAAGTCCTTGTGACATTGGATCTGCAATTTTGTGTCATATGTCCTTGCATGTTGCACTTGTGACAGAAACTTTTGGGTATGTTTGATTGATTAAATCTTCTACTCTTGCACACATTAGCTGTATGTGCCTTCTTATTACAGAAATGACAAGTGGGTTTTGAATTCTTACCTTTATCACTTCTTTGTTCAGCACTCTTTGATGATTCTCCAACTTCAGTGCTATTGTATCCTAGTCCTGATGTATCATGGGTAGATTTTGGTGATTTCAGCAACTGTTCAATATACTTGATTGCTTCACTTGATTTGTTGAGATTCTCTGCTACCTCTTTTTCTTTTTTCAATTCATTCTGTATTTGTTCATTTTGCATCTTCAAGGTAGAGATCTCAATATCCTTTACATTGAGTTCATGATGAAGATTCATCATTTGGGCAAGTGTATCCATCTGCATGTTTGAGATCCTTGTCAATTTAGTAGATTTTTCTTCAAGCCTGTTTGCAAGATTCCTTTTGTCATTTTCCATCATGACTTTATCATCAACTGCTCTTTTCTTTTGTTCAGTAATTTCACATATCATTATAGCCTATGATTCATGTTCCATCTTGAGAGTTCTTATCTCTTCTGCTTGAATTTTATTTTTCTCCATCATTTTTTCTATTGTTGCATCAAACTCTTTAGTTTCTCCACTGGAAAATATGTTCGTGGTATCAATCTCCTTGTAGTGTATATCATTTTCAGCTATGGCTAGATCCTTCCTCTTTTTTAATGAGTTTCTCAACTTGTTTCTGAATTCCTCCAAGCTATGCAAAGCAAGTTGCACATCTATCACCTGATTTTTAATGATCTTTCCAAGTTTGAAGGCTTCCATCTTTAGATATTTTCCTTCAAGCTATTAGGCTTTTCCTTAAGAGAACCTAGATTAAGCTCTGATACCAATTGTTGGAATATTCAAATATGGAAAGAGTACTTATGAGAGGGGGGGGTGAATCATAAGTATCATACTTTAGCCAATAAAACTTTTAACTGAAAGTAAATTGCATGCATGTAAGTATATCAAATAATCATAAAACTAGACACATGCATCAATAACACTTAACACTAGAATTTGGTAACCTAGAAACCCTCCAGGAATAAGAAGGTAAGACTGGGGTGGGGATGATACCCACAAAAATTACTATAGCAATATTGTTCAACCACTTCTGATGGTTTGCCCTGTTAAAGGCTTTACACTGTGTCAATAGTGACCTAGTTAGAGGCTTTTAAACACTTAACATGAAGTGTTACCCTGTTAAAGGATTTTATCACCTAGTTAAAGGATTTATCGAAATAGCTGTTAAGCTAACCTATCACCATAGGATTTTTATTCTAATACAATTTCTAGAAAGTATTAGGTACAATAAACCCGACTGATTACAATCCTTGATTGCTGATTGTAGGCACTTGTTCTGCTTTCTCTGGTCTGGATCCTTTTGTGATCTGATAATATTCACTTCTGAAAATAGACTTCCTTGTGAACCCTTGTATATCTTCTCATACCTCTTATCTCTCTTGCATTTTATAATGAAGTTTTGTCTTCTTATATAGAAGTCTGATTTTCCTTTACCGCTCAATTCTCCCTCTTCAATTTTAGGGTTTCAAAATTGATTAGGTAGGATACAATGTATCTACCCCATATCTTGTTTTCTTCTTGAAACTTCGCTCGGCACTTTATGTTACCCGGCACTTGAACTTACTCAGCACGTGAACTTACTCAGTACTTGAACTTACTCAGCACTTTATGTTACTCGGCACTTGAACTTACTCGGCACTTGTATTGCTCGGCACTTATTCTTCACTCGAAAACTGATCTTCACTCAGCATGCATGATGTACTCAGCATCTAATGTGGAATATGATTAAGTGTGTTGGCACTCAAGTTTCAAAAATATTATGATGTTAACATCTCCAACCTTCTTTTCCAATTTTGTAACTTTTCTTTCTTTGTGTACTCATATCCTTCACATATCTTATCTAATTTTGTCCAAATTTCATGTGCCAAATCCATTTCTTTAACCTCTTTAAAATTCTTCCAATAATGCAGGGTAAAAGCACAGATCTGTGTCACCGTTTGTGATATCAAAACCTGTTTTGGTCAAATTTCATTTCTCTATCAAAACTCAATTTTATTCAAAAACTAAAAATACCATTTTATAGATCTTAGATTCAATATCATCATTATATAAATTTTTGAGTGTTTTGATTAGTTATAATATGTTAGAATTTAAAAATATTATAAGTTGATATTTCAACATTTTAGAAGATGCTCAATTGAAAAAAGGGAAAAAATAGTAAATCATACAAAAAAAAATTTAAAAAAATATTTATCTTTAGAGGAGAGAGTCCTCTTCATGAATATGTAATTTTTTCTCAAGAAGGTGTAGATTTGATTAAGAAGTTTTGACGGGAGGAAAAAACTATTGGCTTCTGAGAAGGTCAAGCTTGAGTACTTATAACAAAGAAAATATAGATCAAAAATAATTATTTCTTTTTTTGTGCACTAGATATACATGTCATCTATAAGATATTTTCAAATCAAAACAAAAAAAGATGATTTGCATTTTATTTTTTGACGGGAACTACACCCTATATTTTTTATAGTTAAAAAAGGGACTTCAAAATAAAAGAAATGAATAAATTCTTAATCAAATTTTTTTTTAAAAATGATAGACATAAATTTCATCCAATTCTACACATTTCATCAGTTTACATCATTTTCAAATTCTAAACACAAATACCATTTTTTTTGTCATTAATGTTGAACTGTCGCATTCTGGTATCACGTTTCTTCATAAAAGGTGACACAGGTTTGTGCTTTTACCCTACACTTATTAAGGCCTCTCTTGCAATCATGTTACATTGATATTCCTTCTCATCTTCTATGCATTAAGATATACCACTCTCTAATTTTATGTCAGTATGATTCTTTCTAATTAACCAAAAGTAAATTTCCATATAGAATAGGTGAGTTCTCATCTTGTTCTTCCAACTATCATATTTGTCTTCATAAAATTTAGGACTTTCCTTCTTGTATTCCAATGTAGATCTCCTCAAGATAGTAAGATTCCTTCTCAAAAGGACTTGATGCTTTGATACCAATTGTTAAAAAGTAAAGTTCACTTCTCACAATCACAAGGGGGGAGGGGGTGAATTAGTTGTGGATAAATTTAATTGATTAGAAACTTATAAAATTGATCACCAATAACCAAAATTGCAATGTGCAATAACAATAGACCATACACCATGACACACTAATTTGTATTATTGAGTAAAACCCTTGATCAATGGAAAATCCCTAATGGGGACTATACCCAGTAGATATTGTACTATTATATAAGTTCCATGTTAAAGTATGCAACCTTCTTAGGAGTAGAAAAGATTCATTTAGTATAATTATCCTTGGTAAAGGAAAAATCCCTATTAGGAGACCTTGAACCCCTATTAGAAGGTTCCAACCCTATAAGGAGTTTATGCTAACAAAAAAAAGGCTCACTACCTGAGCACACTTGCTCAAAGAATGAAAGGTTAAACCACTTTTTCTTTAAGATAACAAATCCAATAAATGCGAATTGATTGATCTACAACTTACTATCTAAAAGAGTTCCTTCAAAGTCCATTATTAGGGCTTGTTTCATTGTTGGAATATGATTTAAGAATTGGCATTCAGAATCCTTGATTTGGGATTCTAGAACTTGAAATCTAGATTAAGGTTTCTAGAATTTATTGGGTTCCTTTGGTTCAAACCAAAAAAAGAATTGATATTCAAAATTTTCTATTCTGAGCCTATTTTTTTCAAAATGTGAATATATGGTTTTGAATAAAGTTATAATGAGACAAGCCCATGCCAAGTTAAGTTTGTAGAGGTTCTAACTTGGTACTATTCTTACCAAATCCTCTCTACGGGTTTTCCCATTTCCTCCACCTTGTATTTCTCCAAGTAGATTATTAGTTTTCAGTAGTTCCTTGACATCGTTAGAAAATCTTCTTAGTTTCCAATGTGGGCAATGCCCCCTTGACTTGTAAATAGAAAAAAAGGCTTCCCTACATTTACAAGTAAGCCTCACTAACAATCAATGCTCTTGTTGTGCTTGGGAAAAAAAACCCTAAACATAACCCTCAACTTGCCACCATGGCTTCCTCGTTCAATATTGCATGCTTCTTTTGCATAGGCCTCTATGTTTTTCACCAGCAATCATGGCCTAAATTTAGATTAATGTCACACACTCTATTAAAACACAAGTTATGCATGCACATAAAAAATATCACCCCCATGATTATCAATAGACACTATTAATAATGGAAATTCCAATCACTTAAACCCCTACAAATTTATGGGCTTTTGTAAAACATTGGCTCTTTTCTTCGACTATAAATTAACTCCTCAATTTCATTAATTTCCACTTCAACAAAATAATACCCATGTATCTTTGTTAAAAATGGTGATAGGTTGATGACTTCAAGCTTTAAAATTACTGTTAAACAACTACACCCTTGTTCTATCACATACTTCTACAAACTTAGGTAATATACTCCTCTGCATCAATATTGGTTTGATAAGTTGTCTTATACATGATTTATCCATCTAAAATGCTAGTTGAATATGATTACTGATAAAACTAGTGAGACTTATTTATGGACCTTGACCTATTCACAGTGGTCTATATAAATTAATTATGTGGATTTCAAACTCAAATTAAATTTCACTTTATTTGGAATCCTCATTTTCAAAAAATGAGATTTAAAACATGTATTCCAAATAAAAAAATATTTTGAGGGGAGATGATATTCTTTTTTAGTGGGGTAAATGGGGATACCAAATCCACATTTCCCCAAATTTCAATTCTCATTTTGTAGACCCAAATAGTGGATTATGATTTTTGGAGAATTCCAAATTCCAATTCTTACTCAAATCCACGATCCAAATGGATCCTTAGGAACAAGAGATTTGACTCATACCTCTTCTCAAAGAATCTTAAAATATTTTAGATCCACTCTAATATTCTAGGATTAAGTATCACATCTATGCATCCCATACATTCTATACATCGTAAATGAGGAAAATAACTTTCATTCACACCTATTACAAATAATCAATTAGGTCGACATATTAAGACTTCCCCAGTGTACAACTAAACACGTAGAACCATGCTAAGGAATACATGCCTTACTAAGTAATTATACAATCATTACATAAATTATTCCACATGTTGCAATATATAATTAATTCTTACCTATAATAATCTACATGCTACAATAGTCTAGTCAGCTACTTGTAAAATATATAACATGTTAATGCTAGTGAGAATTCAAGTATTGACAAAATGATTCATAAATATGAACACATCCACACACCAATGAGTCTTCCATCATACTCTATTCTCACCAACATCAATTCTTGCTCATCATCAAGTTACAACCAAAATATTGCAACTACCTTTAACATAATTTCTTCCTCACCAGTTTGCTATCAACTTCACTAAATTATTTGTAACTAAACTAAATAATCACATAAATTATTCACTATTAGTCACTATTCGTACATACTCACCAACAACGTATAATATACAAAATTGGAGTCTATTTGCAACCTCATAACATATGTTGACATCAACGAAAAACCTATCATTAATAAAACATTTTTTTTACCTCAATAATATCTTCAAGTGCAAAAAATCTTCCCCAATCTAAAAAACTAATAGAGATTTAATTCAAGAGTCTGTGATGAAATTGTGAAGGATGAAGTTTGTTTATATGGAAAAATTAAATTGAATGAACGATTAAAGATTGATTAGAGAAAATATATATATATATATATATATATATATATGAGAAGGGAGGAGTTTGGAGTGATCTTTGGGAAAGTTTCCATTTCAAAAAAAAAAATAGAAGATAATATCATAAGATATTTTCAATTTTTGAAGAAGATAAAGTTTTCAAAAAATTGTAAATAAAAAAATTCATTTTTTTTCCCAATTTTGAACTTTCTATTTTTTAAAATTTTATGAGGATGATTATTTTTTAGAAATTATAATTACCTCATTATTATAATTTTTCATATTTCTAAAGAATTAATTGAATTTAAAATTTAGTTAAATGAAAAATGTGGAATTAAAGTTAAATTAGATGAAACTGAATGAAATCAATTAGAATTTGAAATTAGAAGAATATGAGGTGAAATCAAATAAAATTAATTAATTTTGGAAAATAATTTAATCAAGCATAACAAATTAGTTATTTTAAATTAATAAAATTAATTTAAACTATGTTTTCTTTTGGAAACACTCTGATACTATCAACACTGTTCATGATAAGGTTTCTCGACCCATCATTGCTTCTCCTAGTTTAAAAAATGATGACAATAAATCATACATGTTAGATGCAGTTGGATTCTTTTATCATGTTGGTCATGCAAACCATGGTGTCATCTTCTATAAAAATAATGTCAAAATTGATCCCACATGACATAAGACATGCTTTGATGGTTTTAAAACTAGGCAATCTTCTCTTTCCATAGATGGAAAGCTTAGATGATATCATCAAATTGATGGCTTGAGGACATGGTTTAAAACCTACTAGAAGAATGATAACCAAACAAGATTAGTGTGAGAAAAATATGGGTTGGGGGGCATTGATGGTAGCCTTCCCATTGGTGGGGATGATTCAAAATGTTGTAGGCATTTGGAATCTTCCCTCAAACTAGTGATTAAGGCTTGTCCAATATTTCTAGTTTGAGTTGGTAGCAGAGGTGGATCATAATGTGGAAAATTTCTTAGATCTAGGTTGATTGGCCAATTTTGACAGTTTTGACCAAGATTGATTGAGTTATACAAGTAGATTATGATGAAATAGAAACTAATAATTGAAGGATGTATTTAGATATACCCTACAACAAAGGTTTTATTCATTTTTGTTTTTGAGAATGTGTAGGGTAGAACCAAAATTCTCCATAACTTTCAATGGTGCTAGGAGAATAATTTACTTTGGTTCTAGAGCCATGGCATCCATATTTTAGAATTGTGATGATTTTGACAAAATTCTATTATGGGTGCACCTTCCTAACTTTCTATTGCATCTATAGTTTGACTCATGTTAAGAGCCTATTGGTGATGCTATAGGTAAAAAAAAATTTGGTTGATGAAGGCTCATAGAATCTTATACATTCTACATTTTGAAGGATATCCTCTCTTTATTGACATTATTATCTCCACATCTTGTTTTGACTCAGATGACTATATATCTTTAAGGACCAGTGAGGATTACTTCTCTTTTACCTTTTCCTTTTCACTCCTCTTCCTCTTGTAGGTTTCAATCTTTTTTGGCTAGGTTGTGCTTGCTTCCTTTCTAGCATCCTTTGTAATCCTTTTTGGCTCTTGTGATGACTCTTTCCCTAAATCAAGATTTGTTTCTACATTCACCTTTGGATGGTGGAAATAGATGTCAATAAAGGGATTCCTACCAAGATTATGATTGAATCCTCAATGGGTAGTTGGGTTTAGCCCCTGGATTATGAAGGGGTGTCTTTTTAGATATAGATTTTTTTTCAAAACTAGATATATGAAATTTAAAAGTAATAAAAATAGAGTATGGAAGCCCAAATCATTTGGAAAGATGCCTATTCCCAACACTACACAATTGAGAAATTTTTTTATCATGTTGTGTCAGAGGAGAAGACATGTATTTTCTAAGGTGGATAGGGATGAAAAAACCACAAATGTAATTGACACTATGAATACTATGGGTTGTACTGGGTGGAGTTAAAAAACATGGGGGTGGTAACTCCAATTTGGAAGTAGAAAATGACAACAATTGGGACTCGAGAGATTAGAGTTGACTTTCCTAGGAAGATTCAATCCCAACATGGAGAGGATGACCTTATAGTTGAGGAACAAGATGTGGATTGGGGCAATGATGTAGCTAGAGTGGAAGATAGTTCAAAGGTTGTGAAGGGAAGAAGGACACAACCTGTATAGGTAGAATAATTTGATATGTGATGCAGAAGCATCTTGGGTAATGGAGTGATGTAGGGGCACCCTTGGTTTCTTAACTTTCCTACTCTTTTTAGTCAATAGTTTCCATGTAACAATGCTTATCGAGTCGTAGTATCTACTAATGCAGGATAGGATAGGAGTAACTAAGGCCAATTGGTGAACTCAGCTACCCAAACCACCATGCAAGATTTAACATAATGGAAGCAAACACAAAAGATATCAACACCATAGGGAGAGAGAACAATATTCTTTATTGATTAATGAAAATATCATCATACATGCCCAGTTGTAAGGCCTTCTGGGTTTTGGCCAGATACAAAATACATTCAAATCCAAGATCCAGCTTCAAGTTTGGATTTTCATAAATTATCTACCCTCAATTATGATTAAAACTCTAACCAAGAACCTAAATTATACTAATCTAAGCCACAAGTCAGCCCAAAATGCTAAAAACCAAAATTAAATACTTGTAGAGCCACAAGTTGACCTGCAATAGTAATAAAATGTGTAGAAATTGATGTTCAAGAAAAATCACAATATCTCGTAGCTCTGATTGAATTAGAACTCATGCTTCAAACTATGGGTAGTAATTTAGGTTCTCTACAAACCCTTAAATATTCAAAGGCTAATTTATCAAGGATAAGTGTACATTGATCTCGAAAGTCAAGCACATGAAACTATCACATAAAACTGCTAGAAATTGATACTTTGGGAGAATTGCCATATTTCCCAACTTATGAGGGATTAGAATTTGTACCTTCAAAAAAAGGAATCAATCTAGGCCTTCTTAATTATCTAAAAATAAAATCCTCTCATCAATTGTGAAAAAATAGTTACATGGTCTACAACAGGCACCTAGAAACTAGAAAAACATAGTTCTAATAGCAAGGTAAAAACTAAAAACATGCAGGATAGCAATGCAAACCATGATGCTCTTGCATCAAACAACTAGGGTTGGAAGAAATGATTCTCTTGAATCATTAATATGTCACAAACTAAGCTAAATCCAACTTAGATTGATAAATCCATGAAGTATTTTTCACAGGTTTGTTCTTCCACTTCACCAAATATTCATCATAATATTTTCCCCTTGTGCTTTTACCAATTCTCTAATCCAATATCTGTTCAACTTCTTTAATCTACTTCTTAGAATAGTCCTTTGATACAATAACTTCATCATCTAACTCATGATACTTGTATAAATCAGCAACATTAAATATAGGAGATATATCCATGTCATCAGGTAACTCAATTTCATAGGTGTTTCCATTGTCAAACTTCTTCAAGATCTCTCAAGGTCCAAACTTCTTCATCTTCAACTTACTATATGTTCCAATAGGAAATATTCATTTCTTTAGATGAACCATCACCTCATCATCAACTTGAAAATCATGATGTCTCTTAGACTGATCAACATTCTCCTTGTACTTCTGATTACTTTATTCTATCCTCAACTTCACTTCCTTATGTAAAGATTTCATAAAATCAGCAAATTCTTCTCCTATAGCACTTTTCTTTTCTTCACCAGCAACATCTCTCAAATATGATACTCTTCTAGGCTTCATTCCAGTAACAATCTCAAAATGTTTCCTCCTTGTACTCCTATTCACAAAATTATTATATGCAAATTTAGCTTGTGCCAATACCATTTCCTAATTACTTGGCTTATTCCCAACTAAACATCTCAGCAAATTACCCAAGCTTCTATTCACAACCTCTATCCATCCATCTATTTGTGGATGGAATGTAGAGCTAAAATTCAACTCAATATCCATGTTCTTCCACAAAGTCTTCCAAAAATAACCAACAAACTTACTGTCTCTGTCAGAAATAATGCTTCTCGGTAATCCATGCAATCTCACAATCTATTTAAAGGAAAGTTCAACAACATGCTTAGCATCTAATGTCTTCTTACATGGTATGAAATGAGCCATCTTAGAAAATCTATCCACTACAACAAATATGGAATCATACCCCTTCATTGTCTTAGGAAATCCAAGAACAAGATCCATACTGATGTCACTCCAAGGTTTCTTAGGAATTGTAATAGGTGTATACACACCAGTATTCTATCTCACTCCTTTTGCAACTTGACAAAATCCACAACTCTTTAAAGTTTTGAACATCCTTATACATATGTGGCCCATAATACTTCTCTTTCAACAAACTCAATGTTTTATCAATTCTAAAATGTCCAACTAATCAACCACTATGCTTTTCTTTAATCGGATTTAACCTCATAAAACTTCTAGGAATACACAACTGAATAACTTTGAACAACATACCTTCTTGAATGAAATACTCATCATACCTACTTATGTGATTTTTTAGATTTGGTGCTTTGCACTCTCTCCATGCCTCAAAAAATTAGGATCAACATCATACAACTCTTTCATTTCATCAAAACCAAGAACTTCAACCTTCATTTTAGTCAACAAAGAACATCTTTTATTCAATTCATCACAAACTCTATTAGTAACTCCACTCTTGTTCTTAATTAAAAATGTAAAATTTTGCAAATACTCAACCCACTTCATATATCTCTAATTCAATATATTTTGAATTCCCAAGTATTGTAAAGCTTTATGATCAGTATACAACACAAACTCCTTATGAATTAGATAATGTCTCCACTTCTTCAATGCTTGAATAACAACATAAAATTCTTGATCATACACATAATACTTCCTTTTAGCATCATTCAACTTCTCACTAAATAAAGCAATAGTTTTATGTTCTTGACTTAATATGACTTCTATTGCATTACCACTTGCATCACATTCAACTTGAAATACTTTGTTTTAATTAGGTAAAGCCAATACAGGTAATTCAACAACTTTATGTTTCATAGTCTCAAAACTCTTATCAGCTCCATGTGTTCACTTGAATTCCTTTTTATCTCCTGTCATTGTCTCAGTCATAGCATTATAAAAAAAATTAAAATTCTTTATAATTTTTTTGTAAAAACTAGCCAAACCATGAAATGATCTTACCTCACCCACATTCTCAGGTCTAGGCTACTCCAAAATTGCTTTAACCTTCTTAGGATCCATCTTCAATCCATCAACTAAAATCACAAATCCCAAATACATAATCTCCTCTTGCATAAAAGAACTCTTTTTCAGATTAATTAGCAACTTTTCCTCTTTCAACTTTTACAATACTTGTCTAATATGCTCAATATGTTCTACCTTAATCATCTTGAATATCAGAATGTTATCCAAATAAACAATCACAAACTTACCTAAGAATATTTTTAGAACTTCATTCATCAACCTCAGAAAAGTACAAGGTGGATTAGTCAAACCAAAAGGCATAGCCAGCCATTCATACATGCCATCTTTTGTCTTGAAAGCAGTCTTCCATTCATCACCTTCTCTAATTATAATCTGATGATAGCCACTCTTCAAATCAACCTTGGTAAAATATTTTTCTCCACTCAAACAATCGATTATGTCATCCATCCTTGACATAGGAAACCTATATTTCACTATGATCTTATTAATAGCTCTGAAATCAATACACATTCTACATTCTCCATTCTTTTTAGGTGCTAATATAGTAGGCACAACACATGGATTCAAACTTTCTTTGATCAAACCTTTTTGTAACAACTCATGCACTTGTCTATTAACCTCTTCATTCTCTATACGTGTCAATCTATATGGTGCTTTGTTTGGAAAACTAGCTACAGGAATCAGATCCAAATAATGAATTATACTTCTTACTAGAGGTAAACCATTAGGAATATCCTCAGCAACAATATCTTTATACTCATCTAGTAATTTTACAATTTTTGTTGTCACTCTGTCATTACCAACTTTTTCTGCTTGGTCATTACAACCAACACTTGGTCCTCTTTGAACTATAGCAAAATAAACTTGATTCTTCTTTACTTCCTTTTCAAATTTTTTTCCATTAGCCATGCAAACTTTTATTGCAGTACAATTGACCTCATCTAGACTTTCAATCAAAGAAAACAATATGTGTTTCTTCCCATTTACCCAACAAGTATATTGATTCAATCTTCCATCATGTACAACATATATATCATATTGCCAAGGTCTACCCAACAAAATATGACAACAATCTATGGGCATAATATCACACAAAATTTCATCAAAGTAATGTCCAATTTTGAAGTTCACAATACATTGCTCACTTATAAATATCTTATGCTCATATTTGATCCATGAAGCATGATAAGGTTTGGGATGTCTTAGCCTTTGTAACTGCAACTTTGTAACTTGCTCTTCTAATTCCAAATTTGTAGAACTTCCACTACCAATGATTACCTTATAGCATTTTCCATCCATCTTACATCTAGTCTTGAAAAGACTTCTTCTAAGGATAGGTTCGTTATCACTTCCCTCATTACATAAGGTTCTTCTCACCATCAAATTTTCTCCAGCCTTAGGTCCACTTGGTGAACTCTCAATGTCTCCTCGAATCACAACATTTCTATTATTTTGTCCAATTTCAAAAGATCTACATTCAAAAATCTATGCCCTTCTTTACCACATCTAAAACAATTACCATGGAACACCTCTAGAATAAGAATTACCTCATCCTCAATAAGATCCAGTACCTCCTTAGTATGAACTACCACCTTTCCACTCGGTCTTGTCTTTGCCATCATTCTTCCATTTAGATTTGCCTTTATCATGCATATAACTATCAAATCTACCACCTTCACCATAAGATCTTCCTTTTCCTCTCTGGAATCCTCCACCTCCACCTCTTTATCTTTGTCCATGCTTCTTTGTCAAGATCTCCTCAGCTTTAAAGGCATATTGCTATGCTTCTTCCACACTTTTCAACTTCACAAAAATTATTTCATCTTGAATTCATGATCTCAATCCATTTATGTACCTTTCAATTTTCTCAACATCATCATCCACATGTCCAGCTATAAGGCCTTGTAGGTTACGACCAAATACAAAATACATTCAAATCCAAGATCCAGCTTCAAGTTTAGATTTCCATCAATTATCTACCCTCAATTATGATTAAGACTCTACCCAAGACCCATACTTATACTAATATAATCCAAAAGTCAGCCCATAATGCTAAAAACCAAAATTAAATACTTGAAGAGCCACAAGCTGACCTGCAACATCAATTAAATATCCCAAAATTGATGTTTGAGAAAAAATGTGATATCTCCTAGCTCTGATTGAATTAGAACTCACACTTTGAACTGTAAATATTAATTTAGGTCCTCTAAAATCCCTTGAATGTGAAAAGGATGATTCATCAAGGATAAGTTCACATCCATCCTGAAAGTCATGCATAGAAAATTGTCATGCAAAATTGCCAGAAATTGATACTCTAGGAGAATTGAAATATTTTCCAACTTATGAGGAATTAGAACTTGTGCCTTTGACACAAGGAATTAGTCTAGGCCCTCTTCAATCCTTGAAAAGTGCATCCTCTAATTCATTGTGAGAAATAGTTAGATGGTCTATAACAGACACCTAGAATCCAGAAAAGCACAATTCTAATAGCAAGGTAAAAACTAAAAACATGCAGGATAGCAGTGCAACCTAGGATGCTCCTACATTAGCTACCAAGTGGTTGTGGTGCTAAGTGGAAGACTTGATCTAGTTCATGTATTTTCCAAGTTGATAGTTTTAACCAAGTTGCACATGATGTCGAGTTCCTTGTTGATGTTGAGTTCCTTGTTTGTGCCAAGTTCTTTGTTGATGTCAAGTTCCTTGTTGGTGTTGAGTTCCTTGTTGGGGTTGAGTTCTAGTATGTACTGAGAATTTTTGAGTGCCAGTATTTTCCTTGGTCCTTCATTGACTGAGTTGTCTATGTTTGGGTTCTATTTGGAGCTGACCTTTGCATTTAAGTTTGTGATAGGTATTTAATATTTTTTGTGAGCCAACTTGTGGCTTGGTTATGTATTTCATATAAGGATTTATTAGTTGGTAATTTGTAATAGGTTGGCTTGTGGCCATGTAAGTATTTAAAGGGGTCTTAGGAAAAGTCTTAGGTATTATTATTTGATGATGGAGATGTAGGGAGTCATGAAGAAGTCATTTGGTCAAGGAGTCTTGATGTGGAGTATCTTGGAGGTAGAAGTTCACATTTGAGTCTAGAAATTTTTTCTTTGAAAGATGTATCCTTTTTTGTAATGGTCATAACCTGGAAGGTTGTACAACTGAGCATGTTGGATGTAAATTTTTTGATTCAAATATATGAAATATTGTCTCTCTAGATCTAAATCTCATTCCTCCTGTTCATTTTCCACTGTGTGTTTGTTTTCTAGTTTTTGGATCACCTCATTTTGGGGTACATTCATATTTGTACTGCATCATGGAGCAAGCTTGCATCAACCAAAAATATGTCTTATTTTCGGTATCAATTTTTTGTTTGCAAGGTATTCATTTCTACTATTGGTTTCATGTTATGCATGGTTAACATGATGATGAGGACTTATCCTTGATCCTCCTCCTAAGTGCACAAGCCTTGATTGTTTGCATTTCTCGAGTTGTGTACATTCTTTGTAGTCCCTATTTCCTATGTTTCTCTTCCAATGAGTTGTGTTATTTCTTTTTGCATGATTTTTTACATTAATATGGTATGTTACAAAGTTAGGAGTTGACTCCTTAGACATGTGTGGGTCCCCCTTTGAATGCGCATTGATTTAGGTTTCATTTAGTGATGGTTTTGATTTACTCTTACTAGGTTGGACCTATAATGTAATTAAATTCTTGAGTAGCCAACTTGTGGCTTAGTTGGCTATATAAGATGCTTAATTATATGTAGAAAGGAGAGGGAGGACAAAAAGGTAGTGTTGGCTCTTGAATTAACAACTTTTGAATAACCTAGTAATAAGAACATTTACACCTAGAAGTAGCTAATTCCCATCTTCAATGCACATATTCATACACTAGGGCCAACTATAAGGATGTTTAACACTCCTTCTTCTTCTTCATGCTTTGCAAGACCTAGGTGGGTGGACCTTTTATTCTTTATATGGTACCAGTGTAAAGGCATATAATTGAATCTAGATAATAGATAAAAGCCCCTAAATCTTCTATATTTATGAAAACATTCATGGACATGAAATAGCTAATAACAAGGCACATGAACTTGATAAACCAAGTGAGGGTAACTCCTTTCAACTCTTAAACATAAAAGGAAATGGATTTTTCAATTAAGTTTAAGTCAACATAACCCTAATATGCAACAACAAAAACATGCAATCTCCATGCTGATCAGTCCCTTATCCATTGGGGAAAAATTGAATCAAAACATACACATGGATATCCAAAATATACTCATATATCTAGATATTTGATCCATCTATTCACCTTCCAAATAGACATCTATCTTCAAATGAAATTAGTACTTATCAAATCCTCCTATGAGCCTTGTATTTTTTTCAATGCAATATCAAGTGAATTACTTAGGTCCTTGACCCAACAACAAGATATACAACAACATACAACTTCAAAACAAGTTGTAACTAGATGATATGCACTTTGGGCATATATCAATAGAAAACTATAGACCAATAGAAAAGGAGATAAACTTCAAAAGGGAACCATAAATGAAAACTTTGTATTCAAAACCTTGAAATCAATACATCATTTGTATGCCAAAACTCAGAGAAATACACAAAGGATGACAATATAAGTTAAATGCTTCAAAACAAATACAATTGTTGTTGTTCATAATAGAGGAATACTGAGAAAATATGGAATCATAGTCATAGAGAAGGAATTTCAATCAAAACTAGAACCATAGAGTGGTCATACAATAGTGAAAACAAGTCCAAGACTGGAACCCTTATTGGTCTCACAATAGTGAGAAAAATCTCAAAATTTGAACCCATACAATGAAGAGAGAAAAATAATATATAGAAAAAGAAGTTTTTAGATATGAATTTGATAGTTCCATGTGTCTTGCTAAAACTGTCTTCGTCTTGATATTGTTGAAAGTGATCTTCTCACTCTTCCAACAAATCTAATCTCATTACTAACTGTTGAAAGGTGTATAATATATCTCCTTTAAAATTAATGAGGAAAAGACATATTTTGAATAACAATAAGATATGCATTAAAAGTATGTAGGAGTTTGCAATTTGATCTTGCTTTGTTCTTTTCTGCCTTTGCCATGAAAATATTTAACTAACTCAACTAAAAAAACACATTCAAATCTCTCTTGGTGGTCATTTATGAATCTAATCACATCAAAATATGATCAAAATCCAATCTTATTCCCATCTGAAACATCAAATCTTTAATATCACCAAGAATGCCCCAAAACATAAAACTACCTGTAGCTCCCTCTGATGAATACTTGTGCAGAAACTAAATACATAAATGAAAAGTACATCTTCTCCTAGTTCTAATGATTTATTATACTACATATTTTGGATAAGAACAATGCCTTTGAGGTCAATTCGAAAAACCCATGCCCATGCCATGACAGAGGATTAAAATTGAAAACATAAGACTATATAATATATCAAATTTAAATAAATTTTTCAACTTTAAAACTTGAGCGCTCAAACTTAGAGATTTGAGATATGATTTAATATTTCAGATATTTTCATTTTTTATCATTTTTTTCTTGCCATATGGTGGATGCACATTGGTCCAAATATCCAGGTGAGCCTTGCTTCACATTATACAACACTTAAAATTTGAAATTTGTTTCACGATCTTATCATGACATCTTAGCCTATATCTGAAGCCTTTCGACCTTATGACAAAGCCTCCAAATTTTGTGGCATCATAACACTTTTATCTTAGATCCCCAATCTTACGACCATCATAGTATCAGAGCTTGAAGTTTTCCCTCTTATGATCTCATGACGCACCTTGTAGGATTGCAGGCCTTCACTTTCCTTCTCTCGACCATATGATTGGTCGTAACATTGTGGGTTTACTTCTTACATATCGTAACATTTGTATCTTAGATCCCTAATCTTACAACCATCATAGTATTAGAGCTTGAAGTTTTCCCTCTTATGATCTCACGGTGCACCTTGTAGGATCGCATGCCATCACTTTCCTCTTCCTGACCATATGATTGGTTGTAACATCATAGGTTTATTTCTTGCATTTCATGATCTCTCGGTATGGTCTTGGAAGATACCACATGCCACTTCTTTTTCAAGGTTTGGATGGTCAAAATAATGTTAACTTCACCAGGCTAGCCACATGTGGTCCCTTGAAGCAAGCTTGTGCATCTTAAAAGACTTGTGTCTTTGGAAACTTCCTAATTATGCATTGAGGCTTTTAAAAAAATTTAAAAGATATCATTTTCTCAATGTGGGACTAAAAAAATTTTTTTTAACCCCTCAATATACTTAACACATGCCAGGTTCATCTATCATTTCTTGTGTTGTTCCATTCCTTTTAAGTGGGCGGCCTTCTTTCTACATTCAATACTTAAGAAAAAACTTCCTCCATGTACTTGAGATGATGCTTTTCATCAACAAATCATCTAGCCTTTCCACATCTTGGATGCATGTCAAATGTTCAAAAGCATACATTGTTTGGCTAGTTCTTCACTTTCAACTTGCGCATACGGGAGAATATCAAAATCAAGGCACACAATTTCATTTATGAACTTCTCTCCATCCTCCAACTCACAGTTTGCATCATATTGAAGACATTTACAAAATGACATGCTCTCACTTCCTCCAAAACACTTCACTTTTCTTCTTAATCACTTTTAACACTGGTGGACCTATGTAGATTTTTCCATGGACTTGCTCTCCACTTGCCATCTCACCTGCTTCGTAGACTTCCACTTCTACAATGTGGGGGGAGTTATGTTTCTTCTTGCATGGAATGATCCTCGCTTAACATGGGATGTGTGATGATATTTTATCTCCCTCCTACTATACCATGGAGCTTCTCTTTCATTCTGTAAACTACCCCAACTCTGACTTTTTGATTGCTTTTTGCTGCCATTGGATTGCTCTGCTTATTAAAATTGATGCTCTCTCCTAGTTTGGAATGTTAGAGCCTCCTCCCTTTCTCCCTATGGGAGTGCTTCCTTCCTTAAAATGGGATGTGGGTGCCCCTCCCCACCATTTGCATGAATGTTCTATATTTCTCCTTTGTTGCTAATTTGTTGACATCTCCCAGGTTATCTTTCCCCATTCCCATCTGTGTGGGTGCTCTACCCCTCTCCACCGTGACCTATTATTCCTCTATGTCATGGTTATTTCCTATAGATCTATAGATCTCTAATGTGGTTTGCTCCCACATGGTTCAAACTATTCCTCCCTTGTCATGCCAAGGATCTTTGTTTTGCTCCTCTTCAATGCCCTCTATCTTTGCTTCATTCTCTTTCACAATTCTCCAACCAAATGGTATTAATGTGTGCATGTTACATAAGGGCTCTCCCTCATAGACTTGATAGATTTAGGCCTCTTTGCCTTCACATTCTTGGATGAAGGAGTAATAGTATAGATTATTCATTCTTTTTTAACCCTGTAGGCAAGTTCAAGATTGTAGGTGGCATCCCCAATAATTGGTACTACTTCTTCTTATTTGAAAAAGTTTTGAAAGATAACTAATGAATACCCACAAATAGCATAATTTACCACTATATAAAATTGAAATTTTTCTTTCCTAATGTCAAACACACGTCAAAGAGAGACCCCATTTCTTAAAAGGTACCTTGTAAGATTGTAGATTTAAAAAAAAGGGGCAATGTTGTTATACTCTGGCAGTTGTAAAATTTGTCACCTAGATATGCACTTTCTCTTGCAAATATTGAATGATAGATCACTATACCAATAGGTGGGCCAACCATAATCCAATTCTTATAATTCAAGCCTGTATGGCTTATAAGAGAGGGTTTGTAAACTATCTCAAAAGATATAACCATTTAATGAAATGGAGTGTCTTTATAAAAGAAAAAGCATTGTGAATCAATTCTTTCTTTTATTATTCACTTTATGTATAATTCATATGCCCTTTGATCCTAAAAGAAAAAAAGCATAACCATGTTTTGACCACCACAAACATCATAACCTCTGATTGCATCTTTTGACCACCTAAAAACCTTCCCCATGTGCTGAAAATAGTTGGGCCCCAATGCGGGTCCGGCTAAGTTTTTTTCAAATTGAACCAACTGACCTTCCAAACCAATCCATAAATCATCTAACATTGATTAAATCAAATTCAAGAACTGAAATATCATTTAAAATTGACTTTTCCCTATTTTCACAAACTGTGATGTTCTAATAAGAAGGCCTATAGGCTGGCTTTAAATGTAGAAGTTGTAAAAACCAACTTCACAGATTGCCAAGATCACCTGCATGCAAATAACCTGATGAAGAGAAATTGAAAAAGAAGGAAAAAGCAGAGCTTGGAAGAACTCAACAAGATGAGAGAAAAAATTGTATTCCTAGATTGATTGAATGAATGCTTGAAAAAAGAATTACAAGGGTTCAACCTTAAAGGTGAACGAAAGCCCTAAGCCTAAAAAAGCTAGGTTGCACAATATAATTAATAAAATATTAATTATATGCACCTACAAGATAGCTTAAGAAAACTAGAGTAATAGGAAACTTAATTAATTAAATCAAAGTGATTTAATTAATAAGTGTGAACAAATAATTACTCTAACACCCCCCCCTTAAGAGAAGCTCAGGAGGTAAGCTAACCTAGCACAACTAAGAAAGCAGGAAAAGATGGGTCCCGGCAACAAGGCCTGATCAGGTATCCAAGCACAAAAAGGAAATCTCTGTAAACCAGAGACAAAGGAGAAAACCCAGTGGGAAAAACCCCTCTCCAAAAAGAGATAGGAAAGAAAGTTCCAGAAAATAGGAACAAAGAGAAGATCATGAAGAAAACCACTAAAGTAGAAGAAGTCGCAAACTCTGTTAGAAAGAAACTGCTAATCTGAAGATCCTCCATGGAAATAAAAGGCACGAATCGAGAGTGTCTATATGGTAGGTGATCCAGCTCACCGAAATGCATAGGTAGCCAGCCACTACAATCGCCTAGTATATAGGATCAAATACTGAATACATAGCTCACTCCAATGAACCATCAAACCAAGGAAGCATTAGAACCAACAATATAACCCCCCCTTAATGCAAACAGGGTGAGGTGATAGGCAACTGAAAAGATGGGCCAAAAATTTCCTACAACACAGGAACCAAACACATCGAGAGTGAGGTACAAACACATATCAAGGCACGTGTCATCGACACTGCATGAGGCAAAAAGAGGAAGAGAGCACAAAATTGACAAAAAACTATCCCCCCACATGGCACTTTATAAAATAGTGCGAGTACAATAAACCACAATGATGAAAAGGATCCCGAAATGCAAGAGTGGCACTTTATCTCAATGTGTTTGCATAAAGATGCTTACAATGAATATCGACAATGATCAAAATAGGAAAAAGGCTAATACAAAAGATAGTACAACCCAAAAGAAGAGATCCCATGCTAAGAAAATGATCCTCAGACTTGAAATACCCAAGACATCCATCATAGAGCAAAAATACCAAAAACATGATAGAAAGAGCATGGGGTAGAATCTAGAAGAAATTACATCATTTCTGAAAAGTAGACAGAACCAGCTTTCCAAAAATATCACATTTTCAAAAAACAGAGATGGGACGCACAAGAAACACTCGTCGGAGTCAAAAATAGAACTTCAGACTTCAACTACAAAAATAGGAAGCTAAACTACATCAAAATCAAAAAAATCCTAAACCATTGTCTCCATCTCGGAACCAGCTTTTCGGTGCATCTTTCGGATCAGAAAAAGACCTTCGTATGCTCAAGATATGGCCAAAAAACTCTGAGTAGGTCAAAAAAGGACCTAAAGGAGAGGAAGGAAAGTGCTAATGCAGTGTTGACATCATCATTTCATGAGAAAAAATTTGATGGCTTGAAGGCCATCACCGCAAAAAATAATGCCACATGTCATGCCATGTGGATGACACATGGCAAAGGGTTGACTCGACCTAGTGACATGGAAAATGCCAACGTGGCACTCATACCACGTGTCAGCCATGGAATGGTGTTGAATCTACCAGAAATGCCAAGCAGGCTCTGGTGCTAGTAGGGAAGCGGAGTGTGGTGGCCACTGGTGGTGATGGCTATAGGGGCGGTGGGATCCAGCGACGCCGCCTGGAGGGTGGCGAGTTGGCAGTGCGACGGTGGTCGAGCTGCAGTGGCGCGCCGGCAGTAGCTACACACAGGCCAAGTGCATGCTGGTCTTTGATGGTGCGCAGGTGGCACACGGGTGGCTACCAGGTGGCTGTTGGGCAGAGTGTCCCAAAACAATTTTTTAAAATAAAAATTTTGAAAAATCACAATAAATGCGTTCATACGGCCTCCTAGGGGGGAAAAAAATTTTGCCTAATGCTACGGAAGCCAAAAAAGACAAATTTTATATGGATCCTAACTGTAAATGGCCTTCCAGATCCAATGGCAACATTCGTTTGGGCCTAAAGTGCTCTAAAAATTTGTTCTTCCTCCCAATTGAAGAAAAAACCTCAAAAAAGCTGGAGTTTCTAACTCTGAATCACGGCTTCAAAAATCATTCAATAGAGAAGCAACAGGGAGGCTCTGATACCATGTAGAAGTTGTGAGAACCAACTTCACATATTTCCAAGATCACTCGCATGCAAATAACTTGTTGAAGAGAAATCGAAAAAGAAAGAAAAAGTAGAGCTTGGAAGAACTCAACAAGATGAGAGAAAAAACTGTATTCCTAGATTGATTGAATGAATGCTTGAAAAAAGAATTACAAGAGTTCAACCTTAAAGGTGAACGAAAGCCCTAAAGCCTAAAAAAGCTAGGTTGCACAATATAATTAATAAAATATTAATTATATGCACCTACAAGATAGCTTAAGCAAACTAGAGTAATAGGCAACTTAATTAATTAAATTAAAGTGATTTAATTAATAAGTGTGAACAAATAATTACTCTAACATTAAAAAATGACCCAAATAGATAACTAGGCTCTGAAAGCTGACAAGCTAGTTCTTTGTTCCACATTCTTGCACCCTGTCAGATCTCATCTCATGAAGACTTTAGGGTGAAAAGATATTGACCATCAAAGTAGCTCTCCTAGAATTACCTACAAACCAACATGTTAGAAAATTGAGAAGTGTGTTTGATTTTGGCTTTAAAAATTGGGCAAATAGATGGTTGAATGTTTTAAAATTAGGGGATTAGTTCATTTCCATGAGTAAAATATAATTAGGTGATTTGGGCTCATGACGATTAACGAGGTACATTTGGAAAGCTTGCAAAATTAGGTATCCAGAATTGTAGAAAAGAGGACATCAGCCTACACTTGCCTTGCTTGATTTCAATAAAGTTTTTTAAAGTTGAATGTGATGCAAGGGGAAGTGCAATTGGAGACATTTTGAGTCAAGATGGAAGACCTATAGCTTTCTTTAGTGACAAATTGAATGATGCTAAGAGAAAATATTCAGTTTATGATCAAGAATGCTATGCTATTGTTTAAGCTTTGAAGAAATGGATACATTATTTGATGCCTAAGGATTTTGTGTTGTATATTGACCATAAAACTTTGCAGTATTTTGGAAGTTAGAATAAATTGAATTAGAGACATATGAAGTGGGTTGACTTCTTACATATTTTTTCCTTTTTATTGAAGCATAAAAATAGATAATTAAATAAAGTTGCCAATGCATTAAGTTGAAGAATAAATTTACTAATGGAGATGAGAGTTGATGTACTTGGTTTTGATGACTTCAAGTGTTTGTATGAAATTGATCCTAGCTTTTTTGAACCTTGGAAAACTTGTAGGGAACAGATAGTGAGTGATCAGTGGATTAATTATTTCATTCAAGAATATATATTTAAGGGAATTCGGTTATGCATACCTATAAGATCTATGAGAGAGAACATAACGAAGGAGAAACATAGTAGTGCACTTGCTAGACATTTTGGGATTAATAAGACCATAAAACGGATTTGAGATAGATACTTTTGGCCACATATTTATAAGGATGTATAGAAAATGGTTAGAGGTTTTAGAATTTGTCAAACAACAAAAAGAACTAGTCAAAATTTGGGATTGTATTCACCTTTGCCTGTACTTGATAAGCCTTGGGAAAATGTGAGTATGGAATTTGATCTTGGGTTGCCTAGAACTCAGAGAGGTAATGATTCTCTGTTGGTAGTGGTTGACATATTTTGTAGGAGCATCATAGGCTTTCTTGTGATCCTACATGTTGGGGGTATTTGGCTTTGGAGTTGTGGACTCGATCACCAAAGGAGTGGTGCTTAGTTGCTAATTGAATGTAGTGTTGGCTGAGCTGCTCAGTCATTGAAGGGGCTAAGTCACTAAAGAACTCAATAGATAATTTTTCTTGGCATTTACTATTGTGCTCAACATGTGTTGGTTGCTCGACATGTACTGAATGCTTCACTTGTATTGACTACTCAACATGTGTTGGTTACTTGACAATGCTTGGGAATTTGTTGACACTTGGTAGTGTGTTGGTTTTGACTAGATTTCTTGGTGCATTTGGCATGTGATCATGATGTGGATCGATCTAAGAGTTTGTGTGGACCTATGAGTGGTCTTTCTTATCTCTTCTATGTGCATTTAATATGTGTTGTAAACTTGGGGCTTTTTCTAAGTGTTTTGTGTAGTTATCGTGCAGATTAACATGAGGGTTAACATTTTGTATTTAATGTTTATTGTGAGACAACTTGTGGCTTAGATATAAATCTAATGCAAGAGGTTTTATTTAATTTTTAATTGCTAGGCCGAATTGTTTCTTAGTTGGGTATAAGCAAGGGGTATTGTGGAGTCTTTGGTCATGATCATTCAACTTGGAGAAGAGGATGAAGTGTAGGAGAAAACTTTGAAGAGCTAGTAGTTGAGGCTTAGAAAGCTAGGAGATTGCTTGGCGGGCTTGCAAGAACAAGTTGAAATTTCTTTGGTAGTTTTCTTCCATAGTGTAGATCTGAACTAGCTGGGATTAGTTTTGTGAGTTGGATCTTGTGGATCTTGCAGAACTGTTATTGTAGCCAGACATATTGCATGTAAACAATTATTTTATAAATAAAGAGTTGTTATTTGGAATCAGATTGCATTATTTTTTCTTTATTTTTGTGTTTTTGTTGTGTGGTTATTTGCTAGGGGCTAGGAAATCTTCTTTGGGAATTCTCCTACCTTGTATTGCATCAGGTGGTATCAGAGAAAAGGTTGTTCTTGAACATATAGATAGATTGCTAAAGTTGAGGTAGTTTGCACTAGGATCATGGGTTGGAAAAGGTTGATTTGGTGGAGCTGATTGATCTTCTAGATTTGTGGATCTATTTCTTATGGTTTAAAAAAACCATGGAAGATGCCTCCAAGAAGATTGGACCCTAGGGTGATTGATGATCTTAGTGATGATATAGAAGAATGAATCTCATAGAAGATGAGAGCAGAGTTCAGATCTGAGATTGCATCGATGAAGAGTGATATGATTGCTAAAATTGTGAGTGCTTTAAGTGGTGTACCTAGGCATGTGGGTACTAAAGGTAGTTATGAGGAAGTTGCTAAAGATTTTTTAGTCATTGGATTGAGTGGTGAGAACATAACTGATCATGTGGAGAGACCTATTGGAATTAGGGTTGGCAAGTTTTCTCAACCTAGATCTTAGTTGAAGTTGACGCATAAGATGGAGGTTTCTAATTTCTCAGGTACTTTGAATCTTGAAGACTTGATTGATTTTATTGGTGAATTGGAAGACTAATTTGAGCTTGAGGATATTGAGGATCCACTCAAAGTGAGGTTGATGCAAATGAAGTTGAAGGGAAATGCTACTCTTTGGTGGAAGGAACTGTAAAGAGACAGAGAGGACGAAGGTGAAATGAAGATCTCTAGATGGAGATTGATGGTGACTAAACTGAAGGCTAAGTTCATTCTCGTTGATTATGAACTCGATTTTTTTAAGAGGTTGTAGAATCTAAAATAAAAGGATATTACTATGAATGATTATATCAAGGAGTTCTATAAGTTGACTATTTGGTCTAGGCACAGAGAATTGCATAAGGAGAAGGTAGCTTGGTACATTAATGGTTTAAGATTCAATATTCAGGATGAGGTTGGTATGCTAAATATTTCTTTAATGGAGGATGCTTATCAATATTATTTAAGAGTAGAAGAGAAGCTAAAGAGGAAACATCAAGGTAATCCTTGAGGAAAGCAAAAGCAGGATAGCTCGACACAAGTTAAACTAAGTGCAGAAGGTGAACCAAAACCTATTGATCAGAAAAGGAGGATAGGTGGAGGTGTGTTCAGAGATACTAATTTAAAATGTGGCAAAGAAGGGCATAGATATTTTGAATGTTTGATTCCTAGGATAGTCAGCCTGAGCAAGGAGAGAATTTTTTGGCTCAATGAGTACTGGTGGATCAGAGAATGTTGGATTCTTGTTAGAGGACTAGTTTGTTCAGGATTTATTGTAAATCTAGTGGTAAAGTCTGCAAAGTGATTTTGGATGGTGGTAGTACTAATAACCTTGTTGCTGAGGAGATGGTTCAAAAACTTGGTTTGAAGAGAGTGAGACATTTTAGTCCTTATAGGATTGGTTGGTTGCAAGGTGAGCATGCTTTGGAAGTGAGGGAGCAATGCCTTATTGATTTCCAGACTGGGCAATATAAGGATCAAGTGTTGTGTGATACTGTGGATATGAATATTTGTCATGTGTTACTAGGTAGATCTTGGTAGTATGATTGTAGGGTGATGCATGATTGTTTCAAGAATGTGTTTACTATTGAGAAAGGTGGCAAGAAGTCTTCCCTAATTCCTTTGTGAATGAAGAGCTTGATAGGAGGAACCTGAGTATTGGTAGCTGAGTTGAGTTGGAAAACTCTGAGAAGGTTGGAGATCAGTATGGAAAGTAGACCTGTGGTACACCTATGATGGATGAGAAGAAGAATAAGAAGAAGGGAAAGAGTGTACAAGTTGAAGACTTGGAGGACATGTATATGAAGAACCAATTTAGGATTTATGTGCCGAATCCTAGAAGATGTTCTTCCAACTACTAGAAAATCTTTTCAAACATAGGGTGTCTCATGTAGGAGCATCCTAGGATTTCTTGTGATCCTACATGTTTGGGGTATTTAGCTTTGGAGTTGTGGACTTGGTCACCAAAGGAGTGATGCTCAGTCAATGATTGAATGTAGTGTTTGCTAAGGTGCTCAGTTAGTGAAGGGGCTTAGTCACTAAAGAGCTTAGAATATACTATTGCTTGACACTCACTATTGTGCTAAGCATGTGTTGATTTCTTGACATGTACTTGTTGGAATTAAAGATAGAGTAACTGAGAGGGGGGGTGAATCAGTTACTACCAAAAATTAATCCACAAATCCCTTAGATGTCTTAAAGATCTAGTTACTACTTGTATTCGATAAACAAATGTTGTAACTCAGTAAATTATTACTTTCTTTTCAAGAACTCATGCATGTAACTAAAAATAAAGTGAACATAAGAGACACCAGATTTAACTTGGAAACCCAATATGGGAAAAACCACCAAGTAACTAGTCACCAATTTTTCACTCTTCTAAAGTGAGCCCTATTAGGAGCCAACCCTGTTAAAGGTTATAATACACTGTTAGGTGTGACCCTATTAGAGGATTCAATCACCCTATTAGGAATGGCCTTGCTAGAGGTCTTTAGAATAATTCAACTGAACTATCACCTTGTTAGAGGATTTACAAAATGGTTGTTAAACCAACTCTATTAAGAGATTTGAAATCACTGCTACTATGGTTAGAAAGCAACAATGAATTGACCTGAACAAGATGCAACTAAATTTTCTAGATACAGGTCTCTGTTCAACATCATTACATCCTCCTTGATCAAATATGGCTTTGTTTCTTCTCAATGATCTCTAATCATCCTTTGAATTTTCTTCCACAATAATCAGTCTTCATATAACATTAACTTTTCATTTCTCCTCATACAACAATTAAAAATTTGCAACTTGACTTCTTACTTATACCATTCAGTTTGTGAAGTTGGTCTACTTACATGTTTCATTTACCAATAAACCATTCATCAGTTGGCTATAGATATTATTCTTAAACAAATAAATGTTCTATATTGGTCGACCCTGCTCGGTAAATACTTCTTCCAGGAATTTCCAGAGTTAACCTTCTTGACTCGGTTAACATTACAATATCTTAAAATCCTTTGGCTACTGAGTTTACTTGGTAAGAACTACTTTTACCAAATTACCTTTGATGACCAAGTGAACTCAGTAAGAACTAAATTTTTGTCATATTTCCTTCGATTACCGAGTGATCTTAGTAAGAACTACTTTTGTCATGTTTTCTTTGATTACCAAGTGAGCTCGATAAGAGCTAAATTTACTTGATTACCTTGAAGGCTCAGTAACCAGCTATCTACTCGGTAGACACTGCAAGCTATCTTTACTAACCTTTTGGGCTCGATAGACACTGTCTATTACCTTGCTGACCTTCTAAGCTTAGTAGACACTGTCCTTTTCTTTTCTGACTTTTTGAGTTTGGTAGGCACTATCTGATGACTGATATGACATTTGTGTGACATCAAAGACAACACACAATTGAACAATTTTAACCAACAGTACTAGATGTTCAACTTGTGTTGAATGCTCGACATGTGTTGGTTACTCAGCAATGCTTGGGAGTTTACTGATACTTGGCAGTGTGGTGGTGCCGACTAGAGTTCTTGGTGCATTTTGTGTGTGATTGTGATGTGGATCGATCTAAGAGTTTGTATGGACCTATGAGTGGTCTTGGTTATCTCTTCTATGTGTATTTAATATCTGTTGTAAACTTGGGGTTTGTCCTAATTATTTTGTGTAGTTATTTTGTGTTAATTGTGGGTTAACATGAGGGTTAACATTTTGTATTTAATGTTTGTTGTGAGCTGACTTGTGGCTTAAATATGCATGTAATGCAAGGGGTTTTATTTTATTTTAAATTGCTAGGCCGACTTGTGGCTTAGTTGGGTATAAGTAAGGGGTCTTGTGGAGTCTTTAGTCATGATGATTCAGCTTGGAGAAGAGGATGAAGTGTGGGAGAAAACTTTGAAGAGCTAGTAGTTGAGACTTAGAAAGCTAGGAGATTGCTTAGTGGGCTTGCAAGCACAAGTTGAGATTTTTGTGGTGGTTTTCTTCAAGAATGCATATCTGGACTAGCTGGGATTAGTATTGTGAGTTGGATCTTATGGATCTTGCAGAACTGTTATTGTAATTGTTGTTGTATTTGGCCATAACCCAGAAGGCCTTACAATTGGGCATATTTTATGTAAACAATTATTTTATAAATAAAGAGTTGTGATTTAGAATCAGATCTTGCATTGTTGTTGCTTTGTTGTTGTGTTTCCACTACGTGGTTATTTGCTAGGGGCTAAGACATCTCCTTTGGGGATTCTCTTGCCTTGTACTGCATCACATATTTTCAAAGATGGCTCATTTTGTACGTTACAAGAAAAGATATGAGGCATTAAATGTAGCTGAATTATTTTTCAAGGAAGTGGTAAGATTGTATGCTTTGCCTAAGATCATTGTTTCAAACAAAGATGCTAAGTTTACTACTTACTTTTGGAAAATACTTTGGAAGAAGCTAAATATAGATTTGAAGTTTAGTTCTAAATTTCACCCTCAGATAGATGGATAAACTAAAGTTGTGAACAAAAGTTTCAGTAGCTTGATGAGATGTTCGGTTAGGGATAAGCCTGTTAATTGGGATTTAGTTTTGGCACAAGAAGATTTTACATATAATAATTCTATGAATAGAAATACTTAGAAAACTACATTTGAGATTGTTACTAGATTTCATCCTAAGCGAACCATGTAATTGAGAGATTTTCCTACTAAGGCAAGAAGAAGTGTTGAAGCTAAGGATTTTGTAGTTTTCATGAAAATTTTGTATGATGAAGTCAAAAGGAATTTGGAAGATAGTGATCTAAAATATAAACAACAAGCATATAAGAGAAATAGACATAAATATTTTGAGGTTGGAGATGATGTTATGATTTATTTGAAAAAGAATAGATTTCCAGTTGGTACCTATAGTAAGCTGAAAATGAAGAAGTTTGGATATTGTAAAAGTTTGAAGAAATTTAACAGTGGAAATGCTTATAAAGTGGAACTACCAGCAGACATGGATATTTCACCAATATTCAATATTGTAGATATCTTTGAGTACTTTCACCAATATTCAATATTGTAGATATATTTGAGTACTTTTATTTAGATGAGGAGATGGAAGATAACCTTGATTATCCTAAAAATAAGAAAGATAGAGTTGATAAAATCATGAATAGTAGAATAAGAAAAAGTACAAGAGGAAAAAATTACATGGAATACCTAGTTCAGTGGAAAGACAAAGCAATTGAAGATAGTTCATGGATTACACAAGCTAAGTTGGATCTTTATGATTCATGTCAGAATATTAGCAGTGCCTGATGTGGACATCAGTTCTTTATTAACCCCATGTGTTTGATACAAGAGCATCTTGGGTCTTGGAGCATTCTTGCATCAACCAAAAATATCTCTTATTTTATGTACCAATCTTTTGTTCACAAGGTAGCCATTGGTATTGTTGGTTTTGTATTATACATGGTTAACATGATGATGAGGACCTATTGTTGATCATCCTCCTAAGTGTGCAAGCCTTGATTGTTTGTATTTCTAAAGTTGTGAACTGTTCTTTGTGGTCCCTTTTTCCTACATTTCTCTTCCAGTGAGGCGTGCTACTTCTTTTAACGAGGTTTATTATGTTAACATAGTGTTTGCAAAGTTAAGAGTTGAATCCTTAGACACATGTGGATCCACCTTTGAGTGCACATTGATTTATGTTTCATTTGGTGGAACTTTTGGTTTACTCTTACTAGGTTAGACCTATAATGTAATTAAATTCTTGACTAGCCAGCTTGTGGCTTAGCTAGCTATACAAGAGGCTTAGTTAGATGTAGAAAGGAGAGGTAGAAGAAAAAGGTAGCATGAAATATTGAAGAGAAAGATAGGATGCGAGCTTGGACTCTAATTTTATAATTTCCTTTGTACATGGGCGAAACTAGGAAGGCCTCACAACTAGGCATGTTGACACAATTCTTTCAATTATTACATCAGTGTGGTTTCTAGTTTCCTAGCCTCATGCAAATCTTTTTTTTATTGTTTTGTTTGTGTGTGTGTGTGCGCACGCGCGCGTGTGCATCTGAGTATAGTATGTTTGTATGTTGAAGTTGGGTTGTTCTCAACTTGAACCTTCCTATCCCTACATCAATACAAGTCTTCACTCCCACATGAGGAGAGGCATGAGGGGATTTAAATGATTCTAGTTTGTTAATGGATCTCTTTTGGTTTTCCTTTTCAGAAGGTGGATTCCCTTGCTACACCCTTGGTTTAGGAAAAGCTTAATCC